>CM055071.1:36162562-36519918 GCA_029204045.2 Tillandsia leiboldiana | reverse complement strand
GAGTGTTTGTGGCAACAATTGGACACCGGAAAATTTCGGTTTTACCCTGTTTGCCCGAATATCGAGTTGATGATGTTTAGAGTCGTTAGTTGTGGTTTGGCAGTGTTTGGATATTTTTAGAACGTTGGCGGGTCATGATTGGAGGTTCAGTGGATTTCGGGAATCTCGGTTTAAGACCTAGTTTCGGCTAAGTTTTCCGTGATAGCGACAGGACGTTATGGTATTGTCGGGATGGGTTTGTGTGAGTCTGTTATTGATCCCAGTTATATGTTCAGGGCCCAGTTGTTCAGCACCAGCCTCCCATTAGCTGAGGGGCGGGATGTTCGAGGATCTGCCTACATCCAGGTGGTTATCTTCGGTCCGGGCTTTATCTATTCGGCCCTCTGGTTGCTTTAGTCCAGTCGGACACCTGTTTTTGTTTAGTCCTGATGATTTGATCTATATGCCATATGATCTTCCTGATAGACTTGGATCACCTTAGACATATCACGTATACCTGCTCATCAGCTTTTATTATTTTGATACATAGACTTGCATGATCTGAGTATGCGTATTGATTCCTGTCGATCGTTATACTGATTTATATTCAGATATTACTTGGATTCTTTCCGGTTCAGCAGCTCATATGTCTCAGTACAGTAGATTCCTGTGGTCTGATCATGCCTGTTGTTACTTGCTTTGATATTCCAGTTATGCATGACAGACCCATGATTGATTGATATATACAGACATCTTGATTCATAGTATTGTGCATGTTTGATATGCTATATTCGGGTATATACTCCTTGTATTCCGGATTACATGATTAGTCCTAATGATTGAACCTATACATCGCATGATTTTCGAGATAGACACTGATCCCTTAGACACTCTATATTTATACACATCTGCTTGTCAGCTTTCATATCCTGATATATAGATGTCATGATCGCTTATTCCTGCTAGTTCCATGTCATTTGTCATACTGCTTTATCAGATATGCATGATTTGATTATACTCGTTGAGTCCTGTCATTGAGATGGTTATTGATATATTGTTGATATGCATGATCGATTGATCCTGATTGAGAGATATAGACAGATGATTCCCTGCTGGATCTCGGCATGTTGCCGACTACTCGGTCACTAGACCGTGAGATTGAGCATTATGATTTGCCATGCACTGCTGTACTTCACGAACATGGCCGGGGTCGCTCCCCGTGGAGCTTGTTCTTTGCCGGTAAAGTGGTCTTGAGATAAGACCCGTGAGCCCTTTTGCACCAGGACTGCTTGGCGTCCGTAAGTGCAGGTTATGTCAGCGGATGGGGTGCCGAACAGTGGCTTTGCCTGAGGTCCTGTGAGACCAAGAGTGGCGCATGATTGGGTACTTGGGTTTCTGTCTTTGACGCATGATTCTTACTTTGTACCATTGATGTTCAGTTATGTTGATTTCCAGCATTCATTATCTGCAGATTCCTTATGCTTGATTATTACAGTTATACCCTGATTTTCCAGCACTTATTGCCTGCAGATTCCTTATGCTTGATTATTTCAGTTTGTCCAGATCTCTAGCATTATTTATCTGCAGTTCTTTTATGCTTAACTATTATAGCTATACCCGGATTTCTAGCATTTATCTGTCTGCAGTTCTTATGTTTGATTATTATAGCCATACTCTGATTTCCAGCACCATTTATCTGCAGCTCTCTTATGCTTGATGATTATAGTCATATCCAGTTCCCAGCACTATTTCTCAGCCTATTCAGTTATCTGTGGATTTTTGTTGATTAACAGTAGATCTTTATCTGTTTATTCAGCTTTACCCTGTGATTTATACTATCCGCAGATTATTGTACCCAGTAGGTACGATTAGCTATTTCTCGGCTCGTCGTGCCCACTGGGATACACTCCGGTGTGTCTCACACCCTCGGGTGACTGTTTTTCAGGTCGTTCGGGTAGTGGATGTCGGGACGATCCAGAGAGCCTGTCACGATAGAGCTGTCCCCTGATGAAATAGATCGAGGATTGAGATCCCCTACGATTTGTAGCTGACTTTCATTATGATATTTCAGTTCCAATTTATGTGAATATTTTAGATTGTTGATATTTTGATGTTTCGGATTATTCCTGATGATTAGCATAGTTTAGTGAGATATGATTTACTCTCTGATTGATTGGATTAGCCTAGCCGTGCATGTATAGGAAAGACACTATCCCGGGTGGATAGGGGATTTCCTATATATGTGGCGGTCTGTTACGCCTGTTTTGCAAACTCTGATTTATTCAAAAAAAAAAAAAATTTCAGACCTGACTTTTTTTTAAACTCGGGGCGTGACAGATTAGATGGTATCAGAGAAATAGGTACACGGTATCTAGAAAAATTGATTAGGATCTGGTTAGGATGAACCCTAGGATGACTTATGACGTGAGAGCGCGGGGTATTTGTCTAGCGGTTAGGAGCTCAGGTGTACTTTCACACTTATGAGACGTTTTCCTAACTTGTTGGTGTGACTATGAGTGGTGTTCGCACGCGCTCTGGGCTTAGTGGTCATAGTGGGTGCAGTGTTAGCTGCGGTCGTGGTACGAGCCATGGGTTTGAAATATCAGTGGAGCCTAAGGGCTCGGATTTTTTTTGACAGCTGTTAGAGGATCAGTTCACCGCATTTTTGCTGGGTTAGTCCAGCAGATGGCTCAGCATCAGATAGTTGCTGTTGTTGCACTGGCCCCACCACTAGTCCAGGTTTTTGGAGAAGTTAGTGATCCCCCAGTTGTCCTCGCGTCATTGGATATAGTACTTTTGTCGCAGCCGTGGTTGTCAAAACTATGTTGTGGCTGCTATTACCGGAGATTCCCCGAATATAGTTATCGGGATGCCTATGAGGTTAGCAATCTTGTTGCTTTGGATGGAAGGATTCTGACGACACTCAGCAAGTATTAGACTTTATTGAATTGTGTCCCAACCCTGATCAGTGTAAAATAAATTGGGATTCACAATTACTTCGATAGAGATGGTGGTAGCAGTGAGCGCTTTGGCGCAGACATGGTTGATGGATCTATGGACCCGATTGAAACCCTGGTTTGAGTTAGATTCAGATTCAGACCCTGCCTTTGGTACGAGTTTAGTGGAGTCTTAGTTACTCCTATGAGTATGCAACAATTTTAGATGTTGTGGCTACTACCGTGATGAGATATGACTGGAAAGCCTAATATACAGAGTAATGATGATAGCTTGAGGAATTTGACTTTTTATCCTAAAAGAATCCGATTTGTAGTTGATTCGCACATTGTGTGTGAACTGATTTGGGGTCGAAGTCATGACCACGAGGTGGTAGAGACCGTTGATATAGGTTTATAGTATCGGCATAGAGATTTGTGTCGGGAGGTATGAGCTATACCTTCTGTTGACTCCGGTGGGAGTCGTGTCCCCAACTTGATGTTGGCGACAGATCTATAGTATTTCGCCTTTCTTTTGATAAGCACGTTGGCTGCAGACAACGTACTGTCGAAAGAGCTGAGGAAATACCCCACCCTCTAAAGGGGAATATCATGATTGGTCTATTTGTCTGCTTACTTAAATTTTAGTTCCAAGTTTGTCTTAGGACGACGAGGTTGTAGATGCAGTATTGATATTCCAGACCATATCGGACCTTAGGTAGGTCTCAGATAGTCGTATACATAGTGGACAGGTGATATTTGTCATTAATGTGGATAATCGTCCTAACTTGTGGTCACTAACCACGTTGATCTCGTCAGATTTTGCAATCCAGTTGATAATAGAATATATGGGTTAAGCCCAAAGAGTTGGACAACATGTCCAGATCGGATATTTTAAGCTTTATGAATGGTGACCTTGGGTTGCCATGTTTTATGATGCTAAGAGACTGATCGTGTGATATTTAACCGGCAGTTGTCCGTCCTTGGTAGTCTGAGGTTTAGTTCTAGCAGCTGGTGGTGAAAATTTTGCCACAAACGATTATAAAGTGTAAGAAGAGATTCTCTACCTTGTGGGATTTCACTTAAGAAAGTGAATCTAGTGGCCTTTTGTCAGTGTTCGACCCTCATAGTCAGCCTAAATGAGTAAGACCGTTGAGTTCTGCCTGCACAAACTGTAAGTTATGTGAAACCAGAAAAGAGTATGAGGTTTGGTTGCCACATCGGATGCGATCATACCAGCACTAAAGCACCGGATCCCATCAGAACTCCGAGGTTAAGCGTGCTTGTGTGGTGTAGCCTTGGCTGGGCGTGTAGCATCTCTACGAGAACCCTAGTTAATGGAACTTGAAATTTAAAGCAGTTAAGCCTTAAAATTTGGCAACATGTCAAAATCAAGTCTGTTAAGTCTTTGTGGATGGCTCGAACTGCTAAAGGACTATGATCTCACTATCCAATACCACCCAGGTCGGGCCAATGTAGTAGCGGATGCTTTGAGCCGAAAGCACGTGTCCTCAGAGCTGCTAATGATCACTGATCAGGACCGCTTGATTTCTGAGTTCCAGCGTCTAGACTTGGAGATCATTCCTTCGAGGTCTACCGCTCGACTTTTAGGGATGGTAGTGCAGCCTACCCTGCTTGATCGCATAAAGGAGGGACAGCAGTCGGACCCCTCCTTCCAGAAGATTCGAGAGCGGATAACACTGGGACAGACTGACGATTACCAGCTGCACGCCGATGGCTCTGTTCGATTTAGGGGCCGCTGGTGTGTTCCAGATAACGGTAAATTAAGGACATCCTTACTGAGACACCTCTGAAGATCCTGGCTCGAGATGAAAAGAAGCTGAGAAGTAGAACCGATTCCCTATGTCAAGGTACAATAGGAGAACCATGAAAAGCGCGAAGCCACGTGAGAACGTGAATCAGCCATGTAGGAGCGCTTTCCCCATGTATTTGACTCTTAGTTGTATTAAGTTTCGGGGACGAAACTTCTTTTTAGGTGGTAGAGATGTAGAAACTTGAATTTTATTATAAATAAATAAAAGGAAAAAGAATAAAAGTCAAGTTGAAACTTTGAATCATAAGTGACCCCCTTTTTCCTGCAGTGTAAATTGCACAGTTATGAGGCTAAAATGTCGCCTTTCAATCCGAGCCTAATCTCGAAAATCCGAGATCACGAGTACGACCGTCTCGTCGAACCGAGTGAAAACCATATTAAGCAAGTTTAGATCCGACGGTCGGATCTCCCAGAAATCGACGAAGAAGCGGGCGGGACCCGCGACTTAAGTGCACAGTGCATTGGTACTGTACATGAACAGTAAACCCCAAATGCAAATACCCCTACGCGCTAACGTTCGCCAAATCGCCGTCTGGAAACCGATCATAGCACTTCAAGTAGTCGATTTGAACGGTTTCATCATTCTGGACGCAATGGCGCTGACGGAATTTCCGTTTGACGACCCCAAAGCCTCGAAAAGCGCGATAACTATATTCTGAAACTGTATTTTATGGACCGAGATTTTATCCGGACAGTTTCTCGAAAATCAGAAATCGCTACCTGATAGGTCTCGTCGAGCCGGACGTCATGGCGAAGTCCATTTTTTCGTTTCGACGAACGGAACGTCTCGAAAAGCGTGAAATACGGCGAAAAATACTGTATTTTACAGAAAAGCCCAATATTTATGCTCCGAAAAATGTGCCACTTACAGGTGAGGGACTAAACTGTAAGAGGAGTATTTTTACTAAAGGACTTTAGTCCAAATAGCGAGTGTGGAGGGACCTCTTTGCAAATGTGCATTTATGCAATATATACGTTACGGGTGATCCTTGGAAACCCTAAACCTAGCCACCCTCTGCCGCCCTCTCCTCTTGTAACCGACGTGCCTCCACCATCTCCCACAGTTGCCGAGCGCCACTGCCTTCCCGTCGCCGGAGCAGCCAAAGAAGAACCATGCAAGTTGTAGGCATCTCGGATTGTGGAGTTGGAGTGACATCTGGGAGATTCTGAGGGCTCAAGCTTCAACCGAAGTGATCCTCGGGGTGGCCGCGACCAAGCCAAGGGTTCCCCGACGGTCGCCGCCGCCGCGCGCCGCCGCGGAGTTTTTCTTTCTTCTTCCTCTCTCCGGCGAGGTAAGGGATGAAATCTTTGTGTTTTTAAATGGCCCAAGAGTGTATCTACGTGTTCCTGACATCGATAGGACCTTACCTGTGAATTTTGAGCCGTCGCCGTCGTCCCGACCGCCGGCGGGAACCACTCCTTGCCGGAAGTCGGTTTTTGGCCGAGATTGAGCGCGGGATGGATCCAACCGTCGAGATGAAGATCAGCACCGTTGAACCTCTTCCGCTTTACAACTGTGAGCTCTCCATGAAGTCTGGAGTTGATCGGTTGAGGATCCGCGAAGATCCGGCTTGCCCTAGAACCGAGCATTCTTGCACCGCGGCCGATCTTCGCCGTCCGGCGCCGCCGTGCACCCAAGCCGCCGGCCACCACCACAGGAAGCATCGGGGAGTCGAGAGCAACACTTTGGTCCAAGTTAGAACGGCTCTCGTGCTCCGCCAAGAAATCCGCCATTAAAGGCCATCATCTTGGCCGAGCTCCGCCGCCGGCGATCGCCGGGGCTCCGCGCGGTGGGAAAACAACCCAGGTGCGTTTCTTGGGGTCTTTTGATGCCTCCCATGCATTTGCATGGAATTTTTACGCGTGGTTTCCTCCCTCTGTAGTTGCACCCGTATGGCAACATGAGCCATCGCCGGCCGCCGACGCCGCTCCGGGTCGCCGGCCAACCATGCAGGTAAGTCCTAAACACCTTATTTATTAGTTCCATCAAGTTGGTTTGGTTTATAGGCCTCTGTTAACTAAGTTGGCTTAATTAGTTGGAAAACGGGCTTTGGTTGGTATTTCTCCGGCCGCCGCCGTCTCCGGCCGCCGGCTGTGGCTCGGCCTTGGACCAAGCTTCATATGGGAGGTTACTGAATGCCATGCTCCACCTTGTTCCAGGGTCGAACAGGGTCTGTTCCAAGTTGGGCCAATCCGAGCTTGGCTTCATTGGTGGTGTTGCTCCGGCCAACTATCCGGCCGTTTTCCGACTCATTTCAGGTGAGCACCATCATTCTCTGACCACCCTAAGCACCATGCTTCAGTTGTTTCATGATTTGGTCATGCGTATAGTTTAATCTAGCAAGGTTGTGTTTGAGCCTATGTAATTATGGGACAATTCTGAAAATTGGACTTCTTGTCGACCCAAGTCTGTGAGCATGGGTTCCGTCTCGTCAAAACAGACGCGCTGAAATTTACGGCGCTAATTTTGGTTACCCGGATTTAAAGAACGGACTGAAACGGTGATTCGAGTGAAGTAATTATGCAATTTTAAGAACTATTGTGGACCAAGTCGCAAATGTGACTTCATGGCTGTCCTTAGACAATATTTACGCACCCTCTAAGCTTTTTATTAAAGTTCTGTGGACTCTAGTTGAGCGGGAAACTGATCTTGTTTCGTAAATCGGCAAAATTGTCGGTTTGACGAATTACGGTGCGAGTTCGTGTTTCAATTTGAATTTCTTGTCATCAATTGTTGCCTCTGGTTATTCCCGACACTGTCCTGGCTGGTCCAGTGACTTTAGTTTTCTGTCGGAAAACTCCGAAGCCGAATTGGGCTTCCCGTGAGTTGTGCGAGTGTTTGTGGCAACAATTGGACACCGAAAATTTCGGTTTTACCCCTGTTTGCCCGAATATCGAGTTGATGATGTTTAGAGTCGTTAGTTGTGGTTTGGCAGTGTTTGGATATTTTTAGAACGTTGGCGGGTCATGATTGGAGGTTCAGTGGATTTTCGGGAATCTCGGTTTAAGCCTAGTTTCGGCTAAGTTTTCCGTGATAGCGACAGGACGTTATGGTATTGTCGGGATGGGTTTGTGTGAGTCTGTTATTGATCCCAGTTATATGTTCAGGGCCCAGTTGTTCAGCACCAGCCTCCCATTAGCTGAGCGGGAGTTCGAGGATCTGCCTACATCCAGGTGGGTTATCTTCGGTCCGGGCTTTATCTATTCGGCCCTCTGGTTGCTTTAGTCCAGTCGGACACCTGTTTTTGTTTAGTCCTGATGATTTGATCTATATGCCATATGATCTTCCTGATAGACTTGGATCACCTTAGACATATCACGTATACCTGCTCATCAGCTTTTATATTTTGATACATAGACTTGCATGATCTGAGTATGCGTATTGATTCCTGTCGATCGTTATACTGATTTATATTCAGATATTACTTGGATTTCTTTCCGGTTCAGCAGCTCATATGTCTCAGTACAGTAGATTCCTGTGGTCTGATCATGCCTGTTGTTACTTGCTTTGATATTCCAGTTATGCATGACAGACCCATGATTGATTGATATATACAGACATCTTGATTCATAGTATTGTGCATGTTTGATATGCTATTATTCGGGTATATACTCCTTGTATTCCGGATTACATGATTAGTCCTAATGATTGCACCTATACATCGCATGATTTTCGAGATAGACACTGATCCCTTAGACACTCTATATTTATACACATCTGCTTGTCAGCTTTCATATCCTGATATATAGATGTCATGATCGATTATTCCTGCTAGTTCCATGTCATTTGTCATACTGCTTTATTCAGATATGCATGATTTGATTATACTCGTTGAGTCCTGTCATTGAGATGGTTATTGATATATTGTTGATATGCATGATCGATTGATCCTGATTGAGAGATATAGACAGATGATTCCCTGCTGGGATCTCGGCATGTTGCCGACTACTCGGTCACTAGACCGTGAGATTGAGCATTATGATTTGCCATGCACTGCTGTACTTCACGAACATGGCCGGGGTCGCTCCCCGTGGAGCTTGTTCTTTGCCGGTAAAGTGGTCTTGAGATAAGACCCGTGAGCCCTTTTGCACCAGGACTGCTTGGCGTCCGTAAGTGCAGGTTATGTCAGCGGATGGGGTGCCGAACAGTGGCTTTGCCTGAGGTCCTGTGAGACCAAGAGTGGCGCATGATTGGGTACTTGGGTTTCTGTCTTTGACGCATGATTCTTACTTTGTACCATTGATGTTCAGTTATGTTGATTTCCAGCATTCATTATCTGCAGATTCCTTATGCTTGATTATTACAGTTATACCCTGATTTTCCAGCACTTATTGCCTGCAGATTCCTTATGCTTGATTATTTCAGTTTGTCCAGATCTCTAGCATTATTTATCTGCAGTTCTTTTATGCTTAACTATTATAGCTATACCCGGATTTCTAGCATTTATCTGTCTGCAGTTCTTATGTTTGATTATTATAGCCATACTCTGATTTCCAGCACCATTTATCTGCAGCTCTCTTATGCTTGATGATTATAGTCATATCCAGTTCCCAGCACTATTTCTCAGCCTATTCAGTTATCTGTGGATTTTTGTTGATTAACAGTAGATCTTATCTGTTTATTCAGCTTTACCCTGTGATTTATACTATCCGCAGATTATTGTACCCAGTAGGTACGATTAGCTATTTCTCGGCTCGTCGTGCCCACTGGGATACACTCCGGTGTGTCTCACACCCTCGGGTGACTGTTTTTCAGGTCGTTCGGGTAGTGGGATGTCGGGACGATCCAGAGAGCCTGTCACGATAGAGCTGTCCCCTGATGAAATAGATCGAGGATTGAGATCCCCTACGATTTGTAGCTGACTTTCATTATGATATTTCAGTTCCAGTTTATGTGAATATTTTAGATTGTTGATATTTTGATGTTTCGGATTATTCCTGATGATTAGCATAGTTTAGTGAGATATGATTTACTCTCTGATTGATTGGATTAGCCTAGCCGTGCATGTATAGGAAAGACACTATCCCGGTGGATAGGGGATTTCCTATATATGTGGCGGTCTGTTACGCCTGTTTTGCAAACTCTGATTTATTCAAAAAAAAAAAAAATTTCAGACCTGACTTTTTTTTAAACTCGGGGCGTGACAGTCAATTATCTCAAACGCATTTATCTAAATCTTCAACCACATTTTAAAATATCTTTAAATTGACTTACCCAAACTTGCCTATATCCTGTTTTGAACATAACCGTTATATTTTGAAATTTGAACATATTCAATTTTGAAATTTGAAAATTAAAATTTAAATACAACCATACTTCCTCAAATTTGAGCATAACCGTTCAATTTTAAAATTTGAACATATTCAATTTCGAAATTTGAAAATTAAAATTTAAATACAACCATACTTCCTCAAATTTGAACATAACCGTTCAATTTTGAAATTTGAAAATTGAAATTTAAATACAACCATACTTCCTCAAATTTAAACATAACCGTTCAATTTTGAAATTTGAACATATTCAATTTTGAAATTTGAAATTTGAAATTTGAAATTTAAATACAACCATACTTTTTCAAATTTGAGCGCAACCGTTCAATTTTGAAATTAGAACATAACCGTTCAATTTTGAAATATGAAATTTGAATACAACCATCTTTCCTCAAATTTGAACACAACCGTTCAATTTTGAAATTTGAACATAACCGTTCAATCTGAAATTTGAAATTTAAATACATCCATACGTCCTCAAATTTGAACATAACCGTTCAATTTTGAAATTTGAACACATATTGAAATTTGAACATAATCGGTCAATTTTAAAATTCGAATATATTCAATTTTGAAATTTAAAATTTAAAATTTAAAATTTAAATATACCAATTTTCCGAACGTATTCAAATTAGAACCACAACCCACAATCCCCACGCACGTCGTTACTTCAATCCTGTAACAAATCCCAACAAACTCATGCGACATCTCTCGCCCACTCCCCAATATAAATAGAAAAAAATAGAAAGAAGGAGGAGATTTTTTGTCTGAATGAGAACAACACAAGCCCACCACAAAAAAAAAAAAAAAAAACAACTTCCTCCCAAATTCCACCACATATCGTATATTCCCACAACGCAATATTCCACAAAAAAAAAAAAAACCTCCCCAATTCTCTAATACGCCGTAAGTTCACAATTCCCAAGTTCACAATTCCCCAATTACAGCTTCGACTTCCTCGTATCGTATCTTGTCAGGTAAAAAAAAAGTTCGGGTTTTTTCTTCGGACGCCATAACTTTAGGCTCATCCCAAAACCGGTTCGGATGATTTCTTCGGATATCCGAACTTACGTTAAATTTTTTAAAAACGGAAAAAAATTATTATAAAGCCGGTTCGGGTTTTTTTTCGGACGCCCTAATTTTAGGCTCAATTCAAAACCGGTTCGGATGATTTCTTCGGACATCCAAACTTAGTTTAAATTAAAAAAAAAAGAAAAAAATCATAATAAAGCCGGTTCGGTTTTTTCTTCGGACGCCCTAACTTTAGGCTCATTCCAAAACCGGTTCGGATGATTCCTTCGGACATCCGAACTTAGGTTAAATAAAAAAAAAAAAAAAAATTAAATAAACCGGTTCGGGTGATTTCTTCGGACACCCGGATTTAGGCTCAGTCAAAAAGGGATTTCTTCGGATCCCAAATCAAATTACAATATAAAAGGGATTGCTTCGGATCCCAAATTACTTTAAAAAAAAAAGGATTTCTTCGGATCCCAAATCAAAATAAAATAACGGAGATTTCTTCGGACCCCAAATTATTTAAAAAAAAAAAGGGATTTCTTCGAACCCCAAGATAAGATTAGGGGATTTTCTTCGGACCCCAAATAAAATAAAATAAAAGGGGATATCGAAACAAACAGAAATTTCTTTGAATCCTATTTCAAACAAGATTCAAATGGGGTCTAATCAACTTGGAGTCTAAGTCCAAGAGGCCTAACAAATAACGCGCCCAGTCCATATATGGGCACTGAATCCAATCCACGTATGACATAGGCTCAGTCCACATACTGCCCCAAATTTCACTCCATATATAATATAAGTCGAGTCCACAAAAAAAAAAAACTCAAAACTCATTCGATCCACAAATAAAAAATCCAAAACCCATTCAATCCATAAATAAAACCCAAAACCCATTCAATCTCATCGCCTTAACACATAATTAAGGCAAAATTATATCCAAACCGACTAGATTCTAAATCATATACTTAGAATTTAGTCAAATCAAATTCAATCAAGCTCTAACACATATACTTAAAGTTCGTTCAAATCAACCCAACCATACTTTCTCAAATTTCATTATGTTGAGGAAGTATGGTTATGTTCAAATTTTAAATTTTAAATTTCAAAATTCAAAATTGAATATGTTCGAATTTTAAAATTGACTGTTCAAATTTCAATATGTGTTCAAATTTCAAAATTGAACCGTTATGTTCAAATTTGAGGACGTATGGTTGTATTTAAATTTCAAATTTCAGATTGAACGGTTATGTTCAAATTTCAAAATTGAACGGTTGTGTTCAAATTTGAGAAAGTATGGTTGTATTCAAATTTCAGATTTCAAAATTAAACGGTTATGTTCAAATTTCAAAATTGAACGGTTGCGTTCAAATTTGAGAAAGTATGGTTGCATTTAAATTTTAAATTTCAAAATTGAATACGTTCAAATTTCAAAATTGAACGGTTATGTTCAAATTTGAGGAAGTATGGTTGTATTTAAATTTCAATTTTTAAATTTCAAAATTGAATATGTTCAAATTTCAAAATTGAACGGTTATGTTCAAATTTGAGGAAGTATGGTTGTATTTAAATTTTAATTTTTAAATTTCAAAATTGAATATGTTCAAATTTCAAAATTGAATGGTTATGTTCAAATTTCAAAATTGAATGGTTATGTTCAAATTTGAGGAAGTATGGTTGTATTTAAATTTTAATTTTTAAATTTCAAAATTGAATATGTTCAAATTTCAAAATATAACGGTTATGTTCAAAACAGGATATAGGCAAGTTTGGGTAAGTCAATTGAGAGATATTTTAAAATGTGATTGAAGATTTGGATAAGTGCGTTTGAGATAATTGACGCATGAGGAATTTCGGTTGGATTCAAAATTTAAATTGAAATATGAGTTTGGATAAGCCTGTTGAGAGATGTTTTAAAATTTGGTTGAAAATTCAAAATTCAAAATTCAAAATTCAAAATTCAAAATTCAATTTGAACATAATTTTTGAAATTGAATATTTAAACAAGAAGTTGACTATAATGTAAGGCCCGCTGGGCAGAAAAATAGGATTCGACTGATTTGGTAGACAAAAAAAAAATTTGACGGGACTTTGATGAGAATCATAAGCTTGTGTTCACAAATGGCCTAAGCTTGTGTTCACAAATGACCTATTAATATGTTAAAAATTTTGAGCTTAGAAATATACGGACCAATCCTAATCTTTTCCCTATTTTTTTTTATATAATTTTTTTTTTACTCCAACAAACCCAAATGTCAAAATCTTCCAAATCAAGAGAGTAATGTCTTTCTCATGGATCAAAAAAGGAATTAAGAAAAAACTTTCTCTTTTCTTCTAGTCAATTAACTGCACGTAGTGGTGGTGGTTTCTTAACCAAATAATAGAAACCACCTCTTAATGGGTCGGATCGGATTTGCTCATCATGGGCGACCCGAAACCCAATTAGAAAACCAACAATAACTTATAGAGCGCTATAGAGAAGAAATTCTTGATTAAACAGCAGAAGCAAGAAATTCGGTTGCAATACAGATAATACCAACCGGACTAGATAATCTGGTTTTTCCTTATTTCTCAGGCACTCTCCCGTATGGTGTGAATTTAATGAATAATATTACCAGAATGCACGTGAGTAGGTGGCAGGACCGGTACCCTTTTATATAGATTCTAGATCAACTTCCCATCAAAGTCTGATTAGGATTCTATTTAATTTAAATGGATGGAGAAAGGATAAGATATACCATATCAAGTAATTCTATATCTTTTAGGATTGACCCTTATCTATAATAAATCCAAATTTGAATATAATTAGTTAGGCCACATATATGGAAATCCTAACAATCTCCCACTTGGCTTATATTAATTATATTTCATGAACGAATTTTCTATATTCTAAATTTTATTGCGTATTTTTGGAAACTTTATGGTCAAATACCTTAGAACTCACTTGATCCTTAACTCAAACTAAAAGACTACAATGATAGAAACTATGGCGGTCCACCTCTCTATATTGAAATTTTCCTTCCATAATTACCATATCATCTTCATCTCCTAGCCAAGTGCTTTATATGGCACAACTTTATGAATAAACTAAAAACCATATGTCCATTTGTTAATAGACAAAACTTTATGTCTATTAAACGGTCCATTACAGCTGCATCAAAACTGTAACTTTATTGAAAAAAGATAAAAATAATGTCATAATCTTATACATCAAAAGAACTCATCAGACCCATACTACAAACATGATCTTTATATGACCCAGGTGCTAGCCCCTTGGTCATTGGGTCTGCAACTATACACTTGGTACTGATGTATTCAATTCTAACATAACCTTCATCTATCTTCTTTCTCACAACAAAGTACTTGGTGTCCAAGTGTTTACACCCCGTTGTAATCTTGTTGTTATTGGCAAAGAAAACTGCAGCTGAACTATCATAGAAAATCTTTATTGGACAAGCAATGGAGTCCATAATTTTTAAGTTTGTGATAAAATTCCTAAGCCAAATAGCCTATTATGTGGTCTCATAACATGTAATGTACTCTACAGCCATTGTCGAATGAGTAGTAATACTTTGTTTGCTACTCTTCCATGAAATCGCTCCACCAGCAAGCAGAAAAATATACCCAGCTGTAGACTTTCTGGTATCTGGGCATCCCGCAAAATCAGAGTCCGAATATCCGATCAGCTCCAAATGATTTGATTTCCTGTATATTAGCATATGATCCAAAGTACCCTTCAAATACCTCATAACTTTCTGAGCGGCCTTCTAATGCTCCATACCTTGATTCCTTTGATACATGCCAAGCAATCCAACGGCAAAAGCAATATCCGATGTGTGCACGTCTGTGCATACATAAGACTACCAACTGCAGAGGCATGTGGTATGTTTTTCATCTGTTCAATTTTTAATTGGTTCTTGGAACACTGAAAAGCATTAAGTTTATCCCCTTTCTGAACGGGGGCAACACTCGGCTTACAATTATGCATTTCAAAAAGTTTCAAAACTTTTTTTATGTAGGTCTTTTGAGATAGACCGAGTAAACCTTTATATCTATCTCTTTTAATTTTAATACCAAAAACATATGAGGCCTCATCTAAATCTTTTATTTCAAAATTTTGAAAAAAAAAATTCTTTAGTGTCATGCAATAGTCCGAGATCATTACTGGTAAGCAAAATATCATCAACATAAAGGACTAAGAAAATTATTTTACTCCTACTAACCTTCAGATATATACATTGATCAACAATATTTTCTTTAAAACCAAAAGTTAAAACAGTTTGTTTAAACTTTAAGTACCATTGTCGGGAGGCCTGTTTTAGTCCATATATTGATTTTTTTTTATTTGCATACCAAGTGCTCCTTTCCCTTTTGCGAGAATCCTTCAGGTTGACTCATATATACCTCTTCATAAATATCCACATTAAAAAAAATAATTTTTACATCAATCTGGTATACCTCGAGATCGTAATGAGCAACCAGAGCCATAATAACACGAAAAGATTCATTTCTAGATACCGAAGAGAAAGTTTCTTTATAATCAATGCATTCTTTCTGAGTAAACCCTTTTGCCACAAGACGGACCTTGTATCTCTCTATGTTATTTTTGGAGTCCCATTTGGTTTTATAAACCCACTTACATCCTACAGGTTTAACTCCTATAGGTAACTCAACAAGATCTCATACCTTATTGTGGTTCATGGATTCAATCTCATCTTTCATTGCATTGTACCATTCCGTTGCATTACTGCTATTTATGGCTTCGGAAAAATTAAGAGGATCATCTAAGTTCTGACCATTCTCATAAAAGATAAACAATATAATCGCTAGACATAGCCGATCTTCTCTGTCTTGATGATCTTCTTAAATTTATCTGATCATCCACTTGTAGATCCTGATGTGGATTATCAATGATATGTTCACCTTAACTTTGTGGTTCCAAAATAACTTGTTGTTCTACTGGAACTGGAACCATCAAATTATTAGGAACAATAATGGGTATATTCTATACAGAATCTAAATGCTTTCGAATTTTATCAAATTCAACGAATCGAGGTTCAAAGCTCCCACTAACTGTTTCATCCTCAATAAACCGTGTCGTTTTAGTTTCTACAATCTTTATAGGAAGTGATGGACAGTAAAACTTATGCCCTTTGGACCTTTCTGAATAACTAATAAAATATCCTGAAATGGTTCGAGGGTCTAATTTTTTTATTTGTGGGTCATACAATTTGCCCTCAGCTTGACAACCCCATGTATGAAAATGTCTTAAACTGGGTTTCCTACCTGTCCAAAGCTCAGAAGGAGTCTTAGTGACAGCCTTAGTAGGGACCCGATTAAAAATATATAGGGCAGTTTTGAGCGCCTCACCCTACAATGATATCGGAAGGGTATAATTACTGATCATACTCCTGAGCATATCAATTAATGTGTGATTCCTCCTTTCAGCAACACCATTCTGATCAGGTGTGCTTGGCATGGTGTACTGTGGAACAATCCCGCACTGCTCTAGAAACTTATCGAAAGGCCCAGGAACTTCACCACCCCTATCTGATCTGACCACTTTTATCTTTCTCTCGAGTTGATTCTCTAGTTCAGTCTTATATGCCTTAAAGGCATCTAATGCTTCATATTTCTCTTTAAGCAAGTAAAGATAGCCATATCGAGAATAGTCATCCGTAAATATGATAAAATATTTATGGCCAGTAAACGAAGGAGGAAAAGGTCCACATATATCTGTATAAATTAGCTCTAATGTTCCATTACACCTTCTGGCACCTTTGGAGGAGGTTTTGGTATGCTTTCCCTTTATGTAGTCCACACACGTTCAAAAATCAGAGAACTCAAGATCATCCAAAATTCCTTCTCTAATTAACATTTGAATTCTCTGTTTCGATATGTGTCCCAACCTCCTATGCCATAACATGGATGACTTTTCATTGTTAATGCCACATTTTGATCCTACATTTTCATGCATGGTAAGAAGGATTTCACTATATGAATAATCTAAAAATACTTTATATAGATTATTTTCCAAAACACCAGAGCCAACTATATCAGATTTGTAGGATAACGAAAAACTTTATTATCAAAATTGAAACTATATCCCAAACCAACAAGTTTCGAAATAAAAATTAAATTCTTAGAAAAATTTGGAACATAAAATGTTTCACTTAAATCCAAAACATGACCACTAGAAAGAACTAAACTAAATGTTCCTACAAATTTAACTTTAGTTGGATTTCCTTCCGCAGTATAGATAGTGGCTTCATCTTTATTGGGTTTCCTGCGGTTTAAAAATTCCTGCACGAAATTCGCCACATGGCATGTGGCACCAGAGTCAATCCACCAAGTATTAGATGGAACAGAAACTAAATGCAACTCATGCATCAAAACTAGAAACTTACGCTTCTTCTGGAGCCATTTCTGATACGTTTGGCAGTCTTTCTTCATATGACCTTTTTTCTTGCAAAAGAATCACTTGGGAGTCCAATTACTTGATTGGCCTTGTGAACCAGACAAGACTTCCATATTCTTTTTTTTTGAGCCATTCTTGCCTTTACTATTCTTAGCGCGCTTTATTTGTCCCTTGTGAGAAACAAAGTCAACTGTATTTTGTTTCTCTTGCATCAATCTGCCTTCCTCTTGCACACACATAGTCAACAATTCATTATTTGACCATTTATCTTTATGTGTGTTATAAGAGATCTGAAATGGTCCATATTCAGATGGTAAGGAGTTCAAAATAAAGTGCACTAAGAATGAATTAGAGATGGTCACTTCAAGTGCAGTGAGCTGCGCTGCAATATCTCACATTTCCATAATGCGCTCGTGAATCGAGCCTTTTCCGGAGTACTTTATGGAAGACAGTTTTATTCATTAGGCTACTCGCCAAAGTTTTACTGGAGCTTACAAATTGTTGCTCCACAGCATTCAAGAAAGCGCGGGCTGTCTTATATTCAGGAATTACGTTCCGAATGTTTTTACCGACACACGCCTTCATTAGCTTCAAACTAAGTCGATCAGAGCGCTCCCACTTTTCCAAAGATGCTGTTTGGATTGGCGTACTTTGATCCGTGAGAGGAAGAGGTTTTTCCTCTCTTAGAGCCAAATCGAGATCCATACACCCTAATGTAAGTATAATATGTTCTTTCTACTCCGAGTAATTAGAACCATTAAGTATAGGAACAGAATCACCAATAGGAACAAAGGATGAAGTCATACCTGAAAAATAAAATGCATGTTTTATTAATAAAATTATCACATCATAATATCCACACCAAAATTAGATAAATACATTTTATATGACATCACAACACCTCCTTTGGGAGCAGAATTATGAGTATAAATATTTATTTGTCTTTCTTCATACATATACTTTATATGATATCATAACCCCTCCTTTGGGAGCAGAGTTACGAGTATAAATATGCAATTTCTTTATCAGAAATTAATTTAGACTTTCTGTAGATCGTGATAATTTCAAGTTTCCCATATGAAGAAATTGTCAGCTTTGGCCAGATAAATTTCTCCAAATGAGTTACAAGAAAATTACCATCATAGACCACCCATATACCTTTATATCTAGAATCAGACTAAACAAAAATAATAGGGTGCAATTTCTACATGCACTTCTTTAAAGCGATTAATTTACTATTTCTTCTGAACGAGGCCGCTTTGGCTTGCACCCGAACAGTTGAAACAATTAATTAATCTTACTAAGTGTCGTATAAATAACATTTCAAAAGAACGCTACTATAAAGTAAATTAAATTATTATTTTTTAGTTAAGACCACTTTGACTTGCACCTAACCAATCGAAATAATAAATTAATTTAACTTAGCGTCTAGAATTAAATAATCTAATAATAATTATGATTATTTAATTTTTATATTATGTCTGATCAAAATAATACTTTATGATATATATGAATATAGATGCAATAATTTAAAATATAATATTGAATATTACAATCATAATACAAACTTTATGTATATATTCTTATTTGACCACGAAATATCAGATAAATAAATATATAATAAATTAATATTATATGTAAAATTAAATCCTTATGGAACGGATTCTCTATGTTCACATAGTTTTATTAGTTATAAAGGCTCTTTATGGATCAAATTTAGATGAATTAATAAGTTTAAACAAGTAATGTACTTAAATCTGACACCTATTAAAAATATTTTGCAAAAGTAATCCAATAAAAAAAGATAATGGGTTCATTCTTAAGGGCAATGCTATCCATACACTCCAAAATGAAATGTATGATGTACATCCCATCCATTCAAGAATGAGGCTTTTTTCAGTGGTCACTTCGATGTGACAAGTAAAATTTATCCCACCCTAGAATGGATGGGGTGTAAGATGTACACCCCCAAGAAGGTGTACACATATATATACCCCATTCTTAATAGGTTGAACTTTTGTCTGAATAAAGCAACACATCATTCATAATAACCCAAATAATATCATGACTCGGTGCAACTCATGAGTCCCAGCCGCTTATAACAGCATGTTACTCTGACGGATGGCCAAGTCAATTGTAAAATAAATTGATTTTATATATCGTCTACAAGGCTAATCCCACAATGTCGTTCAACCGCACATTAATGAGGGATATTTCTCTTATTTAATTCTAAATTTCATCAAATTCAATCCAATGATATATTGTATATAATATTAAATTTATTGAATAGGTTCTGATACCAATGGATGAAATTTATATGATATGATAATAAAATAAAACTGAATACATACCAATATTCAGAATTATAAATAAAATTGTAAAATAACTTATAGAGCGGCATAAAGAAGAAATTTTTAGTACCAACCGAACTAGGTAATCTGGTTTCTCCTCTTTTCTCAGGCACTCTCCCATATGGTGTGAATTTAATTGATAATTTTAACAGAATGCACGTGAGTAGATGGCAGGACCAGTACCCTTTATACCAGAATTCTATTTAATTTAAATGGATGAAAAATGGATAAGATATACCATATCAAGTAATTCTATATTTTTTAGGATTGACCTTTATCTAGAGTAAATTTAAATTTGAATATAATTAATTAGACCACATATATGGAAATCCTAACATCTCCGTATACACTGATTTTTTCGGGTTATTCCATATTTATATATGATTTTTTTCAAAGTATTAATAAATACATGTATATTTTTGTCTTTAAATTTGTTAAATAATCTTTCAACATGTCTACACAACCTATTGATAATTTGACTGAAGTCCCCGTAATAAAAGACAACGTTTTAAGTAATATTTATTATAAATTGATTTTTTACTAGTTATTACAAATTCCTACCCATATATTAGAAAGAATGTTCTTAATTATTGAATTTTATTTACAGCTTTCAAGAACCAGGTGGATCAAGCAAAGAGGAGTGGTGAAGGATTATATTTATGCGACAAATTTTTGAAAATATTTATAAATTTATATTTGGCATGTAAAATCTAATTTATTTTTTTATTATAAAATATTAGTCAAACTTTTCGAGATATTTTATGTCAAATTAATTAATATAAGTATAAATTAGCTACCGCGAAGCACAAGTTCCAAACTAGTTTAGAATAAAATTTTAGTGGTGGACTCCAACAACTCCTCATTGAGAGTTTTAATTTTTACTATTATATATTAATTTTGTCTCAATTCAATAATTTGCTGGATATTTTTTAATACCAAATTGTTTAGAAAAAAATTAAATTGAGGAGCGCTCAAGGTATCATTGAGAAGCTCCCCACTTATTATTATTATTATTATTATTTTTTTTTCAATTCGGGACATATTATTAAAGTTATAAATATTATTTAGTATAAATGTATGAAACTTACTTAACATATTAATTATTTTAAATCGAGTATTCAATCTTTTAAAATTTTAATTTTACTATTTAATCTTTCAATTTTATTATTTGATTTGAATTAGTCAACGAAATTTTAACTTTAAAATTTAAGCCGATTACTTACGGTAATAAATTTATAATTGTGAGAATTATATTAAATAAACTAATTAAATATGTAAAGATAACCAACACATTCAAAGTTTAAAGTAATGAAACAATTAGGTTGACATGTTCGTCTTTTTCAAGAGCATGCATGACGTCCGGCGATAGAAATTACAATTCTTGGTGAAGGCGGAGAAGCTAATGTTGAAGTGGGATTTGAGGGCGGGGTCGAGAGTGAGGGGGTCGGTGTGGACGCCACAGGGGCAGGACGATCGCTTGGGATGGTCGACTATGGAAGAGATGTGGGCAAAGTAGGTATGTGCGCGCCATCATGATAATGTTGATGGAGGATGATGGAGAAAAAAAGAAAAAAGATAAAGAGAAAAGACAGAAAAAAATAAAAATAGTTTGATCAGATTTTTAAAAATTGAACAAAATCGGTAGAATTCTAAAAAGTGACTCACATTTATAAAATTGCAAAACTAGTGAATTTTTTTATGCAAAAAAGCCAACAGTTTAGAAAGCTAACATCAGTTTCGTCCCTTTAATTTGGTAATAATGTTTCCCTCAAAAAAAAAAAAAAAAAATGGTAATAATGTGGTTTCTAATGGCAGGGTACGGAGTTTTTAGCCTTTTAAGCCCAATGGGCTGTATGCAGGCCCATGTCCTTCGTTGTCATCCCCTCTTCTTCATCGTCCTCGAAATCTTAACGCACGAAACCCTATCCGTTTCTCGCAACTTCGCCATTAATCAATGGTGCTCACGAGCTTCAATGGCGTTGGCATTGGATTCGGTACGCCAATTTTTGTACCCCTCTTCGGATTTGTTGTCCCCATCATTTAGTTTAGTTGTTCTCACTATACGTCTTTCGATTTCTCTGCTTTCGCTCGATTCTCGCAGGTTTTGGGATTGGCTGTGGGTTTGGAGTTGGATGGGGCTTCCGAGGTTGGTTCGACTCTTTCTTGCCCTTCTAAACCCTAAACCCTAAATCCGATGTAGGAATCAGTAGATATTGTATGGTGATGTTGAGTGTTGGTGAAAATTTTTCATTACAACAAGTACTAGGACCATAGTTTCCTCTTAATTACAACCTTTTTTACAACCTTTTTTATTTTTTGGCCGAACTCTTCAATCTTTGTTGGATTCAGGTTCTGCGACATTCACTACACCCCATTAATTGCTGGTGGAATTGTAAACAAAATTAGCATTTCCTTCAGTTATAATCTCACTCGCAAAATACATGGTTTCACACGAAAACGGTACTTTAGGGTTTCTTTGAATGGGGAAAAAATGGAGAAAAACAGCAGCTTGAACGAGTATAGCTAATCCATATCTGCCTTTGTTCCTAAAGTTTTTCGATTCAAATCAAGGTCTTTATCATATCCTCCATCGAACAAAGGCTAAAAATAGACAATGTAGTTATTTAAGCTAGTTAGAGAGAATTTCAAAGTAATGTTAATTGAACTCGACATAAGCTACCCCTGTCGACAAAGTGTAGGGATTGCTATAGAATCTGAAGTTCAATAGAGAGTTTGGCAAAAGGAGAAGCACATTGTAGACCGTGAATATACGACTCAAGTTCAATGTCGTAATGTGTAACTAAGCCTAAAGTTATTATTCCATGTTAGAAATAATATGCCTGCTTTATCCGCAGCTTGACTTGTTATTTCATGTTACTACACAGTTTTTGCATATTATACCTCTATTAGAGATTAGCTGGTACTTGGTCCCTAACTGAGGCCGCTGCTTTCCTACTCTAATTTTACTGAGATGTGAAAGATAGAGCAGGGAACTTTCTGGTTAACTAGCAGTTCTTCTATGGAGCCTAATCTGCTCTTTTTTGTGAAAATAAAGGAAGACACTTTGAAGGAATCAGATATGTGGTTGTAAATCATTGCATGTTGTGTGAATTCTAGTCAATCAACCAGTTTTGGTGGTTAATGCTCGTAAAAAAATTGTTAGCATAATAATCCTCTATGTGAAGGTTAGGCATGGATTTTTTATGGTCTTTTGTGTACTCTTATGAGGACCTATGTTATATGGCCTTAGCTTCTTTAAGGGACAGGAATTTTCAGTCAGATCTTGCATAATATTTGCACTTGCATGAACTGATGTTATACCCTAATAATTCCTATCTTTGGGACCTCGATGACTTCTCTAATCCCATATTATGTGATTTTATGTTAATTTCACGTCTCAATAACCAATCAAAACAAAACCTCTTCTGATAGTTGTTATCCCGAAGCAACCCTCCCTGTCAAAATAATTGATACTAAATTTATGGCTGCTATGAAAAAAGTTTTAAACTAGGCTGATGCTCCATACACAGTAGGTGTGGCATATTGATAAATCATTTTGATTTCCAATTTTTTTCAGAAGCTTGGTGGTTTCAATTTAGCATTTTGTTAGTAATTTAACTGAGACATGGTCCAGTGCTATTATCAATGCTACTATTTTTATTCTATTATTTGGATATTGCTATTATATTTGCCTTGGTTTTTGAAATTGTGTTTTTAACTCAAAATTTGATCGTCCACTGCAAAGAAATAAATAAATTAAAACATATATTTTAAGTTGTAATTAAAATAATAAACAGCAGTCACGCCTATTGATCTTGAGATATATGCGAATATTCTAAATATTTCTTCAGGATATCTATATATGTAATCATCTTTCTACTTCTACAGTTCTTTGTTTCTTTTAATTTTCTTATGTTATTTTCTGTTGAATTGTAATTTTATTCTAAAAATCTTTACTGTGTTTTTCATATTGTTAAATCCAATCAAATGTGGTTATATTCTTTTGTTTCTTCTTCACATTTTTATTTGTTCATTAGATCTGTAATTTTTTACTAAAGCATTCCTACTTGCCACATCGTGCGGGTCCTTACACTAGTGAACCATTAAGACTGAACTTGAACTTGAACTTTGCAGGCTTGTCAGGTGGGCAGGAGTCGATCCGGCCATGACCATGGGTGTTGAGCCCATTTCATTACACGTGCCTTTTGTGTTGATTTTCTCCACCCCTAGATGTGGGCGGGCATTGAGGACGACCGCCGCTCTCTGTGTCTTTCGTTGCCGCCCATTCCCTTCCCCCGTTACTACTGTACCGTCTTTCCGATCTCGATTGCTTTTGCCACATTCCTGTCGTTTTCTTCTCCTCCGCATGGAGCCTTCTTCTTCTTCTTCTTCTTCTTCTTCTCCTTCTTTTTATTCCAGATCCTATTCTTCTGCTTCCTATTCCTCCCGAAGAAGGTAATCTCTCATACTCAATGAAGAATAAGGCTTATTGAATAATATACTCAGAGGCGTTTTCTATTTGATTCTATTTGATCAATCCTTTCGTGGAATATAAAAATATTGCAAAAAGTTTTTCGAGGCGAACGGTTTTTTCACATTTTTGAGAAATATGGTACTGGAGCTAAAGACTAAAGCTAGTATACTTCTAAAAGTAAAGGATGCCGTTCACTTTCACGTCGTTTCTTGCGGTGGGTGGGGCATCCGAATAGATGATCGCGCTCTATTAAGCACTTTTTTTAAAAAGTTATCTGAACTTCATATAAACCAAATATAATGATCTTATGACATCATTTTCCTAGCGATCATCGAGTTACCTCCTGTTAGCCGGTAAAGATTGTCAATTTTGGAACCTCTTGAATACTAGAAAATTTTTGTCAAAAAATCACAAAATTGGACTCCTAGTAAGTTTGAATAGCCTAGATCATGTTTAATGGTGTTGACCTTTGAGTAGGATGCCTTGCCGCTTGTAACAACATGGAAATAAATGATCCTGTTTACTTCTAGGAGTATTCTAGCTTTACTCTCGATGCTGAGTTGTTTTCTATTAAATTGGTAATGTAGCGTTATCTGAATTACCATGATTTCTTATTCAGTTCTTTCACTCGTTGTTTTATTTGAAGTGGGAAGGGAAGAGGAAGGGAGTCTGACATGAGGGAAGATAGGAATCGTGGGAGAGGAAGTGGCGGTGATGCAGAAAGCGAGAGAATTGATGCTCTTGGCCGGCTTCTGTAATCTCCTCATCTCTTCTTAGTTTCTGACTTGCGACAGATGATATCATAAGTTGTTGTCAGCTTTTAGCTAAGAGAAATTGTTCTCCATTAAGTAACTTCTACAAATATGGTATGTGGGCGACCATTAATTAATGATTTTGATTTATTGCTATCTGTGATTTGAATTGTGTTAGGACGAGGATCTTGCGCCATATGGCCTCTGAGCTGAACTTAGATATGAGAAGTGACGGTTATGTTCGAGTTCATGATTTATTGAAACTGAACATGACAACTTATGCCAGAGTTCCATTGAGATCCCACACAGTTGAAGAGATCAGGGAGGTGAGCTCCGCGAGGCCTCTTTTATGTGATTCTTGTAAATCCTTGGTTAACTATATTTTTTGAGTATGAATACTAGTTTGGTGGTCTGATCTAAGAGGCCTTCTCTATCCGGTTGTAGACAATCATATACTTTAGTAACCTTAGGCCACATAAATTGGCTTAGTAATTTTTCACCTTAATTTTTTATGTGATATATTTGGATTAGGTTGCATAGTCTCTACACTCTCGTAGGAGATTTAAAAGCTTGTTATCCTAATTTTATTTGTATATTTATGTGAGTAAATTCTCGGCGAAATAAGATCTTCTTTAGTGCATTAAATAAAGGCTCTAACATATAGACTACGCCACTGTCTATATGTCATCCCTTTTCCTCAAATTTTTTTTTTTGAAAGTCAATTCTTATGATGTTGTAGTTTTCTGCTGAATGTGGACATATAAATGATGCAAAAGTTGGTATTTGCTGCATATAAAATGTATCCTGATTGCCTTATCCATTAGTACTCAATTGTTTTCTCTTGGATTAGGATACCAAAATATAGTGAGGCACGAGGCTAGAGTTTGAACTGAATAATCATCCTGTTGGCGGAACAACATTAATAATGACTTATGGCATAATTGACTCGAGCACTTTTTCTGCATGTATTTTAAGACCATTAAGGAATGGATGATATTGCCTGTAGAGTTAGATGGTAAGAAAGACAAAGAAGAGATAAATAACAGATCTATATGGAGGTAGATGACCATTTGCCACTAGCATGAACCTTCCTTTTTTCTAAGTGTCTAGCGTATGTCTGCTGCTGCTCCTCTTCCCTCATCTCTCATTTTCTGTTTTATATTTGTTGAGTTGACATATCAGTTGACATAGCGACTGTAACAAGTAGATGATATTGTGCACCATGTATAGTTGAGATTGGATCCAAATGCGTGATCAGCCGTAATTAATGTTTTCAAGGATGGAAGAACACGACCTGTACATGTAGGTGGAATGTATTAGCTGATAGATGCTTCGTTGTTGCCTCCAAAGCTCAACCTTTTGATCATGTTCCTTTGGGGTTTGGGCTCAAAATGATGGGAAGTTTGAAGTTCTTTTCTTGTGTAGCATGTTATTTCTTGCTTGATACATTGACGGATATAAAGTTGAATTACAATTTTGAGATCCTTGCTGCACAAGGAAATGGAGTTGACACTATTGTTTGGAAAGTAGTCAAGCGGTCTCTAGGCAGAAAGTCTGTTAATGCATTAAGCTGTCAACTTTTACGAATGCCAAGAGATAACTTCTATTAGCTTTAGGTTTGTCTAACACGCAAGTATACTATTAACACAGTTACTTAAATTCTATCATATCTCCACCTTGGTGCACTCTATGATCATTTTATGAAATTTTTATTTGATCTTTGAAAATTTTCTCTTACCTTTTGTTGGTTTTAACAACAATATATCACAATGGATTCTCTGACTTATATTCTTTTTTTTTTTTTCAATACGCTACTAGCTTGAGTATTTATCCTTGTTTTCTCATTTTCTAAAATTTGTGCCTCTCAAACCTCTCTAGTCCTTTTGTTTTATAAATACTATGCACTTTTATTTTCTTACAGATATTAGGGCCCTATATGTATTATATTTGTTCCATTTGTAGATTTAATTATGCAGTACTTGATATCTTCTGTAGTGAGAATGGTACTCAAATATAGTTATCGTTTTGGGTCCCTGACCTTATATTTTCCTCTAATTTATTACCTTTTGTATCTCATTAATAAGAGATCTAATATTACTAATATTGCAACATTCCATCTTTCATGACCTTACGTGAGGTGAGAACACATGCGGCTATTTTTTTTTTTTTGTCTATATATTTGTACTTCATTCTACTGTAATAGAAGTTTACCAAGTATTTGGAAGTGTTTCTTCGTACAAAACATTATTCTAACTGAATATTTTATTATTCTGTGATACAATAAAGACAGTGAAGAGGGATAATAAGCAACGCTTTAGTCTATTGGAGGAAGATGGGGAGCTCCTGATCCGAGCAAACCAGGGCCACACGGTAAAGGTGATGTATCTTTACAAGTTGTACATTCATGAAAACAAAGAATATATTTCTGTGCTGGTAGAAAGGGGCAGAGTTATGTCCAATCGCAGTGTTTGACGTGTGCTTTATTTTATCCTAATTAGCCAGTAAAATGGGACTTTCATTTCTTGAATTTTGTATACTTCCTCATGATAGATACATTCACATAGGTAAAAAATGTGCAACAAGGACTAATATGTTCGGTAGAGAAAAACATACTACTTATTTTATGCGTGCAATAGCTTAATGATTTCTTTTTTTTTTTAATGTCCAGAAAATCTACGTAAATGTTACGAACTTATAGGATATTATTGTATCTACAAAGTAGCTCTGGACTTGAGAAATTCATCGATCTTCATTTGGTAGCATATGCTATTTTCCCTCTGTATTCAAATTCTGCTATATAAAGTTCGTGTGGTCTAAGTTATTATTGTGTATGAATGATGCCTTAAATACTTATTTAGGCCTTTATTTATTATGCTTCTTTTTTTGTTATTTTAAATTCTATGTGATAGAATGTGCCGGCATATGGGCTTTTATGTTCTTCTTGTTGTTGGTTAGTTTGCAGTCCAGCCCAGCCAGATATAAAACTGCATCATTAAATAAAACAATAATGCGGAAAAAAGTGAAGTTTTGTTTTTTTGTTGTCAAACGAAAGCTTAGATGCATAGATTACAAGCAATCTCCAATCCTCCTGCCCATTCAATCGCAAAATTTTAGTGTAAATAAAACTAAGAACAGAAGCATGACCAAACAGGCCTTAATTTCTGGATTCTCCCTGTAGTTGTGCTATATAAGTCTTTATGTTTGTACGTTACTTGCGATATAGATGGCAAGGGTTTGAGATTGAAACTACAGACTTAAAGTTAGTGCCATTTCCAATAAATTATTTAATTGGAACATTGGGCTAGAGTTTTGTGGCTCTCATGGAATTTGATAAAGGATTTTATGGGCATAGCTGCTAGATTCCAAAGTTATGACACCTTGGAGTTAATAGAAGTAACATGTAATGGAAAGCTATGGAAATCCATAGTGCATGGTAGGCAAAAAATTGTAGACAATCAGAATTATTACTTGATAGTTATATTTAACAGTTATATGTATAAAGCAAGTTAAATGAGTAAAAATAGAAATGCATAAGGGTGTTAGAAGATCTACCAAAAAGATTGTGAATGTGCAGTGAAAAAATTTGGATGTGTAGAACAAGAAAACGTTAGCAAAGCAAGACAAGTCTGAAAAATTATTACATTAGAAATTGCAGAAATATTATCTGCAAAGTTCGTCTTTGAGACAAATCTGTAAAGGACAAAAATTAAATGGGCCTAAATTTACTTTTCTATGTAAATATTGAAGTAAAACATTGTAGTATCTGAAAACAGCGGCTATTCACATAATTTAATAGAAGGTAAGAATTGGTTGTGCAACATGATATAAGGAAACTAGGAAGTACGTAATCAAGAAATTGTAATTTCTCACTAAGAGAAATCTCATTATTGTGAAAATAAAGTACATAAAAACTACCACATAAAAAATCATTATCTCATCTATGGGAAAAATCATGTTGATGTTGCAATTGGTGGCAAAACAAGGGTAGAGTGCAATAATTCGAGAATGTCAAAATTTAGGTAAAAAAACATATTTACAATTATTGAATAATGTTGAGGAAGGCAAATAGTTTAACATTAAATTGTAACTTGGAAGAAAAGGAAAGTAAACTGTCTTATATGGGCTTGGGTCTTTTCCAGCAAATTAAGGTTAATTCAGGTGAAGAGCTATACATTTGATAATCAGTATTTAGCAAATAATTATGATCTATTATGAACATCATATCAGAGTGCAGAGAATTACACCATTCCTAAACAATTCGACTCCAAATGAGAGATGAGCCTTTGGAGAGGATAGTTGATTGGTAAGGAGCCCACCTCCTAGGTCCTTGAACATTTTGATCTTGTTTTAGGGCAAGCTTTGACATTTCAAGGTTCTTAACGGCTTGAAAAGTTGCTATATCAAGTATCTTCATCTTCCCGCATTCTTTGTAATAGGATAAAACATGAAACTGGAACATATAAGATTATAGGTGCTAAGAGAGGAAATGTGCCAGGTTGGACGTGATAAATAGAAAACTAATAATTTTGTGTCACGATATGACGATATTTCAGTAATGGGTGAACATACCATGTGTTGTGTGCATAGGTGTTGCTGCTTGTTTTGATCATTTACTAATCTCAAACTTTTTTGTCACTTAAAAGATGAGAAAATGAACTGTGGAAACATCTCAATCTCATTAAAGAATTTAACAGAAGAGGGGAAGGTGGTTTTGCATGTAGTAGCATTGGTTGGAATTATTTAATACCCCATTCTGTGTTGGAAACCTCATTGAGACTATACGTGCTATGGTGAGCTTGCAAGGTTAAAAAGTAGGTTGGCTTGATTGGTTCTGCTTGAGATTTCTGTCGTAGATTATTACTTGCACTTTAACACAGTTGGTTTAGTAATAAATATTTTGATGTTCAGTTCTAAGGATATGCTTACTGTCTATGATACTTAATTAATCATCAAGTCTAGTACATTAGTATTATATTTATGAACTCAAGATTGATTGCACATTTACTGAACTAAACACTCATGCAGCTAACTCACCTTGGCCTTTTTGGAATTATGTCACTAGTAGGAATTTATGTTTTGCTTGACTCATTTTCTTGGATTTATGTCACTAGTAGTTTCACGTTTGTCATGTATGTTCTTGATTTGAGCTAAATAAGGATTCTACGAAACTCTTTCAGACTGTTACCTCTGAAAGCTTGTTGAAGCCCATCCTGTCAGCTGATGAAGTTCCAAGTAAGATTGTGGACGATATTTAGATTTTTTTTTTTTTTTTTTTTTTTTTTTTTTTTTGTGATGTTAATTTCTGTGTATATCAGTTTGTGTGCATGGAACGTACAAGAGAAATTTGGAGTCGATCTTGCAATCTGGACTGAAGTGTATGACAAGGTTACATGTACATTTCTCAAGTGGCTTGCCTGCGGATGGAGAAGTAATTAGTGGTAAGCTCTTCTTTACAAAATCTTGTTTGTAGGACTTCTTTTTTATGATAGTATTCTTTAACCACCTGCTTCTTGTTAAATAAAATGAAATAACCATTGTTCTCCAAAAGCTTAAGCTATCAGAGAATGGCGTTTATATATTTATATTCAACACTTTCCCTCACGTTTGGACTCGAAATTTTTTAATAGATCCAAGATGTAGACTTAATTAAATAGGAGGAAATTAAATAACGCTAAGAGCTTGGTGGGACTTGGAACTGAGGACCTCCTATGATAACCATGTTTAAATAAAATAACCGTTGTACACTAAAAGCTTAAGATAGTAAAGAATGTTATTTTTATATTTTTATATTTAACCAAGGTTCGAAGTGCCGTGGCACGGGGGCGTGCCGCTCGCCGCCTGGCACGGTACGGTACCGGCACGCCCCCGTGCCGACACGTGGCACGCTTGCGTGCCGATGGATACGCATGACCTCCCAGTGGCACGCTCTGGCACGGCTTTTTTTTGTTTTTTTTGTTCCCAATAAGCTCTTATAATATTGTTTTGAACTGTTTAGTCAAAAAATTATGAATATTGACTATATATAGCTTACTACACTTACCAATTGGCATACTGATAATTGTTTTTAATATATAAAGTACAACTATATCTCATAGAGAATAGAAATAACAATATAATAAATAAATTCTAAATAGAAATAACTATATCTCATAGAGAATAGAAATAACTATATCTCATAGAGAATAAAAATTGTGAATATTGACTATATATAGCTTACTACACTCACCAATTAACATACTTGTTAGTTGTGACTCAAAATCAGAATCGCTTCGATATTATGATTCAGGTTCGCCGACGGCTTCGCGGTGCGACTTCGAAATTTTGTGGATGTATGTGGTGGAAGCGAAGGGCTCGGGCCGTTAGGCCCGAGCCCGAAGCCCACCACTGACATCGGACGAGGGGTGCGGGGGGCGGAGCCCCCCGCGGTACGGATCCGATCCGCTAAGGAAAAACCTTAATTTCTCTTTTATTTGCCCTAGAGTGAGATCGAGCGATTGTACAGAACATAACTCTTGTATTCCCTCTTTTCTACATAGTGACTAAAAAAAAAAAGAAAAAAAAAGAAAAAAAAAAAACACCTAACTATGCCTGTTTTAAAAAATACAGAAAAAAATCTAAAGGAAAAACAAAAAAAAAAAACAAAAAAAAAAAAAAAATGGAAAACGGGCCGTGCCGGCCGGCACGGGCCGGCACGGCACGCGATACCCACCAGGGTATCGCTCTGTCTCGAGCGATACCCTGGGGGTATCGTTCGAGACAGGGGGGGTCCGAGACCCCCCCTGTACCGTGCCCCTCTTTGAGGGGCACGGTACGTGCCGCCCGTGCCGGCCCGGCACGGGCGGCACTTTAATCCTTGTATTTAACACTTGTAATCATTAAAAGTAAAATATGTGAAGAAAGGATGAAATTATTAAAAGTAAAGTATGTCAAGAAACGGTGAAATTAACATAGCATGATTTCGTGTAATTTTGGTTAATGCACTTATACATTTCTTAGCTTGAAGGTTTTGCAGTTATCATAAATGCTTAAAAATCACCATCTCAATGATAACTATTTTCTTTATTTATTTTATTGGGAAGCTAACTTGATGTTGAGTATGAAGCAGGTGGAACAAAGAGAAAAATTAACAATTATTAACTTGTAAAGAAATTGTTATTACTTTCAAGAAGTAATCCAAATAGGAGATATGTACGACAAGCTCTGGTGCTAACAGAAAACAAGAAGATAGCATATGTATTTCTTAACGACCTGATCCGCCAGCAAGAATGACTTGTTGGGCCCAAACCATTAGCGCAAAATTTTTTAGTCCAGTTATTATTACTAGCGCGTGTGGCCTCCTATATACCCAATCACAACTCCATTTCCATATGATGTGGGATTATTGGGGTGTTACAGATCCTCCCGTTTAGGCTCTGACGTCCTCGTCAGCCTAATCACACACAACCCAAGATCACCAGGCGATGTGAGGCCCGCCTCACACTTTCGGTTGGTGAATTGGCTCTGATACCAAATATAAAAATCAAATGCTTAAGCCCAGTTATTATTACTAGAGTGTTTGGTCTCTTCTATTCCTAATCAGAATCCATTTTTCATCCGATGTGAGCCTATTGGGGGTGTTACAATTTCTTTATCTTTCAAAATAATAAAACAAGTTTAATCTTTGAAGTATATTTTCTGTTGGAGGTCAACATAAGGTTTCTATGGATACTTTCATCCAACGTTCCAACACTTCATTGTCTTTCCACTTTTGTAGTATACTAGTTAAGGGAACCCGTGCTACGCAACGGGATTTTTTATGTATAATAAATAATTTATAAAAAAATAACCTAAAAATAATATATATATATATATATATATATATATATATATATATATATATATATATATATATATATATATATATATATATATATATATATAGTTTTGTGTAAATTTTGCGGTTGTACTTTGGTATTCAGAAATAATTTATAAGTTTTATAATGGAAGGTTTCTTTATTGCTTTTTTAACATTTCTTGAAATTTTTATCGAACTAATAGTGATTTTAAAAAAAATAATAATATTTTGTTCCGACAAAAAAAAATGTAAAAGTAAATTTTTATCGAAAATAATAAAATATTTTAACCAAAATGTAAGGATTTTATGCAAAATCTATAATTTTTTAATTATATTTATAAAAGTTGGGAAAAAAAATTTGTGAAGAAATAATTTGGCTTTTAAAGTAGAAAAATGATAATAATAAAAAAAGTAAGGAAAAAAAAGTTACAAAGAAATAATTTTAAAAATCAGGATTTCTTTTCTAGTACGAATTGAGTTTTAGCAGTAAAAAAATCAGGATTTTTTAATTAATATTTGGAAACTTTATTTTTTTTCAACATTTTTTTTTGTTAAATACTTTTCTCTCAATTAAGTGTAATGAGAACAGTAAATAAAAAAAAATTAAAAGGGAAAAAAAAAACTTGGAGAGTTCTTTTTACTGAACAGTGAAAAAAAAAAGGGGAAAATGGGTTAGTTCTCTTGCTTCAATTCGGGAATTTTTTTCTTATTTAATTCTAATTATTGTAATTTTTACTTTGATATTTGGTATTTGATTTTTCTATGTTAAATTTAATTTATATGACTAAAATGTTATAAAGTTGTTATCAAAAAAAAAAAAGAGCTAATAATTTATATGGCTAAAATGTTATAAACTGTAACAACAACCAGCGGCATCACTGCACTAAAAAACATACACTAAACACCAAAATCATGGAAACAACGCTAAATTAATTTTATTATAGATAACAGGAAAATTTCCAAAAAAAATCAGCAAACACCAAATTCGATCTAAACACCTTAAATATTCAAACCTAATTTTTCTTTAATATTTTAAAAAATTATTAAAACCTAATTTGTGCAAAATATGCATACAAAGAAAAGCAAAGAAGCAGAAAATAATCTAAACATCGCAAACAGGAAAAAAAAAAAAAGAAAACATATCTAATCATCAACATAGTAGGGAAAATTTTCAAACAAAAAAGAAATCTACTACCTTAGAAGCTGTTAAACCCTCAGGCAACACACAATAATCAACAATATCTTCGAAAACACCGTCACGATCAGCCGACCAAACACCAAAGGTAGCCAACCACCAAACAGCAAATTCGATCCAGAATAATCAAGGGGAAAAATAGAGGGAATTAGTCTTACATAAAATATATTCTGATTTTATCAACTATCGACTATATTATAGATAACAAACAATTTTTTTTAAAAATATCAATAAACACATATTCCAACCTATTTTTTTGGGATTTTTTCATGAAAATATTCAAACCTATCAAACCCATTCATTAATTGAATTCTCATAATCATAAGGCTCAATTATTCCTGCTATTCTCAACAGAAAAATTGAGGCTTATGATTATGAAAATCCAATATTGCGCATGAACGCATAGAAGAGGGAAAAATAAAAGGGAAAAATCTTACATATTCAAACCAATTTTTTTGAGATTTTTCTTAAAAAAAATCAAACCTATCAAACCTAATTTGCAAAAAATGCGCACAGCAAGAAGAGCAAAGGAGAAGAAGAGGTACACAGCAAGCGAGAAGAAAAGGGAGGAAAATAAGAAACCGACCATCTCAGGGAGCAAAAGAAAGTATTCAAACCTAATTTCACACCAAGAAGAACAAAGGAGAAGAAGAGCTACACAATTGTTAGCAGCAAGCGAGAGGAAGAAGAGGGAGAAAAAGAAGGGAAATAAATAAATAAATAAATAAATATATATATATATAATAAAAAATCGACCATCTCAGGAAGCAAAAGAGGAGCAAAAATCCTAGAGCCGCAACTTTCTGCAAGAAGGCGACCCAGCGAGTAATAGGACGCCACGTCGCCGAGCAGCACGGGTAGGTAATCATTCCAGGCGGTCCGAAGAGCACGGCGGCCACATCATCCCGGGCAGGGAGCAAGAAGCGCAAACGGCGAAACTGTACCACCCCCATTTCCGGGCAGCCCGGAAAGGACGAGCGGTGGATCATCCCAGACAAGGGACCCGCCGCGCAATCGTCTAGAATAACGGGACCCTCCGTCACGACGACGGAGAAGAAGAAGGAGGAAGGGAGAAGGCACCATGAACCGAAACGACGGAAGGCGAACGGAGTAGGTGCGCATTCATTATTACGCACATTAAATGCCGGGCCCACAACAATAAAGGCCACAAAGCAACAGATACTAACAGATACGCGCATTAAATGCACAACAGTGTCCCACACAGCAACGAATTCCCATTCCCACTGCACAGCAGGGTCCCACAGCAAGTCCCACCAGTAACAAATCATTCCCACTGCACAGCTGGGTCCCACAGCAAGTCCCACCAGCAACAAACCATTCTCACTGCACAGCCCAGTGCATAGCGGGTTCCGCACCGCCGACGTGGATCACTGAGGGGCCTCCAAACCCTTTAAGGGTTCCCACTTCATATCTTTATGAATGCTGATACATCGTCTTCTAAACTGGATGGAGTTATTTAGTTCATTATTAACCATCTCATGCATTTTTTTATTATAATTTATTAAAAAAACCTTCCTAATTTCTTGCTTTTGGGTTGTACTTTTTCTTTGTAACCAATATGCTCTTCGAGCTTTTTGATTTTTCTGAATGCTTGCTTATGCTAAGGGGTCCTCTTTTGTGACGCCCCAACTTCCCACGGGGTCACCCATCCTAGAACTACTCTAGCTCTAGCACGCTCAACCCTCTTAACCTCTTGGGCTTTACTACCATCCAAAATACTATAGTCGGGTTAAGAGATTTAGTCCTATTATATCATTTATATATATGACTAATCCAAATTTCGGGGGTATCACATTCTCCCCCTCTTTTAGCCATGACGTCCTCGTCAGGCTCAGGCACACTCACAAGTACCAGGTGATGTGAGACTCGTCTCGCTAGCCTTAGTCGACCTTGTGAGGAGCTGCACTCCACCCACAACGGTCATTAGCCGGAGAGCCGCGCTCTACCCGCTATATAACTCTGGCTCAGTCGAGACTTATCTCACACTTCCGGCTAGTGATTGGCTCCGATACCAATTGTGGCGCTCCAACTTTTCAGGGGGTCACCCATCCTAGAACTGCTCTAGCTCTAGCACGCTCAACCCTCTTAACCTCTCTAGCACGCTCAACCCTCTTAACCTCTTGGGCCTTGCTACCACCCAAAATGTTATAGCCGGGTTAAAAGATTTAGTCCTATTATATCATTTATATATAGGACTAATCCAAATTTCGAGGGTGCCTCATCTTTGTTGCCAAATTTTCAATTACACAAAATCTAATTTCAGCAATGTTCTGGAAATTGGCAAGTGCATGTTGTCTTTCTGTACTGATTCAATGCTACTTTATGACCTTTCTCTAATATATTGGAGAGATGCTTGCAACATTTCTGTTGCGCCTTTCAACTAGATACGCATAATTTTGGACCAGTACTTGAACATTCCTTGATATCATTAAAGCACATCTCATGGCTTTGTTATGTTAAATAGTGTTTACTAGTTAAGAAACCCATGCTACGCAACGAAATTTTTTTTGTTTTACATTAAAAAAAAAGTAGCACGGTTTCAACATTATTTATATAAAATGCTATAATATATAATGGACATTCAGTATACAAAGTGTCGCAATCCACTGTTACAGAAGGAGTCAGTTTATATGTGCCTGCATCAAGAAACTGTAAAAATATCAGATTGAATATCCTAAAACAATACAAACATAGGGAAAAAAATGTAAGTTTCAAAACTGTTTTTCTATTCAAGTTTTTTTTTTTTTTTTTCCAGGCATTCCTCTTTCTGCTAGTACTTCATCTCGTGCCAAACAAATATTGCATATAGGTCCCTAGTCTCTGGAGCAGTCTTTTAGCAATTCAAAACAATGGCTGCAATTCGTAAAAACATCAAATTGAATATCCTAAAACAATACAAAAAAGGAAAAAAATACAAATTTCAAAAATGTTTTGCTATTCAGGCTTCTTTTTGTTTTTTTTAGACATTCCTCTTTCTGCTAGCACTTCGTCTCGTGCCAAACAAATAGGAAACCAGTGGAGTACACCCCACCCTTGGATGGGTGGGGTGTACATCATACACCCCTTTCGGAGTGTATGGGTAGCATTGCTCAAACAAATATTGGAGCAGTCTTTTAGTAATCCAAAAATTATTTTAAGAACCAAACCTAAGGATTTGGAAGCAATTCTGGTTCTACACTAAGCCATCAACAAAAGCATAGGAGCATCTGCATTTGAATCTTAAAAAAATAAAGCAAGAAAGTAAATGAAATTTGGTCGCCTTTTTTATTTTTTCTGTTAAATTAGCAGCTAGTGCTCACACAATTCTCACACACACTATGGCACTCTAGCTGTTAAAAAAAATAAAAAGGAATAAAATGTCAGTAATTTCATATTCAAAAGTAAGGCCCGAACTATCTGCAGAACTATTGCTGCAATTAAATGTGACTCGAGAATCTATAGAAAAATGTGTAGCAAATTATATGCAGTTACTCGAACTGGAACCAAAATCTAGAAGATACAAATCCTTCTCTAAAAAAAATAAAACATAGCTAGAAAATTTAGCAAAATGATGCAAGTTATTAATCCTAGATAGATTCTAATGTAAAGGGAGAAGAGAACCTACCTGGGGAATGTAACTCCATTGCCTCGCTGGCTTGGTTTGAGCGGCAAAAATGACGTTGGAGTTGAATTCATTAAAGATGCCTTCGGATGAAGCAGGAGGCTTGCTCTTGAAAGAGAGTATTCTGGATCTATTACTTAGAAGGGTATCGGCAAGAAGTTTTTTATATGCCTCTTTCGAGGGAGAGGCCACTGCCATGTTCTCTTTCTCTTTGGTTCGGTTTGTGAGTAGTATGCCATGTCAAAATCCATACAGGAGCGGTCTAGGATGAACCCGTCACCTTGTAATTGTAACAAAAAGATCATTAAACCATTCACGAAATTGTAGGACAACATTATATATAGGAAAATTGTTAGATAAAAAAGATAATTTTGCAAACAGATCTTTGAAATCGAGAGATGAACGAAGATATTATATACAGATGGACAAACAAAGGCCTTATGGGAGAATCTGGATCAATTGTTACCACTGTTCTACATTACAAAGCAAACATTATACCAAGCTTGTAAAACTCACGCTTTAAGAATTAAAAATATATATATAAAAGACCAACCTAGTTTTTTACTCAAAAACATAAAAGGGAAACAAAATCCATGATTCAAAAAAGTGACAGAAAATCAACTTAAAAGAAATACCAATAAAAAATGATCGCACAAACATAAGACGCATATTACCAAAATCTGAGAATGTTGCCCAAAAATTCTTAGGAAAAGAACACATTTGAAATTTTGCCATGCTAAAATAAACCATGATATAGATAAAGCAACAAATATCTAATGGGCAAATCTGGATTGGCGTTAAATTAACACTATTTTTTGTCAAGAAACCAATTTTGAGGAGTGGTTTCAATATTCACACTTCTAGAATCAAATATACTTATATAGGTATCAGAAACTTACCCACAATTCACAAAAAAAGTAGGAAATGCTCACACTGCTAAAAAAAACAAACATCTAAAAAGCAAACCTGGAAAATTGTTGTTTCAAAGAAACCAAATTTATCAAAGGATCCTAACTTACATATTGCCGAAAAGAAAAAGAGTTTTTGAAGGGTTCCTAACTTACGTAATGCACCAACCAAGAAAGGCAGACAACCTTAATTAAAATAATAAATTCAAATACACCAACCATATCATAGCAATATCATTAATGTTAGATTACTTTATAATGTGATAATTGTTCACGATATGGACAAAGGAGGTAATAATTTTTCAAAATTCTGCATGCTTGTTAAACAATTTTTTGTAGATTTTCTAAACAGTGCTAGTAAATAGTTTACTTGGCCATCCAAAATATTTCATGATTCACTTTTAACACTTGGCGATCAGGGAATTGCCCATTCACTGAACATCGGACTACCCTTACATATATGAGAATACTTACGGACCATTTTTTTTTCCTTTAAAAAAAAATTGCTCTTATGAAAATCTGAATTACTTATCCCTCTTGCCTTAGAATCGCCCTTAGAATGATAAATCTCTTAACAGATCTTTGCAAAAAGGACAAAAAATTATTAGGCCAAAAGCAAATAAGGCCAAAATCTATTCCTAACATTTAAATCCAATTCATATCAAGAATAATATATTTCAAGCCGAACCATAAGATAATGCATAGAGATTTATTTGGCTATATAAATTCATTTTTCTTACATATAGTTTTCAGTCCAATAAACTGGATCCAGCATGAGATCTCTTTTCTCCATCCAATTAGATCAAATCAGTTATTTTATAAATCCCAGAATACACATCTACAATAAGATCAAACTCTATCCTCAAAATTAGAAAAGAAACTCTTAATGCATAACAATAAATATATGAAGGAAGCAACAGACAATATAGCATATTTTGGCAAAGATCAAACTAAAATTGGTAGTAGGCCCTACCATCACTCTCAAAACATACCTTTCAACTACCTATATTACCACCATAATGTAATTAGTTCTACAATAATATGCATAGTTGTTACCTTAAAAGTGTGCCAGGACATTTTATTATGTCGCAACTAATATTTTTTCCCTCAAAAAAATTAAATAATATACTATCTAGCACCAAGTAACTATAAAACACCCGAGTAACAACTGCAAGATTAAGCAAACAGAAATTCACAACAATAAAATTATATAGCAATATTCTCCATTTTTGTTTTTGTAAAATCAGATCATAAAAGTCTACATAAAATTTAAAATAAATATAATATTTAGTAATTTTACATGAACAAATCAGATGATTAAAACATTCATTAATTAAAACATTTATTAAATTTACATACAAAATAAAATTCCACCAAGCTAAAAAAACAATTTTTTTGGGAAAATAATTTTTTAAATCTATTTTATAAAATAATGGCAAGGTGAATTTAAATTTTAAAAATACATAAATTTATGTGTAAAAAATTAAAATTGATTGAATTTACATATAAAATACAATTGCGCCAGAATAAAAAAAAAACAATTAGAAAAAATAGTTGTTAAAATCTATTATCCTAGATGAAGTAGAGAATTTCTGTAATGTTACCTAAGAGGATTTGTTGCGGCGGAGGAGGTGGTGAGGGATAGGAAGAAAGTAAAGGTGAAAAATTTGGAGACACCAAAACCACGGTTAGAGAGAAAGAGATCCCAAAAGGGACATGCAGCTCCAGCGGTCCCAGTCCCGCCTCCATCGCCCGGCACGCCTCATCCAACTCCGATGACGCTGCCGATGCTGCTACCGATGCCTCTTCCTCCTCATCTTCCTCCCCCTCTCCCACCATCGCCATTAGTGACCTCCTGCTCCTCTCTACTCTCTGCATCTCCGCAAGTAACCCCGCCGAGCCGCCCTTCCGCCGCAGCTCCTTTGCGATTCGCTCCTAGAGCGCAGCCGCCGCCGCCGTCGGGGCGAAGGCCGCGGCTGCTGCGCCGCCGCATGGCATGGCGGTGGCGAGCGCCCACATGGCTTTTAATACAAAGATACTTTATGATAACCAAATAAAAAAAATGTTGCTTAAGAAGTGAGGGAAAAAAAAAACCAAAAGTAAAAGAGGACACAACATCAGGAAAAATGGACACGGAGCCTTAGCAATAGGGGTGTCAACGAGCCGAACACGAGCGAGCCGGGGCCGGCTCGTGTTCGGCTCGTTTAATAAACGAGCCGAACACGAGCTGTATCGAGCTGAAAATTTTGGCTCGTGTTCGGCTCGTTTATTAATGAGCCGAACACGAGCTGGCTCGCGAACAACAAGTTAGATTTTCATTTTCACTATTAGGTGTAAAGTTGAAAGAAAATAAAAAAATTAAAATCTTAATCTAATAATTGAAATTCACAAAAAAATAAATTTTTTATATTAGGTTGGCCTAAAATCTAAATAGTAAAGTTTACAGGAGCATTTCTCGTGTGTGTGTATATATATATATATATATATATATATATATATATATATATATATATATATATATATATATATATATATATATATATATAGTTCGTCCAATATACTTTTGAAAGTACTAAAGTGTTAGCACTATAAAATTTTTAACCGTTGAATTAATTCTAATAGTTTTTTGGATCACACACAATGGTTCACAAATAATTATTATTGTTGACTTTTGATCTAATGACCAAAAAGTCAATTTCAATGAGTAAACTTGTTTAATATTTTTAAAAATATTCTAGCTCAGCATTAATAAATAAACTTTTTATAATTTGGTCTTTTTATAACAGAGTTAGATTTTATATTTAAGTTAGGATAACAATTAAATAATAAAAATATATTATATATATATATATATATATATATATATATATATATATATATATATATATATATATATATTCGAGCTGTTATCGAGCCGAACACGAGCGAGCTGACCCCAGCTCGTGTTCGGCTCGTTTACTAAACAAGCGATTCGATCTCGAGCTCATTTCGAGCCGAACACGAGTTGGCTCGCGAACAGCGAGCTGAATTGCCACCCCTACTTAGCAACAACACAATCTAAAATAAATAATCAGAACTTTCTACAACAAAACAGATGGAGCGAAAAAATTTATAGGAAAAAAAAACATAGAAATAAGTAAAAGAATAACATAGAAAATAGGTAAGGAAGGGAATAAAAAAAAAAATTAATGGAGCTCATGGTGTACACGGTGAGGGCGAGTCCGCCGCCGCCGATGGAGAGCTCCGGCGACCGCCCCGCAGCCCAGTTCTTCGACACGCTCCACGAGAGCAATCTCGCGTGGGCGCTGCCGCTCGATCCCTTGGATCCGAAGGAAGGGGAGCGGAGGAGGACGGGGTCGGAGAGGAGCTTGGCTAGTGCGCGGCGAGCGCGTGGGATTGGATGGAGAAGAGAAATAAGAGATGGTATGGGATGCGTCAAATCGGTGGTATGGACTTCGTACTGTGTATGACAGAGGAATAAGAGGTGGTATGGGATGCGTCAAATCGGTGGTATGGACTTCGTACTATGTATGACAGAAGAATAAGAGGTGGTATGGGATGCGTCAAATCAGTGGTATGGACTTCATACTGTATTGCAGGCTCCACAGTCGTGGAACGCGGAGAGGTCTCCAAGCCGTTCCCAATTCATAGTTTTATAAAAAATACTAATTTTTGTACAACATCAGGCCCCCGCCGTACCGGCCAAACCCGGGGAGAGCTCTCCCGGGTTCCCAATTCATGAGTTCTTATAATTGTCGCTGTGTTATATTTTAACAAGCTTGTTACCTTTTGATGGCAAGAGTTGTCAAACCACAATAGTCTCACATCATAAGATATTAGAAGGTGAATGCAGCTGTCTATGCATGTAAGGTCCTTGTAGTCTTAGTAAGTTGGCTCAAGCAGTTTAGACTGTACTGATAAACCAGTTCTGTCATGCCCTAACGCAGAAGCTAAACCTGATATGCAACAGATTTGCTGCATGGACAGAGTTTTTTCTGTACATGCAAGGTGGCGAACAATACAACCTGCTCACAATTTGCATAATTGACGAAGTATTACATAAGTGACAAACCAGGTAGGCCAGCATCTAAAGCTAGATTTAACTTTACAACTTAAACTTTGCTTAGTTCACAAATTCTATCAACCTTTTAATGACATTACATACTTTATGCATATCTTTTTCTCCAAAATGTGACTAACAAAATTTGAGCTACTTTGATTTTGCTCGCCAAAATCTCACCACGTGGTTGCTCATCTTTGCCTACAATTGGATTTGAAAATATTTCAACAAATGCGTGAGAAACTAATAAAGCTTTTTAGTAGGTACAGTGGATCGAGTGAAACGAGCTATATCTACTAGAGGCACAGATAGTAAACAACTGGTAGTAAATAAAAAATTATAAGTATGGAGAAATAATAATTGAAACTATTATGCCTCTACATGCAAATATTTGAGTAAGATTCCAAATAATTGTGTCATAATAAGAACTGCATCAATTAGATGTTTAGCTCTACTTGTAGGAACACAAAAACATCATGCATTAAGTGTCAAATGGTCCAACAGTATTTTTATTATCCAATTTCACTAGCCTGCCTCAATAGATCTGGCCAAACCTGCTTTCCCGCTGGCTTGCCTCATTATATCCAACTCATTGCTGCTGGCCTGCCTCATTAGATCTGGCCACATATATCCGCTTTGAAGGGCATCAACTGTAAGGTTATATATTTGCAATCTTGACTATGACGGTGATATAATAGCTTATATTTACAAGTTATAGTCAATGCATATGATCAAAGATGTATAATCTCACTAATTGATGATGTCCATCAAGTGACATATTCTGTACATGCAGCAGGGAGCCACAAACCAGTGTACTATCATCATCAAGTAAAACAAGTATGCAGCTGTTCATTATTGACCTTTAGCATGTTTAATTTTAGGAACCTCAACAACTTATATCAAGAAGGATATGCAATAATAATAACCATAATACAACATCGTAAGCATGCTTTTATTTATCATGAATTAAAAAACAGGTAGTCAAAATAGGATAACCATGAGCACAGTATTAGAATAATAATTTGAAGTAGATTAGAATTAGTAAGAAGTTCCATCACCATCTGACTTGCTAATCCACCTCAACTAGAGAAGCACTCACTAGTTCACTTGCTTGATGAGCCTTAGTGGTTCTCCAAGATCTACATAATTCATGTTTTTCAATTAGATAATATTTTAAACTTTTTTGTTAAATATTCTAATTAACTGGGTTGGTTTCATTATTCCAAGCTATCACTCTAAACTACCACAACTATTTTTGGTTAAATTTCGTTTTACCTAGAGTAAGAATTTTATTAAACTAGTATTTTTTAAAAAAATTAGAACTAAATATAGACCCGTCATGTATGCCAAATAATCATTTTCATGGATTTCATTAGCTACTTAAAAACCTATTTCAAATCAAGTGTTTAGGAATCTAAAGCTATCAATGTTGCCTAAAGAAACTCATAAAAACTCCTAAATTCATAATTCATAAAATTCAACATAGGATTTGGAAGAAATTACCTTCTTTCTTGACGTAGGGTTGAACCAACTCTTTGGAAAGCTTAGATGTCAATGTGTGGGGTTCCAACAAAATGATTTTTAGGCAAGAATTGAGGTTTGGTGAAGAGAAGTTGGATAATGGAGGAGAGGACGCGGGAGGAGTTGCGGGGTGAAGGGGGAAAAAAAAAGAAAAAGAGAGAAGAGGCTTAGGAGGAGGGGAAAGGCTGAGGCATCTGTGGAATGAAAAGTTCGCAATTTTTTGCTAAAACCCTCCTCAACTTTAAGGATATTAATTTTAAGTCCTATTTACTCCATATATTGACTTCTGAAAGTCCAACTAGGTCCAAATTTGACAACCAAGCTTATTTTTACTCCCCGGTCATCATCATAATTTTTATTTTAATATTTGGAAGAAATTTTAGCATTATGGCAAGCAGAGCCTGCAAAGTCAAATTGAATTTTGTATAATGTTGTCTAGGTGTCAAGTTGAAACGAAACTTTAGGGACTATGTCCAAATATTTTTATTAGCGAAACAGATCAATTTCTTAAAGTTTTGAGGTCATTCGACCTATTAAATAAGTATTTTTCTTTCTAATTACTCTGAGGGTCCAAACAATGAATTGTTACCAAACTCAACACGTGGTCTTAGAAGGATCACAACTAGCTCCTATTAAGATTTTAGAATTTTCGGAGAACTTTTCACCTACAAACTCATCATACCAAAATTCAATTACTACTGAAATTAATAGAAACCTATTTGGTCAATAATTGTCCAATTTAGAACTAGGTATTACAATTCCCTTTAAAGTTATTGGTGTTGTGTGTTACCCGCAAGGTCTCAATTAATGGTTTTGATGACAAAATATTATCTCGAACCTAACTTTATACTTTTGAGTGTTGAGCAGTTTTCAGAAGGTTTGATGATCAATTTGTGTTGGAAATTCAAGAATGGCTAATTATTCAACATGCTGTATGGTCAACTAGGCTGAAAAGTTAATGTGGGCTAGAATTGGTCAAACTATGCTGATTTTGGTCAAATAATCGAGGATGGTCGACTAATCTTGAGCCTAGATTGATAGAGGTGAGGCTTGGTCAGCCATGCGAGATGATCGATCGTGGCATTCCTTCTTTGGTCCAAAAGCTCTAGACTTCAAAAACTAGCTTATATAGCTATTTGAAAAGGATGGTTGACTGAGAGGTGGGCACGGTCGACACTATGCTTGCTGTTTGGCCTGATTCTTTCCATATACTAATACAACGAACAAATAGGGTGTTTGGCTTATAAATATCCCATTCTCTTAAAAAACTAATTGTATTGTAGTGAGGATTAGATCTTAGCTTGGATGTAAAGATTTTTTTTTATGAAGGTGAACTTCTAGCTTGAGAAAGAACGAAGTGTAATGACTTCGTCTTGCCTACAGTTCCTTAGAAAAAGGATCCGCATGGACGTAGGTAGATTGTACTCTCTGTCTCATATTCTTTATTTCTGACAATATTATTCTGTGCTATCGGATTTTAATAATTTTTTTCTATTCATACAAATCAGCCCTCTTGGTTGCCATACAATCTGCATTGCGAGTTGAGTGAAATGAAAACTAGAGCCATGATGGCAATGATCTGATAGTTGTGTATCCTAGGTCTTAGAAGAAGATTTAGCATAGATTATTGCGTGATGATGGGAGCCTCTGGACCTTTGCTTGGAAATAGGAAATTAGTGAACTAAGAAAATAGGTTATTAGGCTTCAGTGGATCTTGGGAAAGGAAGCAGCAAACTGTAATAATAATGGGAAGGGGCGGTAATATGTAGGATTGAGGATGGGAAGGAAGTTAGAAATTGAAGAAAGGAATTTCCGTGGGATTTTTGAGAGAAGAACAGAGATAAAAGAGGTATATGGGTTTCTTCTGTGCGAGGCGATAATGTTGCACTTGAGGTGCACATAAGTATACCTACATGTAAAGCTCGCTATGTCGGTAGCTTTTGCCTAGGTCACTGCCACCCATTCATTTTGATTCTCTCGGTTTGTGTGGACTGTGGAGAAGTATAGTAGATGGGCTGCATTTGGTATGGTGCTGAGAAGCATGGTGGTAGAGAAAGAGATAGCTAGAAAGTAGATACTAAGGAAAAGGAGAAGATAAGAAGACGGCAATAGGGAAGAGAGATGTCTACTTCTTCTAACGGGGGAAGCAAAGAGTTAAGCCCTTAAACCAGAATCACAATATCATAGCAATAACCTGCATACAAATTGTCTCATAGACTTACTTTAGACATCTTAATTGTAAAAATATCATTTAACTTGGGGAATTCTCAATTCTGTTAACTACACATATCAACCATACAAAAATAATCCAGCTACCCTATTTCAACAATAGTCAGCTTAATCTAAATTAAATTGTTTAACTAAATATAGAAGAGTGAAATTCTAACTCTTGAGTTTGAAGAAAGTTTATTCCTAGTCTTCTTTATGTGTATTTTGTTGACATCTGTTCATTTGTCAATCTCAACTAGGTGTTGTCATGGAAATCTTTTCTTTGTTTTGTTTAGTTTTTTTTTTCTTGCATGTTTGGAACATCTTACTAGTCCTATTAAGTCGGTCTTGTATGTTTGGAACATCTTGCAATTCCTATTAAGTTAACTAGTCAATTTTTTTTGTTTTAATTGTCGGTCATTACTTCCCTAACTAAGCCACTTCATATTTGGGCCACAATACTGTCAACTTAAGGAGCCGAAGCTGTAATATGTTTTGTTGATTTAATTTTTACCTTGAAAATAGTTGCTCAGAATGATTATATTTCTTTGAACAGTATTTTTCTTATAATTAGTTGGTGTGACTCTCTTAATGTGATCTTGTACTAGTCTTCTCCGCTTTGTCGCCATTCATGATCTTTTGCAACTGAGATTTCTTATTTTCTTGTGCTAGGCATGCGTAGGGATGTCAACATCTTAATCTATTTGGATGTTAAAAAGGCATTACAAGGTATTGTCTGAACGTTATATTTTTCACCTTCCATGTAACTGTTTACTGATTTCAACTTCTTATATCCGATTCATTTAAGCTATATATGATACTAACAAAAAATTCTTCTCTTAGATGGAATGAAGCTCTACATTTCTGATAACAAGGTGATCTTGACTGAGGGTTTTGATGGTATTGTGCCTATCAAATACTTTGAGAAGATCGAAACTTGGCCAAGAAGAGAATTAGTACCTTTTGAAAGATAGGATGGTCGAGTTCCTTAGCATATGCTCTCTCTCTCTCTCTCTCTCTCTCTCATTTTATTTGCTATACATGTCACTTCTTGAGCATTGCAAGTTATCTCTAGAAAGGTATGATGATCCTTTACCAAACATACAAAGAAAGATTTGAACTAGTTTTGCAAGTAGAAATTGTTTCTATATTATATTATTTTTGTTTTTGTAGAGAAACTACATTTGTTTACCAGCATCTTGGCGGGGAGCATTTGTTGTAGGGCAATGTGCACCATTCCTCTCCAACCTTTACCCAAGTTTAAACTTTGGTGTCCAATCTTTTAAGTTTGTGATTGGGCTCCTAAAGTCTATTTGTTTTTCTACATAATTCTCTCCCATCAAAAAGCCTGTTCGCTGCTGAACCAATATGTAGTGGTCCAGGTCCCCATGCAGTTTTTCCTGTGAATCCACAGTGTGAAACATCTATTATTAGTGTGTCGGCCCACAGTGCATCAAAAGGATGCCACAGATGGACCTAGTGAGGTATTTAGAGCTGGATTGGCCTTCGGCTGCTTTTGCCGAATTTTAGAGAGGGTTTTAGGCCAAACGGAGGTTGGATTTGGATTCAGTGCGGAAAAACGCTTGAAAACGGTTATTTGCTTGTTCATTTCTGAGTCTGGATGTCCAAAAAGGGACTTCCGGAAGTTTTCTGCAAATTCTGGTGCTTGGGGGAGACTGTGGACCGCCGGAGGGACACGTGGCGGCCTGTCATTGGCCGGATCACAGCGCGCGGTCCACGGAGAGGCGCGGGGTGGCGCATGGACCCGGCGCGGACACGTGGCACCTTCGGATCGGGCGGGCGTTGGCGCGCGGTGCATGGACCGGAGCGGGACACGTGGCAGCCCTGGAGTGGCGGGTTCAGGCGCGCGCGGCGCACGCGGCGCGTGCAACACCGGGAGCGGGTGGGGGCAGGTACGGCTGACGCGGGGGGCAGGCGGGCAGGTGGTACGGCGCCACGTGGCGCCCGTTGATTCGCAGGCGCCACCCACCGGGTTGACCGGTGGCGGGGCCACGTGGCGGCTACCCGCTGGTCTTGCACGGCTGTCCCGTGTTTTGGGACACGTGTCAAGCCCAGGATCGGGTTGGACGGTGGCGGGATCGGGTGTGCGGGGCGGGCCGGCCTGTGGGCCGCACTGTGCGCGCCCGAAAACGGGTGGGTCGGGCCGTTGGGCCGCACTGTGCGCGCCCGAAAGCCCAAACTGGGCGCCCAAAACCGGGGACAAATCCGGTATTTCCGGATTTGTCTGGTTGGGCCTATAAATAGGGTCCGAAACCTGTTCTTTGGGCTTTTTCTTTCTATTCGAGCCCTCATCTCATAGAGCTTATTTTAGGGAAGTTGCTCTATTTTTGGTGCTGCATCTACTGGAGGAGTTTTGGGATTTTTGGTGGCGCACACTTCGAGATTTGCGATTTTTCGGCGCAGTGCGACATTCCTTCACCGGTGACTCCCTTCATCGCGTTTCAATGTGTAGACTCCCCTGGCCTACTCCGACCACCGCTTTCGACGATTCTTGCGCCGGTGTGTTTCTGAGAGGTAGGGCTTCGTTTTTCGTGTTCGTCGTTTCCTCGTATTCCGGACTTTTGGCATGGTTCCCGAGGCACTTTTGACCCCCCTTTTCGCTGTGGTTTTTGGACAGTATCGGAGTATTTCGTGGATATCTTCGCATTCGGACATCGGATTGAGGCGAGCCAATACTTGTTTTGCATCTACACATCGCAAGGAACGTCCTCGTATTTTTTCTGGAGTTTTCTGAGATTTTTCCCGAAGGTAAAAACCCTATTTTTCTGGGTATTACTGTACAGATTTTTGGTCCCTGGAATTTTGAGAGTGCCACCTTGACTATTTTGTAACTTGGCCTACGGGACTCGGTTTGGGACGTGCAGGTACTCGTTTCGATCAGCTCGACGCGAGGATCGCGGCGGTAATTTTTCTGGAATTTTCTGAGCCCATCTCGCAGGTGAAAATAGAGCTTTTCTGGGCTGTTTTTCTTTTGGACAGCATGTTGTTAGAATTATCGGGCCCTATTTATAAGCCCAACCAGACAAATTCGGAAATACCGGATTTGCCCCCGATTTCGGGTGCCCGGTTTGGGCTTTCGGGCACGCACAGTGTGGCCCAACGGCCTGGCCTACCTGTTTTCGGGCGCGCATAGTGCGGCCCACAGGCCCGCCCCGCACACCCGATCCCGCCACCGTCCAACCCATTCCTGGGCTTGACACGTGTCCCAAAACACGGGACAGTCGTGCAAGCCCAGCGGGTAGCCGCCACGTGGTCCCGCCACCGGTCAACCCGGTAGGTGGCACCCGCGAATCAGCGGGCGCCACGTGGCGCCGTACCACTTGCCCCCCGCGTCAGTCGTACCTGCCCCCACCTGCTCCTGGTGTTGCGTGCACCGTGCGCGCCTGAACCCGCCACTCCAGGGCTGCCACGTGTCCCGCTCCGGTCCATGCACCGAGCCGTGCGACTCCGTGGACCGCGCGCCAACGCCCGCCCAACACCCGCCCAATCCGAAGGTGCCACGTGTTTGCGCCGGGTCCATGCGCCACCCCCGCGCTGTGATCCGGCCAATGACAGGCCGCCACGTGTCCTTTCGGCGGTCCACGGTCTCCCCCAAGCACCAGAATTCGCATAAAATTTTCGGGAGTTCGTTTTTGGGCATTCGGACTCAGAAATGAACAAGCAAATAACCGATTTCAAACGTTTTTCCGTGCTGAATCCAAATTCAACCTCCGTTTGGCCCAAAACCCTCTCTAAAATTCGGCAAAAGCAGCCGAAGGCCAATCCAGCTCTAAATACCTCACTGGTTCGAAGCGCTGGTAACCTGCTCAGATATAAAAGATAATATAAAGGAGCATAAAGAAACAGAGCTGAACTAAAACTAATACATCTCAGACTGAAACTGAAAATAAAATACAACATCTCTCACAAAATAATACAAGTGTCTCTTCCAGGTCACCAAAAATATACAACTAGCTGGCAGAAGTCAGACCCAAAAGAAAGAGAAAATACAACGGTACAACTGTCTGAGTGTATAAGGGGATAAAACTGAAACTGCTATGCTCTCAAACAGGGTAGACGGTTATCTAATCCGCTATCCTCTTACCTCGATCCGCCGAAGAAGGTCCAGCAACTCCCGCAGAGGACTCTACAAAACAAAGGGGGGAAAAGGGAAAAAGTACAATGGGGGTGAGAACTACTATAAAAACAGTAGCCTTCCCTAGTGGGTTAAGCCTCAAACTCTGACATGCCCACTAGGTCTACCAGAGGCAAAAAGGAAACAGTGGTGGTATGCAATGAGTATAACTACCAATGAAACAGCTACCATTAAAATGCCTCTAAATGCCGAGCTAATAAGGATAGCTAAAAGTATGCATCAGAATATAAATGCCTGAATAAACCCAATCCAACCACCAGTCAACACTGGTATTGCCTGCTCTGCTGTCGAACTCAAAACTCAGCCGCGGGATGCAGACCAGCTCCTGACCGGCACGGTCGCATCCCGAAAAGCAACAGACCGGCTCCTGACCGGCACGGTCACACACACTCCGGAGTGGCACTCGAGGGGAGCGACCTACACGAGTAAAATAAGTAGCCATAAGTAACCTGATATAGCAGGACTGGATCATGACTCTAATCAAGTGGGAAAAATCATCCACTAAAGAAAGCCCGATCCCTCTCCCCTAATCTGATACAATAGTAACAGCCTGGTCAACCGCCCAAAGTTCGCGGTTGCCGCAATACCCTGCCATCAAGGCCTGCCTGTCCCAAATCCCCAAAATCTGACTACACTATCCCAGCCCATGCTCGAACCCGAGCACACTATCCCATAAGTCTAGTCAACAGGAGAAAGAATAAAAACATGGTTTCTCCTAAGTCAGTTCCAGCATGATAGCGTAACAGAAAAAGGTGGCCTATCTAGGTGACCATACAAGCATGCAAATGTCCTTTAGTTGGCAAAATAAAAACAGGTGTCCAAATTCTTACACGAAATGAAGCATGCTATCACCAGAAATCATGATCGCCTAAGTACCCTATGTACTAGTATGTCATAAGCCGGCCTACACACACGTATAAAATCCCTCAAATTTAAATGACATTTCCTTTAGCATAGTATATCAATTTTTTGCGATCAATTCCTCAAGGATGCAAGTTCTAACATGGTGTTTTATGCCCAAGCATGCATATATTACAAATAGAGTGCACTTTGCCATTTTACATAGGAATCATTCCAATAAGCCTAGTGGGTAGTCAAAAGTGAGGAGTTCACAACAACACCCACCTCAATCGCTAAATCCAAGTCCCAAAAGTGCTCTCGCCCAAAGGATAGTCCGCCGCGATAACTGTACAAAGAAATATCCCCAGAAGTGCTCAATTAATCACTTAATTCTAACAACATGCTGTCCAAAAGAAAAACAGCCCAGAAAAGCTTTGTTTTCACCTGCGAGATGGGCTCGGAAAATTTCAGAAAAATTACCGCCGCGATCCTCGTGTCGAGCTGATCGAAATGAGTACCTGCACGTCCCAAACCGAGTCCCGTAGGCCAAGTTACAAAATAGTCAAGGTGGCACTCTCGAAATTCCAGGGACCAAAAATCTGTACAGTAATATTCAGAAAAATGGGGTTTTTACCTTCGGAAAAAATCTCAAAAAAATCCAGAAAAAATACGAGGACGTTCCTTGCGATGTGTAGATGCAAAACAAGTATTGGCTCGCCTCAATCCGATGTCCGAGTGCGAAGATATCCACGAAATACTCCGATGCTGTCCAAAAACCACACAACGAAAAGGGGGGGGGGTCAAAAGTGCCTCGGGAACCATGCAAAAAATCCGGAATACGAGGAAACGACGAACACGAAAAACGAAGCCCTACCTCTCAGAAACACACCGGCGCAAGAATCATCGAAAACGGTGGTCGGAGTAGGCCAGGGGAGTCAACGTGACGAAGGGAGTCACCGGTGAAGGAATGTCGCACTGCGCCGAAAAATCGCAAACTTCGAAGTGCGTGCCACCAAAAATCCCAAAACTCCTCCAGTAGATGCAGCACCGAAAATGGAGCAACTTCCCTAAATTGAGCTCTCTGAGATGAGGGCTCGAAGAGCGAGAAAAAGCCCAAAGAACAGGTTTCGGGCCCTATTTATAGGCCCAACCAGACAAATTCGGAAACCCGGTTTCGGGCGCCCGGTTTGGGCTTTCGGGCGCGCACAGTGCGGCCCAATGGCCCGGCCCACCCGTTTTCGGGCGCGCACAGTGCGGCCCACAGGCCGACCCGCCCCGCACACCCGATCCCGCCGCCGTCCAACCCGATCCTGGGCTTGACATGTGTCCCAAAACACGGGACAGCTGTGCAAGCCCAGCGGGTAGCCGCCACGTGGCCCCGCCACTGGTCAACCCGGTGGGTGGTGCCCGCGAATCAGCGGGCGCCACGTGGCGCCGTACCACCTGCCCGCCTGCCTCCTGCGTCAGCCGTACCTGGCCCCACCCGCTCTCGGTGTTGCGCGCGCTGCGTGCGCCGCGCGCGCCTGAACCTGCCACTCCAGGGCTGCCACGTGTCCCGCTCCGGTCCATACACCGAGCCGCGCGACTCCGTGGACCGCACGCCAACGCCCGCCCAATCCGAAGGTGCCATGTGTCCGCGCCGGGTCCATGCGCCACCCCGCGCCTCTCTGTGGACCACGCGCTGTGATCCGGCCAATGACAGGCCGCCACGTGTCCCTCCGGCGGTCCACGGTCTCCCCCAAGCACCAGAATTCGAAGAAAACTTTCGGGAGTCCTTTTTGGGCATCCAGACTCAGAAATGAACAAGCAAATAGCCGTTTTCAAGCGTTTTTTCGCGCTGAATCCAAATCCAACCTCCGTCTGGCCCAAAACCCTCTCTAAAATTCGGCAAAAGCAGCCGAAGGCCAATCCAGCTCTAAATACCTCACTGGGTCCATCTGTGGCATCCCTTTGATGCACTGTGGGCCAGACATACTAATAATAGGTGTTTCACACTGTGGATTCAGGGAAAAAATTGCATGGGGACCTGGACCACTACATCCTCCTATACAAGAAAAAGTTTCGTCCTCGAAACAAAAGTCATAGCTCAAGCCGGGGCCTCGAACAAGTAGGGGTAGGCGTCCATCATCGTCGACTCCAGCTCCCAGGTCGCCTCGCGCTCGCCGTGGTTGCTGCACAAGATCTTCACGTAAGGAATGGCCTGACTGCGCAATTCCCTCACCTCACGATCTAGAATCCGCAGCGGTCGCTCAACATAGCTCAAATCCTCGCTGATCTCTCCAGTGGGGTGAAGTCGATGACGTGCGACGAATCATAAACATACCTCCTCAGAAAGGATACATGAAATACGTCGTGAACACCAGCAAGTCTGGGAGAAAGTGCAAGCCTGTAGGCAACTGGCCCTATACGCTCCAATACCTCGAAAGGCCTAATATAACGAGGGCTAAGTTACCCACGAACGCCAAATCTCATGATCCCCTTAGACGGCGAGACCTTCAAAAAGACATGATCTCCAACCAAGAACTCTAGGTCTAGTCTCCGCACGTCGGCGTAACTCCTCTGCCTGCTCTGGGCGGTCTGTAGATGCTGCCTGATTACCCTGACCTTTTCTTCTGCCTCTCGCAGTAACTCTGGCCCCAAAGTCCGCCTTTCACCCACATCGCTCTAATAAAGCGGGGATCGACACTTGCGTCCATACAATGCTTCAAACGGAGCCATCTGAATGCTCGCTTGAAAGTTATTGTTCTACGCAAACTCTGCCAGTGACAAGTGTCGAACCCAACCTCCACCAAAGTCCAAAGTGCAAGCTCTGAGCATGTCCTCAAGAATCTGTATAGTGCGCTCCGACTGCCCATCTGTCTGTAGGTGAAACGCTGTGCTGAACCTAAACTGCGTCTCCAAGGTGGCCTGTAAGCTCCTCCAAAAGCGTGAAGCAAATCTCGGGTCTCGATCAGATACAATAGAGGCGGGTACTCCATGTAGTCTCACCACTTCATCTAAGTACAGCTGCGCCAGCCGCTCAAGTGACCAAGTAGTCTGCATCGGCAAAAAGTGAGCGGACTTAGTGAGTCGATCAACAATCACCCAAATGGCATCTGCACCTCCCTGGGCCCTCGGTAATCCGACCACGAAATCCATCGTAATGTGGTCCCATTTCCACTCAGGGATTGGGAGATTCTGTAACTTACCAGCCGGCATCCGGTGCTCAGCTTTTACTTGCTGGCAAGTTAAACACTGAGCTACAAATCTCCCAATATCCCTCTTCATACCATTCTACCAAAAATATGCCTTGAGATCCTTATACATCTTAGTCCCACCAGGATGGAGGGTGTAAGGTGTATAATGGGCCTCTCTCAGTATCTGCTGTCTAATCTCTGGATCCACTGGCACACACACTCGGTCCCTGTACCGTAGTACTCCCGAGGCATCAACTGTAAAGTCCCCAGGCTGATCACTCAAAATCTGATCTCTAATCCGGGTCAAGTGGGGGTCCTCACTCTGTCTCTCTCTGATCCTGTCCAGCAGAGTGGGCTGCACGACCATAGATGTCAGTCGAGCAGAGACCCCAGGGGACACAACCTTTAGCTCAAGCCGCCTCATCTCCTCAAGTAGTGGCGCCTGTTCACTCTGGCACCCTCTATACACAAACACCTCCTGGCCTGGCTCACTAAAGGTAACTGTCCTCGCGGCACAGTCAATAATCGCAAAGCACAGTCAATAATCGCAAAGTATCGAGCCAGCTAATCCATTCCAAGTACTATGTCAAAGTCTCGCAGCTGACTCAGGACCATCAGGTCCGCTGGCATGATCCACGATTCAACCTGTACTGGGCAGGACCAATAACACTCCTCTACATGCAAAGTATGATAAAGAATCTGGACCTCTAACGCATGTGGCAACCGACCGACCTCTAATCCATGTAATGATGCAAATGCTCTACTAATGAAGGAATGTGATGCACCGGTATCAAATAAAGTACGAACTCTAATACCAGAAAGTAAAGTGATACCTGCCACCACGTGGTCGGCTGCCGAGGAGTCCTCTACCTGGGCGGCATAGACCTGCCCGCTCTGTGCTGGAGGCCGATAGTCAGTAGGGTGGGATGAAGGAGCCCTGCTCGCTGGAGCATAGGGCTGCTGCTGGGGCGCAAAAGGGGCCGATGCCGAGGAAGGAGCTGCCGAAATCGCAAGAGGGCAAGTAGCTTGCATGTGTCCAGGCTGTCCGCATCGGAAACAGCGACCAAACCTCAAGTCGCAAGTATCAATCGGGTGCTGGCCCCTGCAGAAAATGCACCTGACGGTAGACGGGGGCTGCCTTGCTTGCTGCTGCTGTCTCTGCCGCTGAGACCTCTGCTGTCGTGACTGTGATCTCTGCTGCTGCGAGTGCTGCTGCTGGTGCTGTGGGGGCCTCTGGGATCCACCAGGCCCTCGCCGTTCCGAACGCCCACGGCCCGAGAACTGAGGCGGTGGCGGTCGGGGCGGCTTCCAAGAACTTGCATGTCCCCCATCATCCTGTGCTGGTCGCTTCCTATCAGAGCTCTGAGCGACCATACCACAACGTCTGGTAACTACGTGGTCTCCCCGCTCAACCCACTGAGCGTGCTCCGGGGCCTCCTCAAGAGTCTGTAGTCGCTGGGCATGCACCAAGGTGTAAATCTCCGGGCGAAGACCCGTCTCGAAAAGCTCCACCAGGTGAGGTCCATCTCGGGCGACGTAAGGTACGCAGTTGAGCAACTGTGTAAACTCCTGGAAGTAGGTCAGTACCGGCCGGTCGCCTTGCTGCAGGTTTTTCAGATCATCCTCCAGCTTCTTCTTCACGCTCGAAGAAAAGTAAGTATCCAAGATCATCCGCTTGAACTCCGACCAAGGCAACTGGCGGGTGATCTGGAACTCCAAAGGCTCCACCCGACGCCACCAGGCGTCCGCATCTCCATCCAAACAATGCACTGCCATGTGCACTCTAAACCTCTGATCAATGAAGAAGTCCCTGAATAGCTTCTCCTTTGCCGCTAGCCAAGTCCCAATCTCCCAGGGCTGAGTATTCCGCCCCGAAAATCTCGGCGGTCCCCGCTGACAAAACTGAGTGAGCTTGTCAGCGATCTCCTGCTCCTCTGCCGGGGTCAACGGCAGAACCGCACCCTGTGCCCCACTGCTCGAAGATGGTGTCGTCGGTGCCGATGGTATAACTGGTGGTGCGGGGGCCTAAAAAATAGTAGGGGGAGGCGCCTCTCTCTGGGCGAGTAACTGCTCTATCCTCTGCTCCTGCCGGCGGTGACTCCCGCCAACTGGGCCACCATGGCCCTCAACTCGCTGATCTCCGAAGGCCGGGACTGCTCCGGCTCCTCCGGGGGTATAGGGGTACCCCGGGTAGGGATCTACCGCCTGGGCGGCATCCTGCCACAAGAAACCACGGATCAGTAATCAAAACCACACTCGACCTAATCTAACGAAAGTCAAAGACATCCTCCTTTTTCTGTAACTTTATGTTGTCTACAGCCAACATAATAGTTCACCAGAAATAGGATATGCCAATCCCTCTTCACTCATAGGAAGAGTCAAATAAATAAATTGCCGACTTTCGCATAATATATCACGTCACTCACGCCCTGCCTTCCTAGGGTCAGTTGGGACTTAGGAAACCCTAGGCTTTGACAGACCCTAGGAAGACGGCGTAAGTGACGTGATATATTATGCGAAAGTCGGTAATTTATTTATTTGACTCTTCCTGTGAGTGAAGAGGGATTGACATATCCTATTTCTGGTGAACTATTATGTTGGCTGCAGACAACATAAAGTTACAGAAATGGGAGGATGTCTTTGACTTTCGCTAGATTGGGTCGAGTGTGGTTTTGATTACTGATCCGTGGTTTCTTGTGGCAGGATGCCTCCCAGGCGGCAGATCCCTACCCGGGGTACCCCTATACCCCTGGAGGAGCCGGAGCAGTCCCGGCCTTCGGAGATCAGCGAGTTGAGGGCCATGGTGGCCCAGTTGGCAGAGATTCACTGCCGGCAGGAGCAGAGGATAGGGCAGTTACTCGCCCAGAGAGAGGCGCATCCCCCTACTGCTTTTGAGGCCCCCGCACTACCAGTTATACCATCGGCACCGACGGCACCATCTTCGAGCAGTGGGGCACAGGGTGTGGTTCTGCCGTTGGCCCAGGCAGAGGAGCAGGAGATTGCTGACAAGCTCACTCAGTTTTGTCAGCGGGGACCGCCGAGATTTTCGGGGCGGAATACTCAGCCCTGGGAGATTGGGACTTGGCTAGCGGCAATGGAGAAGCTATTTAGGGACTTCTTCATTGATCAGAGGTTTAGAGTGCACATGGCAGTGTATTGCTTGGATGGAGATGAGGACGCCTGGTGGCGTCGGGTGGAGCCCTTGGAGTTCCAGATCACCCGCTAGTTGCCTTGGTCGGAGTTCAAGCGGATGATCTTGGATACTTACTTTTCTTCGAGCGTGAAGAAGAAGCTGGAGGATGATTTGAAAAACCTGCAGCAAGGCGACCGGCCGGTACTGACCTACTTCCGGGAGTTTACACAGTTGCTCAACTGCGTACCTTACGTCGCCCGAGATGGACCTCACCAGGTGGAGCTTTTCGAGACGGGTCTTCACCCGGAGATTTACACCTTGGTGCATGCCCAGCGGCTACAAACTCTTGAGGAGGCCGCGGAGCACGCTCAGTGGGTTGAGGGGGGAGACCACGTAGTTACCAGACGTGGTGGTATGATCGCTCAGAGCTCTGATAGGAAGCGACCAGCACAGGATGATAGGGGACATGCCAGTTCTTGGAGGCCGCCCCGACCGCCACCGCCTCAGTTCTCGGGCCGTGGGCGTTCGGAGCGGCGAGGGCCTGGTGGATCCCAGAGGCCCCCACAGCACCAGCAGTAGCACTCGCAGCAGTAGAGATCACAGTCACGGCAGCAGAGGTCTCAGCGGCAGAGACAGCAGCATCAAGCAAGGCAGCCCCCCGTCTACCGTCAGGTGCATTTTCTGCAGGGGCCAGCACCCGAGTGATACTTGCGACTTGAGGTTTGGTCGCTATTTCCGATGCGGACAGCCTGGACACATGCGAGCTACTTGCCCTCTTGCGACTTCGGCAGCTCCTTCCTCGGCATCGGCCCCTTTTGCGCCCCAGCAGCGGCCCTATGCTTCAGCAAGCAGGGCTCCTTCATCCCACCCTACTGACTATCGGCCTCCAGCACAGAGCGGGCGGGTCTACGCCGCCCAGGTAGAGGACTCCTCGGCAGCCGACCACGTGGTGGCAGGTATCACTTTACTTTCTGGTATTAGAGTTCGTACTTTATTTGATACCGGTGCATCACATTCCTTCATTAGTGGAACATTTGCATCATTACATGGATTAGAGGTAGGTCGGTTGCCACATGCATTAGAGGTCTAGATTCCTGATCATACTTTGTATGTAGAGGAGTGTTATTGGTCCTGCCCATTACAGGTTGAGTCGTGGATCATGCCAGCGGACATGATGGTCCTGAGTCAGCTGCGAGACTTTGACATAGTACTTGGGATGGATTGGCTGGCTCGATACTTTGCGACTATTTACTGTGCCGCGAGGACAGTTACCTTTAGTGAACCAGGCCAGGAGGTGTTTGTGTATAGAGGGTGCCAGAGTGCTTTCTTCGCCTCGGTAGTTTCAACTTCTAGTGCGAGGCAGATGATTCGCAGTGGATGCGTGGCCTTTCTGGCTAGTGTGATTGAGGAGCCTACGGCGACACCGGGACTCGGGGATATCCCTATTGTTCGCGAGTTCCTGGATGTATTTCCACCGGAGCTGACTAGCATGCCGCCGGATAGGGAGATCGAGTTTTTGATTGACGTAGTCCCAGGAACTGCGCCAATCTCTAAGGCTCTTTACCGAATGGCACCGGCTGAGCTGCGAGAGTTAAAGGCGCGACTTCAGGACTTGATGGACAAAGGTTTTGTGAGACCAAGTGTATCGCCTTGGGGAGCGCCGGTGCTATTTGTGAAAAAGAAGGATGGTTCACTTCGGCTTTGTGTGGATTATCGAGAGTTGAACAAAGTGACCATCAAGAACAAGTACCCTCTGCCGCGCATTGATGATTTGTTCGACCAGCTGCAAGGGTCTTGTGTCTTCTCCAAGATTGATCTACAGTCAGGTTACCACCAATTAAAGGTGAAGGCCGAGGACATTCCCAAGACGGCGTTCAGGACACGGTATGGGCATTACGAGTTCACCGTCATGCCTTTTGGAGTGATTAATGCCCCTGCCGCTTTTATGGATTTGATGAACAGGATCTTTCGACCTTACCTGGATCGGTTTGTCGTGGTATTCATCGATGATATCCTGGTATACTCCCGGAGTGATGCAGAGCAAGAGGAGCACCAGAGGATTGTGCTGCAATTTCTACGAGAGAGGAAGTTGTTTGCCAAGTTATCAAAGTGCGAATTTTGGCTTCGGGAAGTAGTCTTTTTGGGCCATGTGATTTCAGCCGCAGGAGTGGCAGTGGACCCGACGAAGATTGAGGCAGTCCGGGATTGGCCCCGACCGACGACGTTATCAGAGGTTCGCAGTTTTATGGGTTTGGCTGGATATTTCCATCGGTTTGTGGAGGGTTTTGCGAAACTCTCCACACCCCTCACTCGTCTGACGTGTAAAGGAGTTTTATCTAGAGTGAGGATTGCCAGAGGAGCTTCGAGGACTTGAAGAATAGATTGATGTCGGAAGGATATGTGGTTTACAGTGATGCATCGCATAGTGGACCTGATTGTGTGCTGATGCAGGAGGGTAGGGTAATCGTTTATGCCTCTCGACACCTTAAGGATTGTGAAAAGAATTACCCTACCCATGACTTGGAGCTTGCTGCTGTGGTTTTTGCACTGAAGTTGTGGCGCCACTACTTGTATGGGGAACACTGCGAGATCTACACCGACCATAAGAGCTTGAAGTATCTGTTTACACAGAAGGAGCTCAATTTGAGGCAGCGCAGATGGTTGGAACTGTTGAAGGACTATGATGTGGACATACTTTACCATCCTGGCAAGGCCAACGTGGTCGCTGATGCCTTGAGTAGGAGAGCAGTGCAGAGCCTATCCATGATGATTACTGACCAGGCGTCACTACTTGAGGAGATGAGCCGGCTTAAGCTAGAGGTTGTCCCCTGGGGTCTCTGCTCGACTGACATCTATGGTCGTGCAGCCCACTCTGCTGGACAGGATCAGAGAGAGACAGAGTGAGGACCCCTACTTGACCCGGATTAGAGATCAGATTTTGAGTGATCAGCGTGGGGACTTTACAGTTGATACCTCGGGAGTACTACGGTACAGGGACCGAGTGTGTGTGCCAGTGGATCCAGAGATTAGACAGCAGATACTGAGAGAGGCCCATTATACACCCTACACCCTCCATCCTGGTGGTACTAAGATGTATAAGGACCTCAAGGCATATTCTTGGTAGAATGGTATGAAGAGTGATATTGGGAGATTTGTAGCTCAGTGTTTAACTTGTCAGCAAGTAAAAGCTGAGCACCGGGTGCTGGCTGGTAAGTTACAGAATCTCCCAATCCCTGAGTGGAAATGGGACCACATTACGATGGATTTCGTGGTCGGATTACCGAGGGCCCAGGGAGGTGCAGATGCCATTTGGGTGATTGTTGATCGACTCACTAAGTCCGCTCACTTCTTGCCGATGCAGACTACTTGGTCACTTGAGCTGCTGGCGCAGCTGTTCTTAGATGAGGTGGTGAGACTACATGGAGTACCCGCCTCTATTTTATCTGATCGAGACCCGAGATTTGCTTCACGCTTTTAGAGGAGCTTACAGGCCACCTTGGGGACGCAGCTTAGGTTCAGCACAGCGTTTCACCCACAGACAGATGGGCAGTCGGAGCGCACTATACAGATTCTTGAGGACATGCTCAGAGCTTGCACTTTGGACTTTGGTGGAGGTTGGGTTCGACACTTGTCACTGGCAGAGTTTGCGTAGAACAATAACTTTCAAGCGAGCATTCAGATTGCTCCGTTTGAAACATTATATGGACGCAAGTGTCGATCCCCGCTTTATTGGAGCGATGTGGGTGAAAGGCGGACTTTGGGGCCAGAGTTACTGCGAGAGGCAGAAGAAAAGGTCAGGGTAATCAGGCAGCATCTACAGACCGCCCAGAGCAGGCAGAGGAGTTACGCCGACGTGTGGAGACTAGACCTAGAGTTCTTGGTTGGAGATCATGTCTTTTTGAAGGTCTCGCCGTCCAAGGGGATTAAGAGATTTGGCGTTCGTGGGAAACTTAGCCCTCGTTATATTGGGCCTTTCGATGTATTGGAGCGTATAGGGCCAGTTGCCTACAGGCTTGCACTTCCTCCCAGACTTGCTGGTGTTCACGACGTATTTCATGTATCCACCCTGAGGAGGTATGTTTATGATCCGTCGCACGTCATCGACTTCACCCCACTGGAGATCAGCAAGGATTTGAGCTATGTTGAGCGACCGCTGCGGATTTTAGATCGTGAGGTGAGGGAATTACGCAGTCGGGCCATTCCTTACGTGAAGATCTTGTGGAGCAACCACGGCGAGCGCGAGGCGACCTGGGAGCTGGAGTCGACGATGATGGACGCCTACCCCTACTTGTTCGAGGCCCCGGCTTGAGGTATGACTTTTGTTTCGAGGACGAAACTTTTTCTTATAGGGGAGGATGTAGTGGTCCAGGTCCCCATGCAGTTTTTTCCGTGAATCCATAGTGTGATACACCTATTATTAGTGTGTCTAGCCCACTGTGCATCAAAGGAATGCCACAGATGGACCCAGTGAGGTATTTAGAGCTGGATTGGCCTTCGGCTGCTTTTGCCGAATTTTATAGAGGGTTTTGGGCCAAACGGAGGTTGGATTTGGATTAAGCACGAAAAAACGCTTGAAAACGGCTATTTGCTTGTTCATTTCTGAGTCCGGATGCCCAAAAACGGACTCCCGGAAGTTTGCGATTTTTCGGCGCAGTGGTAGCTGTTTCGTTGGTAGTTATAGCTCGGCATTTAGAGGCATTATTGTGGTTGCTGTTTCATTGGTAGTTATACTCATTGCATACCACCACTGTTTCCTTTTTGCCTCTGGTAGACCTAGTGGGCATGTCAGAGTTTGTGGCGTAACCCACTAGCGGAGGCTATTGTTTTTATAGTAGTTCTCACTCCCATTGTATTTTTTCCTCTTTTCCCCCTTTGTTTTGCAGTCCTCTACGGGAGTTGCTGGGCCTTCCTCGGCGGATCGAGGTAAGAGGATAGCGGATTAGATAGCCGTCTACCCTGTTTGAGAGCATAGCAGTTTCAGTTTTATCCCCTTATACACTCAGACAGTTGAACCGTTGTATTTTCTTTCTTTTGGGTATGGCTTCTACCAGCTAGTTGTATATTTTTGGTGAGCTAGGAGAGACACTTGTATTATTTTGTGAGAGATGTTGTACTTTATTTTCAGTTTCAGTCTGAGATGTATTAGTTTTAGTTCAGCTGTTTCTTTATGCTCCTTTATATTATCTTTTATATCTGACCAGGTTACAAGCGCTTCGTGTACATGGGAAATTTTTTGTGCACGGCGGATCTGTAGACGGCCCCGGGTTCTGGTTTACACCCGGGGCGTGACAGATTAGGTTGGTATCAGAGTTTAGGGATAGGTCAGTTGGGACGTAGGAAACCCTAGGCTTTGACAGACCCTAGGAAGGCAGGGCGTGAGTGACGTGATATGCCATTTTACATAGGAAGCATTCCAATAAGCCTAGTGGGTAGTGAAAAGTGAGGAGTTCACAACAACACCTACCTCAATCGCTAAATCCAAGTCCTAAAAGTGCTCTCGCCCAAAGGATAGTCCGCCGCGATAACTGTACAAAGAAATATCCCCAGAAGTGCTCAATTAATCACTTAATTCTAACAACATGCTGTCCAAAAGAAAAATAGCCCAGAAAAGCTCCGTTTTCTCCTGCGAGATGTGCTCGGAAAATTGTAAAAAAATTACCGCCGCGATCCTCGCGTCGAGCTGATCGAAACGAGTACCTGCATGTCTCAAACCGAGTCCCGTAGGCCAAGTTACAAAATAGTCAAGGTGACACTCGAGAAATTTCAGGGACCAAAAATCTGTACAGTAATACCCAGAAAAATGGAGTTTTTACCTTCGAAAAAAAATCTCAGAAAAATCCAGAAAAAATACAAGGATGTTCCTTGCGATGTGTAGATGCAAAACAAGTTTTGGCTTGTCTCAATCCGATGTCTGAGTGCGAAGATATCCACGAAATACTCCGATGCTGTCCAAAATCCACACAGCGAAAAGGGGGGTCAAAAGTGCCTCGAAGACCATGCCAAAAGTCCGAAATACGAGGAAATGACGAACACGAAAAACGAAGCCCTACCTCTCAGAAACACACCGGCGTAAGAATCTTCGAAAACGGTGGTCGGAGTAGGCCAGGGGAGTCTACACACCGAAACGCGACGAAGGGAGTCACCGGTGAAGGAATGTCGCACTGCGCCGAAAAATCGCAAACCTCGAAGTGCGTGCCACAAAAAATCCCAAAACTCCTCCAGTGGATGCAGCACCGAAAATGGAGCAACTTCCCTAAAATGAGCTCTATGAGATGAGGGCTCGAAGAGGGAGCAAAAGCCCAAAGAACAGGTTTCAGGCCCTATTACAAGCATGCAAATGTCCTTTAGTTGGCAAAATAAAAATAGGTGTCCAAATTCTTACACGAAATGAAGCATGCTATCACTAGAAATCATGATCGCCTAAGTACCCTATGTACTAGTATGTCATAAGCCGGCCTACACACCCGTATAAAATCCCCCAAATTTAAATGACATTTCCTTTAGCATAGTATATCAATTTTCCGCGATCAATTCCTCAAGGATGCAAGTTCTAACATGGTGTTTTATGCCCAAGCATGCATATATTACAAATAGAGTGCACTTTGCCATTTTACATAGAAAGCATTCCAATAAGCCTAGTGGGTAATCAAAAGTGAAGAGTTCACAACAACACCCACCTCAATCGCTAAATCCAAGTCCCAAAAGTGCTCTCGCCCAAAGGATAGTCCGCCACGATAACTGTACAAAGAAATATCCCCAGAAGTGCTCAATTAATCACTTAATTCTAACAACATACATGGGAATTTCCTTGTGCACGGCGGATCTGTGGACTGCCCCGGGTTCTGGTTTACACCCGGGGCGTGACACAATAACACATGGAAATTGCTCGCGGAACCATTAATATGGATGGAAATTGCTGTTGGACATCCATTTGTCCTAATTGGATATTTATGAGTGCTGACATGACAATTGGATCCAAGTTAGCAATGGCTTTTTGACGGAATGGTGTATACTTAAGCAACAAATAGACATTAATAGATCCATTTACAAATATTTCAAGGTTGGGGACTAAGAAGTTTCGTGAAAATTATAGAGTCTTCTGCGGGAGTAGCTACTGGTTCATCTAGTAGTTCTCACCCCCATTGTCCTTCTTCTTTTTGTTCTTCCCTGTTTTACAGAGTCTTCTGCGGGAGTAGCTGGACCATCTTCGACAGATCGAGGTAAGAGGATAGCGGACTAGATTGTCGTCTACCCCTTCTGCGAGCATATTAGTAATTTTGGTTGTACCCCCTATACACTCAGACAGTTGTATTTTCTTTTATTTTGGGTCAGGCTTCGGCCAGCTGGTTGTATTTTATTCGGTGAGCTGGGAGAGACATGTATTTATTTGAGAGCTTATTGTACTTTTACTTTCCAGTTGTGGTCTGAGATGTATTAGTTTTAGTTCAGCTCTGTTTTTATGCTCCTTTATTATATCTTATATCTGAGCAGGTTACCAGCGCTTCGTGTACGCGAGAAATTCCGTGTGCACGGCGGATCTGTAGACGGGCCCGGGTTCTGGTTTACACCCGAGGCGTGAAAGGCTATGCTCATAGCCTGTTCTTGTTTGATTGGGGTTGTAGGTATTAGTCTTTCGGGGTTCTCGGACCCTTCGTTGGTATGGCTGTGGAGTATCTCCAGCCAGTGGGTTTTATTGGATCCTATAGGATTCCTGTGTTGGGAGCCGTTTGGGTAGACGGTGATCCCGACTGTTGAGTATCTCCAGCAAATTTTTTTTAGTGGATTGAGTTAGAATCCTGTTTGGGGAGCCGTTTGGGTTGACGGTGATCCCGGCTGTGGAGTATCTCCAACCAGTGGGTTAGTGTTGCGAGTTGGATATTGTCGATCCGCTTGATCGTGGATTTGGATTACAGCCTGCAGATGCCGCTTATTGAGCCAAATGAGACACGTTTATTCCTCGGTAGGGTCGCGCCCCTCGAGAGCCACTCCGGATGCGATGATGATGATGAGGATGATGCGCCTGATGAGGCTGTTTTGCGTGATATTGTGAGATTCCGATTGGACACCCTATGCTGATATACTAGGGAGGCGTCGATTGGACACCCTACGTTGATACACTAGGGAGGCGCAGTGTCACGCCCCGGGGTCGAAACTGCGACCCGGGCTCGCCAACAGATCCGCCATTTGTACGGAAACTGCCGCATAGACGAAGCGTCTGCCCTGCAAGTCAGATCTAAAACTAAAACATGTATCAGAGCTGAGACTAAAAATGAAAAGCCAAAGAATAAATACTAAAAATGTGAAATAAGTAAGCTCCCCTAAAACATAAATCCTCAGTACAGGTCCCTCCTATGAATAATAAAATATAAGCCTCACCCTCTCAGTACAAAATTGGAAACATAAAAATAACATTGGGTACATCTACCTCGGGCTCTCAATGCTGGTAAGGAACTAAACGGTCGCGTCCTCACCTCGATCTGCTGTCTCCGCGCGAACCAAGTCAGAACAGCTGTCTCAAATCTGTCACTGCAGCGGGTGTGAGATCTACTGCAGAAGGCAGATCTCGGTGGGTACCGTCCCAATATCCACGGTATGCCCACTAAGTCTACTGGAGGCAAAACAGATAGGTATGCAGATAGATAGATAAAAGGAAAGCAGGAAAGGAACTACAGCTAATAAATAATGTCCACATAAGGAAAACATCATGCAGAAGGAACTCTACTCTGATCCTGCTATGCATACACTAACGCTGCTAATAATATGCCTCAAGTACTATGCTCAAAGGAAATCTCATCTATGAACATGCAATGAAACACACTCACACAAATCACCCAAATCTCAATGACTGTCCCTCTTTGGACCAGTCAAGTCAAACCTGCGCTCATCTACTGCCACTCATGCCCAAACCGGGCTTGGTCTTACGTAGGGTGTCCCTCTAGGACTATCTTAGTAATCACATCGCAGCCTCGTCAGGCTCGGTATCATCATCGCATCCGGAGCGTAGCTCGCGGGGAGCGACCCCGCGAACTCAAGTATCTCACAACTGGCATAAAATGCCAGGCTCAGCAGGCTATAATCCACGATCAAACAGATCGGTATCTGAAAGCTCAAAGCACAACTCAGTCGGAAAAAGAACCTCGACTCAAACAGGAATAGCCCAAAACACTCTCACAGCCATGTCGGAGAACCCTCAACGACTCAATCTGATAATGCACGACCATGGCTGAGTCGGGAAACCTCCACGACTCGATCTGCCAGAACCCCAAGATCCTCAGAGCTAAGTGGGAGAACCACCTCCACCACTAAATCTGAAACACAACCCAGGATCTAGAACCATCCCAACAAGGAAGAAAACTCCTATGACACTAGAAACTCAACACATGATACTCTAAAAATATACTCGGCCCTCTGGCACGAGTACTCATGCAACTCGAACAATCTGGACCATTCATAATGTTCTCAATATCTTTTTAAAAAACTTTTTAAAGCGGAGTTTTACTTAAAACGGGGTACTAAAATATTCCGAAGGTCCAGAAGCAACCTGAATCTCAAAAGAATGCACAGTCTAGTGTCAAATAACCTCTAGATCATACTAAAAATGTCTGGGGCTCATAAAAGTCTTTCTATAATTTTCTAGGCAATTATCAGATTTATCAATATACAAAAATTAAGCTAAACATGATCAATATGCTTATAGAAGCATTAGAGGGCATTCCATAAATTTTGGAGAAATTTCAACCCACTTGGAACGCATTCCGTAGGCAACGCTGAAGTTGGTGTAGAGCTGAAACCTCGAACTGATGAAACTCTGAAAAACGCGCCGCGCGCGCACACTGCCGCGTACTTGGAAAAATTTTCGGGAGCTCAAATAAATTCCCTCGAGTCCTCACAAAAATTCCAGCATCAATTAAAAAGCTCCAAGTATCCACAGCACACTTTAAATTCTTGCTCACACAAATCCCCAGTTACTTAAGTCCACTCTCACATACACACAATTATATACACTTGTACCAATCCACCTCTCCAAACATTAAGCCCTTGCCCACAGCACAAAACTGCTCTCCAACAAAATGCCACAATCCACTTAAATCCACCCACAACACACACCACACATTAACACAAACACCCCACAGCTCAAATAAGGTCAGTTGCTCTTTTAAGCAAAAAACATAAGTCGAACCATAAGTCCACAACATCCTCAACATAACTATCACATAACTGCCCAATTTCACAGCACATACACACTTCTCACAAAACATGCTCTTACATTGTCCAAACAGCACGGGTGAAAATCCACAAGGTGCACACACTGCCTCGGGCTCCGCACCGCACCTCAGTAAGAAGATCGCCGCAACAGACGCCGACCTCAGAGAGCAAAGAAGAAAAACCAAAGAATCATCAAACTCGACCACCACGCGGTCGCCGGCGGAAAAACCGGACCCAACGCGACAATTCGCGCGCGCCGGCGTGAGTCGCAAGCCGCTGCCAGCACAACGGCACGTGGCGCGGCCGCTGCCCGCGCGATTGCGCGCCAGCCCCGCGGCATCCAGGATAGTCACGCGGTGCCAGGCCTGCCCCCGCGCGGTGCCCTGGTGTGCACAGCGCGGCGCCCAGGCGCGCTGTGCGGCGCCCTGCGGTCGCTGCGCAGCGCCCAGGCGCGCTGCGCAGCGCCCAGGGGCGCACTGCGCGGCGCCCAGGGGCGCACTGCGCGGCGCCCTGGCGGCCGCTGCGCAGCGCCCAGGGGCGCTGCGCGGCGCCCGGTTGCGAGCCCGCGCAGCAGCCTTGCGGTTATCGTGCGCGACGCCTAGCAGCTGCGATGCCACCACCATGGACAAGTAGTCCAAGCCACCAGTTCCAAACCGAAAAAGAAAACAAGAAATAAATTCAAAATCCCAAGCTCCCAAAAAAAACAGCTACAAACCTTACCTTGCTTGGCGAACGACGCGCGCGCGCTCCGCTCCGCTTGGCGCCGCGGCTCCTAGCAGGAAGATCCCAGCATCAAGGCTCAACCATTCCATCTTTTCCCTTCTTTCTTCTTCATCTCCTTCCTTCACTTCCCTCTTTCTCCTTTTCCTCTGTTTTTACATAACTCCTCTGTTGCATTGTTGAAGAAGGGGATGACGTGGCGGTTCAAATTAGGTGAGGTTAATTAAGGGAGGTGGGTGGGGGGTAGTTGGCAGCAATAAATGCACAAGAAAAATTTCATTCCTCTAATTAAATGCATTCCAATATCCACCCTCTTAATTCCCTTCCTCTATAACACAGGCTAAAGCCAAAAAATAACTCCCATAATTAAATAAATAATTAATTAACCCAAATATGCCAACTCCAAGTCACTTTTGTCTTCGGGGTCTCCGCACCGGCCCGAAACCTCCCGAACCCCGCTGTAATTTGAAAATACACATGTCCACAGCTTTTTCTCCTCAAAAAGCTCAACCGTAGAGTCGGTGTGCTCAATCCAAAAACCGGCTCCAAAACTGCCAGTTCCAACTCACTTTTCGCCTTCGGGTTCTCCGTGTCAGTCCGGAACCTCCCGAACTCCGCTGTAATCATAAAGTACACCTCATCCAAGTGTTCCCAATATTTCTGCGCACCACTGTGAAGTCGAGGCTTCCCCGAAACCCGTCCTCTAACGGCGGACAATGCCCGGAAAACCTCGAATCGACCTGGGGCTTCCGCGTAGATCCGAGTCGACCCAAACTCATCTGTAAACACATATGGGTCACGCTCGAGGCAATTTCTCCGCACCACGCCATCTTGCGAGGTCAGTGCGCTATCCGAAATCCCGATATTCTACACGCAGGCTTGACTGGACCAGATTTGGCAGTCAGAGAGATTGGGTTGATGTGAGCACCTCGTGAACGAGTTGATGCATAGCATGTTCATAGTTGAGTGTTTCTCCTTTGAGCATGATACAGATCAGGTTGATGAGAGCACCTCGTGAGTGAGTGGATGCATAGCATGTTCATAGTTGAGTGTTTTTTCTTTGAGCATGATACTTGAGGCATAGTAGCTGTAGTTTTTCATTTCAGCTGTTATTATTTCAGATTACCTATTTTTATTGCCTCTAGTAGACTTAGTGGGTAAACCGTAGAGTTGGAGACGGTACACATTGAGAACTACGTGACGGTGTAGTTCTCACAGCCTCTATTGGTGACAGTTTTGCAGAGCCTTCTTTTCTATCCCTGCTTCGGTTCGCTCGACGGATCTTGGTGAGGGAGTCGTGTGATAGATCCCTACTAGAGTTGTCTTATTGGTGAGATAGATGTACCAACCCGAACTATGGGTATTACTGTACACTGATGTATTATGTTTTTAGTTACCTCCTTTTTTGGACTCATAGATGTTGTATTGGAGGTTTTTACTTGTACCTTTATTTCAGTTGTACAATGGATTCCAATTTTTATTACTGACAGTTTATTTTGAGCTCTGATATCTGTATAGTTGGTAGTAGTGGTTCTACTTTCAGGTTGGACGCTTCGTCTATACGAGATTTTCTGTATAGGTGTAGTGATCCGGCCCTTAGGGGTATTTTTGACTCACATCTAAACTATTTAAGCCCTTAAGAGGAATAAAATTATTTAATTGTTAAAAGTTGGCCAGTGTGTGGTGCTGGTATTTTTCTGCGATAGAGCGCGGAAAATGATGGCCGACGGTGCGATCGGATCTGAAATCCGATGTCGGGATCTCCCGGAACGGAATTCTTAGTGATACGGTGATTAGTCATACATCGGAATCCGTGCGAAATATCTTGCACCCGTTGGAGATAAGGTGGGTTATCTCGTAGGGGATAATTAATTAATTAATTAATTATCCGATGACGGAAAATAGAATTTTCTTACGTACGAATTAAAGAGGAAATTAATTAAAGATATAATACGAGCTATATAAGGGATCCCGATTATCGGAAAGAAAAGAAAAGAGAAATAAAACCCTAACCGGTGAGGAGAGAAAGAAAGAGAAAAAGGAAAAGACGGAACCCTAGCCGGAAGAAAGGGAAAGGAGAAAGAGAAGGAGCCCGATCTTCCCGGACATCGAACCGAAGGCAAGAACGCGACCGGACAACCTTCCCGTCGATCTTCGGTTAGAAAAATAATTGTTATGAATTATTTGGGATTTTTCCGTCGTCCTTTTTGTTTGAGTTCTTGGGTTCTCCGTCGTATCCGTCACCGTCGCCGTCATCGTCGTCATGCTAGGGCACGGAACGGACGGCGGAGGCGCGCGGTGCCGCTAGGGCATCGCGCGGAGGAGAATCGCGGACGGCCGATCGCCACCGCAAGCGGCGATGGGACAGCGCGGGCACCGCGCGGGACGTACCCGCGCGGGCGCCGCGCGGGCGGCACCCGCGCGGACCCGCAATCGCGCGGGCACCGCGCGGGCGCCGCGCGGCTGCCGCGCGGGCGGCACCTGCGCGGACCCGCAACCGCGCGGGCACCGCGCGGGCGCCGCGCGGGGCACCCACGCGGGCGCCGCGCGGGCAACCCCGCCCGCGGGCGCCGTGCGGGGCCGCACCCGCGCGGGCGTCGTGCGGCCGCCGCACGGGCAGCACCCGCGCGAGGCGCCGCGCCGCGTGGGCGCCGCCCGCGGAGACACGCCGCGCGGTTCCGAACCGCGCGGGGCTCCGACGGACGACGACGGCGGCGCGGGATTCCGGTTTTCGTCAACCCGGACGGTGTGGGACTTTTCCGTCGAAAAGAGTAAATTGGGTCTTTTGTTTTGGGATGTTAGTACACGTTTTTTTGACTATAGTTATCCTTGCGGACTTTCTTTAGGTCCAGGTGCGCAGCGGGGGTGCGCGAAGGATTCAGGTGTTCCGATTTCTCTTCAACTAGGTGGGTACGGTTGCTATAAGTGGAACAAGTGCAGTAAGTGCATCTATCATCATTAAAATGCTCTGAATTTGTCTAACAAAGTAGATGGACAGTTTAACCTTTCGCATAATTGTATTTTATCTAACAATTGAAGCGGCTGCGGTCGCGGTGCTCACTACACGCCGATCTCGGCAAATCCGTTTCGGATGCTGCACGTACACAGGCGGATTGGCCTCCGCATGGGTGTACTTTTTCGGAGAAGTGGTCTTTTTGACCCGTGTACCTCACAAAGGGGTGGGAGCCGTGAGGACCTCTTCGCGCCTGCTGCAAATAGCACACCAGCACCGTGAAGGGGTTAAAAGCATCAAAAAGGTGTTTGCGCACGAGGGGAGACTTTAGTCTCTCCGACAGGTACTCTGGGGTTAGTGCCCAACTTAATCGATAAATCTGGGGTTGGTGCCCAGCTTAATTATGTACAGGGTTTTAGCGAAAGGTTCCGGTGTAATCGGTTTGTTCCTTATTCCTTATTGATATTTAGACATCTACTTTGTTTGTAACTGACTTTACCCACTCCGTGACAGGTATTACTAGGTGCGTTAGCCGGGATGGCGGTGAGACAGCGTCGCGAGGACCGTAGTCAGGATACTTGGGTTTTTATCTCGTTTTCCTTATACTTTAAATACTTAATTTGTTTGTGGATCATATTAGTCCTGGACATGTATGAGTTAGCGCTGTGGATGAGGTGTACTTTTATACTTTGATACTTTTAGTGATGTTTTCATACGCGGCACGTTTTCATGATAAACCAAATGATTTCGAAAATGTTTTCTCAAAACGAAGTGCCGTGTGGGCACGGGTTTTACAACCGCTGGTTTTATCCTTTCCAAACGTTGATACCGCTTTAATAACAAGGTGTCGAGTGGACACCGGTCTTTTAACACATTAGTTAAATTACTGTACTCTGTTTGACGATGTATTTCTATTGTATGGTTGATGGTTGATGTATGATGTTGTAAATGAGACACCGTGCATATACAAAGGAGACTCTGTCCGTGGGCAGAGAGAATTTGTGTATGTGGCGGTCTGGCACGCACCGAGGATGAGGTTTAAGTTACCTTGTTAAGAAAGAAAAAAATAATACACGCAATTTTCCGCTTTGATAGACTCAAAAACCCCCGGGGGCGTGACAGATTAAATAGTATCAGAGAAAACAACCATAACCATAGTAGACGTGATCCACATCCACAGTGTAGGGTGCCACAAGCAAATTGGACATGAGATAACCAAGGTATAGGTGCGTAGTACGTGAGAGTACGGGGAAAAGGGAACGTAATATAGGTGTAATCGTAAGACAGGGTGCTAGGGTTATAACCTTAGGGTTAACGTGGTTTCTTTGTATCACAGCGGACAACGGCCAGGATCCGGCCACCGAGCGCTAACCATTCTCAATGGACAGAATGGATCCTGCAGCCGCAGCCAACCGCTTTCTCCGCAACCAGTTACGCGACATAGCGGGGCAAATGCTAACTCTCACTGAGCGCCTAGGCCTACTGACTCAAGATTTCGAGGGTGTCGACCGCACCCAGCGAGACGACAGGGACGACGCCTACCGGGGAATGCCACCGGCAGGGTTCCCCACTTTTAACGAAGCGGTTATGTTGGCCCGGCGGGCAGAGCAAGAACTGGCCGAGGCACGCGCTCGGCAGAGTTATCCCTATCCCAGACCGGCGGAGGACCCCTTCCAGCAGGGCCCGGCACTTAAACGCCCGAGGACAGAGGGGAACTTTGGAAAGGCGATGAGAGGAGAACCCAAACCGCAGAGGAAGCCGTGTCCCATATGCAGTGGGGCGCATCAGGTGACTGATTGTCCATGGAGACACGGCCACTGCTACCGATGCGGCAGACCAGGACACGCACGCTACGAGTGCCCACGGAAACCGGGCACCACTAGGCCTCCGGCACCGCGACCGGAGGGGACAGAGAAGACTGCTACACCCGTTCCGCAAGGGGGCCCCGCCCCGGAGGGCCGAGGAGGAGGACGTCCGGAGAAAGCACGGAAGGACGAACCGACACCAGCGAGGGGCGCGGAACCACCTCAGGGACCGTGCGTAATCTGCGAGGGTGCTCACCCGGTGGCGGAATGTACGTGGAGGTACCATTACTGCAATCAGTGCGGCTTACCGGACCACTCCCGTGCCTTCTGCCCTCAGAGGCCCACCCCCGCCGCCGCCGCCGCGCCACCACAGCAGAAAGGACCAGAGAGTGCTGCGGCCCCCGTTCAGCCAAAGGATTTGCCCGGCGACCAGCAATCCGCAGACTCCTCAGACGTCAAGTCCCTTCCCCAGTACGTCGTACGACGCTGGCCCAAGGGCTGTGGACGGACTCCCCGGGATACTACAGTGGAGGACGCGACGTCCCAGACCTAGTAACGGCAGGTAATTTTTGGTTTCTCTTTTCCCTCTTAGATTAGGAGCACCAGTTACACCTTAGCCTGCTACCCCTGTTAGACTCTCTCTCTCTCTCTCCCTCTCTCTAAAATCCTTAAGTATTAGGCGAAGCCTTCCCCGGCCGATGTACGCGGGCGGGCTTCGAAGCATAGGAGAACCTTGTGTACTCGGGGCCCGTTAAGGGCCATGCAAGGAATAAATAGGCTCCATCCTATGCCTTGCAGCCGAGAACTCAATGGGCCGATAGGTAGTTCAGGGCCGCTCCCCAGATAAGGATCAGCGGTCCCGTGGTAAGGAAATTTCCGGACGTGTTTCCGGCGGAGCTCCCCGGAATGCCACCGGAACGAGAAGTCGACTTCCCTATTGAACTACTTCCCGGCACCAAACCCATCACCAAGGCACCGTACAGGATGGCCTTCGCGGAGTTGAAGGAACTCAAGGCACAGTTGGAGGACCTTTTGGATAAGGGTTTCATCAGACCTAGCGCGTCACCCTGGGGCGCGCCCGTCCTGTTTGTGAGGAAGAAGGACGGAAGTCTCCGGTTGTGCATCGACTACCGGGAGATAAATAAGGTCACCGTTAAGAACAAGTACCCCCTGCCAAGGATCGACGACCTTTTCGACCAACTATAGGGGGCGACGGTGTTTTCAAAGATTGACCTGCAGTCGGGCTATCATCAGGTCCAGGTCAAGGGGGAGGACATCCCCAAAACGGCTTTCCGGACTCGCTACGGCCATTACGAATTTACAGTAATGCCGTTCGGGCTCACAAATGCCCCGGCAGTGTTCATGGACATGATGAACAGGGTATTCAAACCCTTCCTGGACTTATTCGTGGTGGTCTTCATCGACGATATCCTCATCTACTCCCGTACAGACGAGGAGCACGAAGAACATCTGCGCACAGTCCTCCAGACCCTACGGGAACAGAAACTCTATGCCAAACTCAAAAATTGTGAGTTTTGGCTCCGTGAGGTCGGCTTCTTGGGGCACGTAATCTCGGCGGCTGGAGTCGCAGTCGATCCGAAGAAGATAGATTCGGTGACGGACTGGCCCCAACCGACGACGGTGACGGAGATTCGAAGCTTCCTGGGATTAGCCGGGTACTACCGGCGCTTCGTGGAGGGTTTCTCCAAGATAGCCACCCCCTTAAACCGTTTGACTAGAAAGGGAGAAAAGTTCATCTGGACGGACAAATGTCAGAGGAGCTTCGAGGAGCTCAAGGATAGATTGACGCGAGCCCCGATTCTCGCCCTGCCAGAACCAGGGGAGGATTATGAAGTGTATTGCGATGCGTCGCGAAACGGACTGGGTGGAGTACTCATGCAACGGGGAAAGGTTATAGCCTGTGCGTCAAGGCAGCTCAAGGAATACGAGCGGAACTACCCCGTGCACGATTTGGAACTCGCAGCGGTTGTGTTCGTCCTCAAGCTTTGGAGACACTACCTGTATGGGGCACACTCCAATGTGTACTCAGATCATAAAAGTCTTAAGTACCTTTTCACCCAAAAGGAGCTAAACTTGCGACAAAGACGGTGGCTCGAGCTACTGAAGGATTACGATTTAACGATCCACTACCACCCGGGAAAGGCAAACGTGGTGGCCGACGCCCTGAGCCGCAAGGGGCAGGCCGAGGAGGCAGGGGTAAGTGCCATCACCCAGCAAGATAGTCTGATTGCGGAATTTTCGCGATTAAGACTAGAAGTAGTACCGGCGGGTACAGTCGCACAACTTCTGACACTGGTGGTCAGACCTACCTTGCTTGACAGAATCCTCGAGGGGCAGTCGACTGATGACCAACTCCAGCTGGTGCGAAGTAGAGTAACTGCCGACCAAGAAGGTGATTTCACAGTAAACTCCGACGGCACGATACGATTTCGGGGACGAATCTGCGTGCCGGACCTACCGGAACTCAAAGAGGAAATCCTGCGGGAGGCGCATACTACTCCATATGCAGCGCACCCCGGGGGAACGAAGATGTACAAGGACGTCAAACAGACCTTCTGGTGGCCCAAAATGAAGGGAGACGTGACTCGGTTTGTGGCACACTGCCTGGTGTGCCAACGGGTGAAGGCCGAGCACCAGCGTCCGGCAGGAAAATTGTAACCCTTACCGGTGCCCGAGTGGAAGTGGGACATGATTACCATGGATTTTGTGACCGGGTTCCCGAGATCGTCACAGGGACACGATGCAATATGGGTGATTGTGGACCGTCTGACGAAATCGGCCCACTTTCTGCCCATACACACGACGTGGACGCGGGAACGACTGGCACAAACCTACATCAACGAGATAGTAAGGTTGCATGGGGTGCCGACATCCATCACGTCGGACAGGGACACGCGATTTGTGTCAAACTTTTGGCAGAGCCTGCAGCGAGCAATGGGAACCAAGTTGCACTTCAGTACGGCTTTTCACCCGCAGACCGATGGACAATCAGAGCGGGTGATACAAATTGTGGAGGACATGCTTCGAGCATGCGTTTTGGACTTGGGCGAAGGGTGGGCACGGTGTTTGCCCCTAGTGGAATTTGCCTACAATAACAGTTACTAGGCCAGCATTCTGATGGCACCATACGAGGCCCTGTACGGGCGCCGCTGTCGGTCTCCAATATGCTGGGACGACTTGGGTGAGCGTAAGTTTCTGGGCCCAGATTTGGTGGAGGATACCGAAGCAAAGGTGCGATTGATTAGACAAAGGCTACTGACCGCCCAGAGCAGACAGAAAAGCTACGCGGACAACAGACGCCGAGACTTAGAGTTCATGGTGGGTGAGCATGCGTTACTCCGAGTTTCGCCCTCTAAGGGGAACCGACGCTTCGGCTTAAAGGGAAAGTTAAGCCCGAGGTACGTAGGACCGTTCGAGATCCTAGAACACGTAGGACCGGTGGCGTACCGATTAACCCTGCCGCCGAACCTCGAACGAGTCCATAACGTGTTCCATGTCTCAATGCTCCGGAAGTACCTAGCTGATCCCTCTCATGCCTTGGATGCCTTCACCATCGAGTTGCGAGAGGATTTAAGCGTCGAGGAGACGCCGGTGCGGATTTTGGCGAGAGAGGACAAGAAGTTGCGTAAACGAACAATCTCCTATGTAAAGGTCCAGTGGAGCAACCACGAAGAGCGCGAGGCGACTTGGGAACTGGAATCAAAGATGAGAGAATGTTTTCCCGAATTGATTAGTGGGGTTTGTACTTAAGTTTCGGGACGAAACTTTTTATAAAGTGTGAGTGGTGTAGTGATCCGGCCCTTAGGGGTATTTTTGACTCACATCTAAACCATTTAAGCCCTTAAGAGGAATAAAATTATTTAATTGTTAAAAGTTGGCCAGTGTGTGGTGCTGGTATTTTTCTGCGATAGAGCGCGGAAAATGATGGCCGACGGTGCGATCGGATCTGAAATCCGATGTCGGGATCTCCCGGAACGGAATTCTTAGTGATACGGTGATTAGTCATGCATCGGAATCCGTGCGAAATATCTTGCACCCGTTGGAGATAAGGTGGGTTATCTCGTAGGGGATAATTAATTAATTAATTAATTATTCGATGACGGAAAATAGAATTTTCTTATGTACGAATTAAAGAGGAAATTAATTAAAGATATAATACGAGCTATATAAGGGATCCCGATTATCGGAAAGAAAAGAAAAGAAAAATAAAACCCTAACCGGTGAGGAGAGAAAGAAAGAGAAAAAGGAAAAGACGGAACCCTAGCCGGAAGAAAGGGAAAGGAGAAAGAGAAGGAGCCCGATCTTCCCGGACATCGAACCGAAGGCAAGAACGCGACCGGACAACCTTCCCGTCGATCTTCGGTTAGTAAAATAATTGTTATAAATTATTTGGGATTTTTTCGTCGTCCTTTTTGTTTGAGTTCTTGGGTTCTCCATCGTATCCGTCACCGTCGCCGTCATCGTCGTCATGCTAGGGCACGGAACGGACGGCGGAGGCGCGCGGTGCCGCTAGGGCATCGCGCGGAGGAGAATCGCGGACGGCCGATCGCCGCCGCAAGCGGCGATGGGACCGCGCGGGCACCGCGCGGGAGCCGCGCGGCCACCGCGCGGGAGCCGCGCGGCCACCGCGCGGGCGGCACCCGCAACCGCGCGGGCACCGCGCGGGAGCCGCGCGGCCACCGCGCGGGCGGCACCCGCGCGGACCCGCAACCGCGCGGGACCGCGCGGGCGGCACCCGCGCTGACCCGCAACCGCGCGGGCACCGCGCGGGCGCCGCGCTGCTGCCGCGCGGGCGGCACCCGCGCGAACCCGCAACCGCGCGGGCGCCGCGCTGTTGCCGCGCGGGCGGCACCCGCGCGAACCCGCAACCGCGCGGCTGCCGCGCGGGCGGCACCCGCGCGGACCCGCAACCGCGCGGGCACCGCGTGTGCGCCGCGCGGCTGCCGCGCGGGCGGCACCCGCGCGGGCGCCGCGCTGGGCACCTACGCGGGCGCCGCGCGGGCAACCCCGCGCGCGGGCGCCGTGCGGGGCCGCACCCGCGCGGGCGTCGCGCGGCCGCCGCACGGGCAGCACCCGCGCGAGGCGCCGCGCCGCGTGGGCGCCGCCCGCGGAGACACGCCGCGCGGTTCCGAACCGCACGGGGCTCCGACGGACGGCGACGGCGGCGCGGGATTCCGGTTTTCGTCAACCCGGACGGTGTGGGGCTTTTCCGTCGAAAAGAGTAAATTGGGTCTTTTGTTTCGGGATGTTAGTACACGGTTTTTTGACTATAGTTATCCTTGCGGACTTTCTTTTGGTCCAGGTGCGCAGCGGGGGTGCGCGAAGGATTCAGGTGTTCCGATTTCTCTTCAACTAGGTGGGTACGGTTGCTATAAGTGCAACAAGTGCAGTAAGTGCATCTATCATCATTAAAATGCTCTGAATTTGTCTAACAAAGTAGATGGACAGTTTAACCTTTCGCATAATTATATTTTATCTAACAATTGAAGCGGCTGCGGTCGCGGTGCTCACTACACGCCGATCTCGGCAAATCCGTTTCGGATGCTGCACGTACACAGGCGGATTGGCCTCCGCATGGGTGTACTTTTCTGGAGAAGTGGTCTTTTTGACCCGTGTACCTCACAAAGGGGTGGGAGCCGTGAGGACCTCTTCGCGCCTGCTGCAAATAGCACACCAGCACCGTGAAGAGGTTAAAAGCATCAAAAAGGTGTTTGCGCACGAGGGGAGACTTTAGTCTCTCCGACAGGTACTCTGGGGTTGGTGCCCAACTTAATCGATAAATCTGGGGTTGGTGCCCAGCTTAATTATGTACAGGGTTTTAGCGAAAGGTTCCGGTGTAATCGGTTTGTTCCTTATTCCTTATTGATATTTAGATATCTACTTTGTTTGTAACTGACTTTACCCACTCCGTGACAGGTATTACTAGGTGCGTTAGCCGGGATGGCGGTGAGACAGCGTCGCGAGGACCGTAGTCAGGATACTTGGGTTTTTATCTCGTTTTCCTTATACTTTAAATAGTTAATTTGCTTGTGGATCACATTAGTCATGGACATGTATGAGTTAGTGCTGTGGATGAGGTGTACTTTTATACTTTGATACTTTTAGTGATGTTTTCATACGCGGCACGTTTTCATGATAAACCAAATGATTTCGAAAATGTTTTCTCAAAACGAAGTGCCGTGTGGGCACGGATTTTGCAACCGCTGGTTTTATCCTTTCCAAACGTTGATGCCGCTTTAATAACAAGGTGTCGAGTGGACACCGGTCTTTTAACACATTAGTTAAATTACTGTACTCTGTTTGACGATGTATGTCTATTGTATGGTTGATGGTTGATGTATGATGTTGTAAATGAGACGCCGTGCATATACAAAGGAGACTCTGTCCGTGGGCAGAGAGAATTTGTGTATGTGGCGGTCTGGCACGCACCGGGGATGAGGTTTAAGTTACCTTGTTAAGAAAGGAAAAAATAATACACGCAATTTTCCGCTTTGATAGACTCAAAAACCCCCGGGGGCGTGACAATAGGTGGCAGATCAGTTGGCGAGCCCGGGTCCCAATTTCGACGCTGGGGCGTGACAATCAGATCAAAGAGGTAAGTGAGGTGGAGCAGAGGCATTATGAATCATTACGGATTGAGGCAGGAAGGCGACATGAAGAGTTGCTAAGGCTATTAGCATCTCAACTATCACCAGCGGTACCTACAGATCAAAACCCACAGCCACACTACAGTCATAAAGGACCATACTGCAAGGATAGGGCCACTATGGTTAAGTTGGAGGCAGCTGAGTACAAGGGGAAGGAAATACTCCCTATGCCGGGTAAAGAGATGGAACGTAGTGAGGAGGGAAGGTTCGGAGGAGTAGGCAGAACTCATGGAACCCCGCACACTCCGTATCCTAAGTTGGAGTTTCCCACCTTCGGCGGAGAGGAGCCTAGGGTCTGGGTGGAGAACTGCGAGCAATACTTTGAAATATACCATATTCCACACCAACAATGGTTAAATATTGCGTCGATGCACATGAATGGACGAGCCAGAACATGGAAACAGAGTTACTTTATCCACAGGCCTGGAATTAGCTGGGAGGAGTTTGTAGATGCACTTTATCGAAGATTTGCACAAACAGGGGAAAGGTACTTAGTCAGGGAATTCAACAACCTCAAGCAGCTAGGCACAGTCGAAAGATACTAGGAGAGGTTCGAAGAGTTGAGGACTCAACTTCTGTGCCACAACCCACACTTGATCGAGGAGCATTTCATCTCTTGTTACATCAACGGGTTGAGAGAGGATCTAGTTCCCTTCCTGGATATCGCTCACCCAAATACCCTGGAAGAAGCTTATGAACAAGCAAAATTACACGAGAAGGCACTGTTAGTTATTAACAGAAGATTCAGAACTAATAATAGAGTTCCTGGTGGGGTGTACCAAACAACACCTTCTTATAAGCCCCTATCAGGGCCAAGTAGCCCCAAACTTCCACAAAACAGTCAGTCAGGAGTACCTGGGAATCACCATCCCTACAACAAGACCTTGTTAGAACAGAGGAGAGCAGCCGGACAATGCTTTAAGTGCAGAGAAAGGTATCATCCAGGGCATGTCTGCTCCTATAAGCCCTTCAATAACATACAGGGAATGGAGAATATCTTGGAAGTATACGACGAGGATTGCCTTCAAGAAGAAACGCAAGAGCCAGAGGAAGAACTGGAAGAGCCAGAGGGTGAAATGGAGCTTAATCATGAAGTAGGGGTCTCAGTGTCACGCCCCCGGGGGTTTTTAGGTAAAGATAAGCGGAAATGTTCGTGTATAAATTTTTTTCCTTAATAAATAAGCATCAGCCTCGTCCCCGGTGCGTGTCAGACCGCCACATACACAAATTCACCCTGCCCACGGACAGAGTCTCCTTTGTATATGCACGGCGTCTCATTTACAACATCAACATACATTCTTTAACCACACAGTCGCAGTCAACAAGTACGAGAGTGTAAAGACATTTAATCACATTAAGAGGAACCTACAAGTTTGTAAACGGTGTCCACTCGACACCCATTCCTTTAAAAATGTCTACACATTCACAGTAAGGCGGCTACATCGTTTCGGAAAGGATAAATCCACAGGTTTTCAAAGCAGTGCCCACACGACACTTGGTTTTGGAAAACATTTTCGAAACTCCTTTTTGTTCGGTATAAAACATGCCGCATATAAATCATCAAGGAACATTATAAAAATCACATCACAAACCCGTCTCTCAATCCAACATCCACAACATTCTACAATCAAGCAATTCAGAACTTAAACTTAGATAACAAGGGGAAGAGATAACTCAAGCAAGAAATAATGGGATAAACCTTATCCAGCTAATGTTCTTTAATCGCTGCCTCACCGTCGTCCCGACTACTACACCTAGTCAAACCTGTCACGGAGTGGGTAAAGTCAATGACAAACAAAGTAGATGTCTTAACGATTAACATAGATTCAAGAACAAACCGAAATACACCGGAACCTTTCGCTAAAACCCTGTCACAAAATAAGCTGGGCACCAACCCCAGAATACCGAGTTAAGCTGGGCACCAACCCCAGAGTACCTGTCGGAGAGACAGAAGTCTCCCCTCGTGCACAACCCCTTGATGCTTTTAACCTCTTCACGGTGCTGGTGTGCTATTTGCAGCAGGCGCGAAGAGGTCCTCACGGCTCCCACCCCTTTGTGAGGTACACGGGTCCAAAAAGACCACTTCTCCGGAAAAGTACACCCATGCGGAGGCCAATCCGCCTGTGTACGTGCAGCATCCCACCCCAATATTTGCCGGTGTCGGCGTGTATTGAGCACCGTGACCGCAGTCGCTACAATTATCATGTTAGAATGAAAAAAACATTTAAGCGAAAGATTTAACATTCCATCTACTTTGTTAGACAATTTAACGAGCCTTTTTATGATGATAGATGCACTTACTGCACTTGTTGCACTTATAGCAAGGGTACCCACCTAGTTGAAGATATACGACCGCGCCCGCGACCCTCCTAAGCAAATCAGGACTCCTCGCTGCCTACTAAAATATCCAAGAGCACAAATTAACACCTTACCCTAATCAGGTAAAAACCAGTGGTCCCAACCGCTGTTACGTTAAACACGCAAAACCGAAATCGTCGTGCCTAGGGGACGGCAACGTCGGTCAAAAACCCAACAAGTCAAAACCATCGAGTAAAACTAAAAACTCAGATCAAACCGGTAACGTCAACGACTAACAACAACCGGAACGCGACTATTTCGTCGCGAGCTCCGTCGGAACCCAAAACCGCTAACGGAAAACCAGCAAAACCCAATTCTCAACCGGCAGCCCACTCGGGACGTCAATGGTTAGACCAAGAAGACCCCGGCGGCGAAAATGATGAGAAAAGAGACTCGACGGCGCGCCCCCGACGATTTCGTCGAGGCGCGGAGTATCGACGAAAATAGCACCCAACATGGCGAAACGGTGACCAAAAAGATCCCAGGTGGCCATGCCAAGAAAATCACGGAGATGGTGATCCCAACGGCGAAAACGGCGCTCAAAACGGTGGAAAAACGGACCCAAACGGAGCCACCGAACTTTGGGCTGTCGGGTGGTGCACAGGGGCAACCGTGGACCGGGTCTGCGCATCGGGCGGCCGTGCGGCATGCGCCGGGTGCACGCAGGAGGCGTGCACCGCGCGTCTTGGGCCGGACCGGTGCACGCGCGAGGCGTGCACCGGGTCTGCGCGTCGGGTGGTCGTGCGGCATGCGCCGGGTGCACGCCTGAGGCGTGCACCGCGCGCCTTGGGCCGGGCCGGTGCGCGAAACCGTGCGCCGGGTCTTGTGCTTCCGACGCTGCGGGCGTGCACCGGGTGCACGCCTGGACCCGTGGACCGCGCTGTACGGACAAGTACAGTAAACCCTAATTTCGCGATTTTCTTCTCCGTTTTCGCTCCCGTGCGACTCCGGCGAAGACCCCGCGACCATGGTAACGACGGCGGCGGCCTCCCGTTTAACAACGGCGGCGGTGGCCTCCCGTTTAACAACGGCGGCGGCGGCCTCCCGTTAACCCACTATGTTCCAAGAAACATCCCCAAAAATTCCCGAATAAATACACGATAATTCTAATGACTAAACCAACGATCGACGGACAACCAAAACGTCGATCGGAAGCCCGATAAAAAGAAACCGATTAAAAAAAATCATCGATTAAACTCGATAAAAACCATCGATCACCCTCGATCAAGAACGAGAATAAAACATGGATCAAAACCCGACGAAAATTCGCGATCGATGTACCATTTAAAACGACCTTACAAGAATACGGAAAACCCCCGATTAATTTGACAAACGTAACGATGATCACTAACCTTAATTTATCGAAACTAAAGAACCGATCTTGGTTCTCGCGGCGTTGGAGATCCGGATCCGCTCCCCGTAGATGACGGCGTCTTGTTCTCCGGTCTCCGGACGTCAATCGGGGCGATCGGGTTCCTCCGCTTTCTCCCTCTCTTTTCAAACTAGGGTTTCGTTTGGTTTTCGGTACGCACGAAAGAGGAGGGTTTGAGAAGGCGGTATTTTTAAATTAGGGTTTTCCTTCCGGTAACGGGATTTAATTATCCTCTTATTAATTTAATTTTCTCTTTTATTTTATTCTTTTATTTTCCTTTTATTATACGTACGTAAAAAGGAAAAACCCACGAATATTCGGATATTTATCTTCTAACAATAAATATCTAAACCCACGAGATAAAATCCCACCTTTTAAATGCTAGTCACCGATTATTTAATTTCCTAATTAGATAATCATAGGGAATAAATTCCCAACTTAATCTATCGTCACCGATTAATTAATTCCTTAATTAATTAATCACACGGAATATCCAAACTTCCTCAGAAAGCGAGTAGGATATTTTACACGGATTTCGATGCACACCTTAAGTCACCGCGATCTTAGAAACCCCATTTCGGGAGATCCGTAAGTCGGATTTTGGATCCGATTGCACCGTCGTTCATCGTTTTTCAAGCTCTATCACCGAGAAATATCCGCACCGCGTGTTAGTCAACTCTAAAGAGCTCGATATTTTAATTTCCTCTAACTCACACTCTATTAGCAGGAGGGTAAAATATCACTAGAAAAGTCGTGTCATTACACTCAGTGTATGCCTTGAGTGGAAGGAAGCAACAAGACACAATTAAGATACAAGGAGAAGCTAAAGGACAGCCATTGACCATACTTGTTGACACTGGCAGCACGCACAGCTTCATGGACCTTCAAACTACTAAGGACATCAAGGCCCAAATGGTAGCGACCACACCGTTAATAGTTATAGTGGCTAACGGATAAAAGGTCCTTAGCAAGCTACAAAGCCCTGGATTCCTGTGGACTATGTAGGGACATCAATTCCAAGCTGACCTGAGAATTATCCGACTAGAAGTGTCACGCCCCAGGGTCGAAACTGCTACCCGGGCCCGCCAACAGATCCGCCGCCCATACGGAAAGCCCCGTATGGACGAAGCTCTAACCTGCAAAAGATAATACTACAGCTATACAGATATCAGATTTGAAAAGTATACTACTGAAATAAGATAATACATCTCCAAATAGTACAAGTCTTAACCTCACAATACAAAAGTCTCTCAAAAAGTAAAACCCTCAAAAGTAACTATCTACTATAATCCAGCAGACTGCACTAAAGATCGCCAAAGAGGGGGTACTCCTACTCTCCAAGACAGGTAGGGAACTAGCTCGCGACTCCCTCACCTCGATCAGCAACAGAAGGATCAGCAACTCCCGCAGAAGGCTCTGCAAAACAAAAGAGAGGAAAGAGGAAGGGGGGGAGGGGAGAACCCCCAGCGGGTGTGAGAACTACACCAACACGTAGTTCTCAGTGGGTACCGCCACCAAACCCGACGGTCTGCCCACTATGTCTACTAGAGGCATAAAATAACAGATGCAGTACTATAAGGAAAAGGTTGGAAATAACTCTACAGCTACTATGCCTCTATCTAAATGCTCAAAGGGTGATACAGATGAAACATGATGCATCGACTCTAACCCAATATACTCAATCAACCCAATTACAATGACTGCCACATAGGGTCCAGTCAAACCTACGCCCACCTACTACCATTACATCCACGAGGGACTGGACTTACATAGGGCGTCCGTGACTGCCTAAAAAAGGCCCAGCCAGAGGGACTGCGTCGACGAGTCGTGATAGTAAAGTAACAGGCTCTGCTTCGGAGTGGCACTCGAGGGGCGCGACCCCACCGAGGATAGTATCTGCGCATCTCTGTCGAGCTCAATATGGCTCATGCAGGCTATAGTCCAATCCACGATCAACAAGATCGACAGTACCCAAATCACATCTCTAACTCACTGGCTGGAAATACTCGACAGCCGGGACTGCCGTCAACCCAACGGCTCCCCAAATAGGACATCAACCCAACATGCAAACTCACTAATATGGTATACTCCGCAGCCGACAATAATGAAGGTCCGAAAACCCCGAAAGACTAGAACCTACAACCCAAATCAAACAAGAACAGGCTCTAGGCATAGCCTCTCGTTGTTTTCGATCCAAAGAAAAAGACAGCCCTTAGAATCCAGATCACTCGATCTCTCTCTCGGGTGAAGAAGTTTACAGAAAAGGTCACATTTATTATCGAAAATCATTTTCACTTAGACCCACGCGGGGTGAGGACTAAAAATAGTTTTTTTTTGTAAAACCATCTTGAATTAAGAAAACCCATTTTAATGAATTTTAGTTATTTTAGGAAAATCAGTTAGAAAACAAGTTTTATTCCCAAACCCCGAAGGGTAATGCCTTCGCCTAATCAGACAAGAACAGACTCCGACGACCCTTCGATATTTGGAAGAAAAATATTGGTTTACTGAAATCATGTGTGTCCAAAAAGATTCTGGATTCAAGGTCCTGATATCACTGGGACAACACTGCCATGAACACAGTGGCGATAAACAAATTGAAGAACTCGACAACCCGGGACCACCGTTTACCCAAACGGCTCCCGCCACTGATACAAGACTAGCTACATCTACCAGACTCTACTCGGCCCCCAAGCATGAGTGTAACATGCATCCTACACTAAGAGAAATCCCGACCACTCAGCCCACTACCCGAGCGAGAAAAATACTATGTCCAGGGATATAATGTAAAGTGTGGATGTCTAAAGCATAAATAAACCTAGCCCAAGTGAGAGTTTTCTACTAGTCTGGTTGAACATACATCATATGACAGGGTGCTAGGTCAAGTTTCAATAATAACATTTGTTAATACAATTAGGAAGCATTAGTCGACATGAACTCAGTAACAACACAAGAAAGTATCATCTCTCACTCTAACATGCTTCCTAACTCCCTCGCAATCATGCATGCAATTCTATTCAATAGAATTAAAGAATCGTCCACCGGTTTTGGAGACGAAACAACCCACCTAAAAGTACGTGTTGATCTAAGGTCCAAACTGAACGTGGATAATCCTCAGGTTTCACGATTCCAACGAGTCCAAAAACACCTGAAAACTCCTCCTGGGCACAAAGATACAATCCAAACATCGCGGTAAGCAAAAATTCCCACGATCACAAATCTGTGGAAAGATTAGTCTGAAAGAAGCCAAAATATCACCTGCGAGACGATCTCCAAAAATTCCAATAAAAATATGGCTGCGATCCTCGCGAAGCGTAGATGTCGATCGAGTCCTCACAGGCCGAAATTCGATAACCGAACGTGGAGATAAAAATCGAACAAGCTCGGGGGGTCCAGGAAAACCAGCAGCAAGAAAGAGGTTCAAAAATGCTCCGAATACCCCAATAAAAACCCAAAACTGAGAGGAGTGGTAAACACGGAAAACGAAGATCTACCTCTTGTGAAACCGATGCCGTGAAAATCGGCCAAAAACTCCCTCCCGTTAGTCCTAGGGAGCTCGCGGAAGAAGCGTCGACGAAAAAACTCGGTATCAAAGGCGCGCCGAAGCTCGCGATGTCGAGAAGAACGTAGATGGCACGACTCCCAAAAATCTCCGGGATCCCAAATATCGAAGAAGACTCACAGACGACGCTCCATGTCAAAAATAGGCCGAAGAGGGCTCGGGAAAAGCCCTCAAAAGAGAACACCAATGGGCTATTTATAGCCCAAGCCCACCAAAAAAGAAACCGGATTCGGGCGCAGGGTTCGGGCGCCCGAATCTGGCCTGACCCGGTACTGTGCGCGCCCGAAATCCTCTCGTCGCGCCACATGTCCCACTCTGCGCCCCGTGCACGCGCGCCCGCCAATCGCGGTGTGTCGCATGGCAGCGCGGTCCACGGCGGAAACCGTGGTCCGTGGTTCACGGCGGGGCAGTCGGGTCGCTGCGCCCGCCAATAAGCGGGCGACACGTGGCCTGGCGGGGTCCATGGTGCACCGCGCCCGGCGCGCTGTCGCGCGTGCGTTGACCGCCCAATCCACGTGCGCCACGTGGTCTTCTGCAGCGTTCGCTGGTCCCGGTGCACGCCAAGTCCCGTGGACCGGCCTGCCCGCCGCCGCGCACACGCCTGCCCGCGCCCGCGCCGCCGCGCTCCGCCGCCTGCCCGTTGCCGCCGGTGCTACCTTGGACTGCCGGAACAGTAACCTTGCCTCGAAATCCGTGTTTTGGCATCCGGGCTCCGAAAAATACAAGTAAATAGTCCATTTTCATTGTTTTCGCGCGCTGAGTCCAAATCTGATATCCGATTTGCCAAATTCCACTTCTAAAATTTGTCAAAGGCATCCGGACAGGTATTCTTAATCCAAATTTCGCTCTGGGTCCGATCTTGAGGTCCGATTTGCACGCAATCATCTCCAACACACATCATAGGCCTCCAGAAGCCACCATTCACTCCGTAAGAACTTCGCAGAGATTCGGGTCATCACAAGAAGGCTCTAGTGTGGTACTCGGGATAGACTGGTTAAAGTCTTATGGTAAGGTCACGTTTGACTTTTAGCAGAATGCCATAACCATCACCAAGGGGGGTCAACCTTTGGATCTCAAAGGAATGGGAGACAAGGCTCAGCTAAAACTGATCTCAGCGAATCAATGGTTTCAGGAACTACAATGGGGGAATTGTTGTATGGTTAGGCAGTGCATTACCAATAATAGTGAAAAGGAACCAGTGATGGACTCAGATTTATCCAGGATCTTAGAGCAGTACGCGGATGTCTTCGAGGAACCCAAGGGGTTACCCCCGCAGATATTTGAAGACCACAGGATGGATACCTCTACAACTTGGGACCACTCCCGTCAATCTTAGGCCCTCCAGGCATTCACATGAGCATAAGGGAGAAATCGAGAGGCAAGTTAAGAAGATGCTAGAATCTTCTATTATTCAAGCAAGCAATAGCCCTTTTGCCTCACCAGTGTTGTTAGTGAAAAAGAAGGATGGAAGTTGGAGGATGTATGTGGATTACCGACAGCTTAACAAGGCCACCATCAAGGATAAATTCTCGATTCCTTTCATTGACGACCTCCTGGACGAATTGGGGGGATCCAAATTTTTTTCCAAACTGGATCTGAGGTCAGGGTATCATCAGATTAGAGTCCATACAGAGGACATACCTAAGACTGCGTTTAGGACCCATCAAGGGTACTACGAGTTCAAGGTGATGTCGTTCGGACTCACCAATGCCCCTGCTACCTTCCAGGCCCTAATGAATACCATATTTGCTCCTTACTTAAGGAAATATGTATTAGTATTTTTTGACGACATTTTGGTATATAGTAGGAATTTTGCGGAGCATCTGGAGCATTTGGGGGTGGTGCTGGAAGTGATGAGGGAAAATAAACTATATGCCAAAAGGAGAAAGTGTACGTTCGGCAGGAAACAAATCGAATACTTGGGGCATATCTTAATAGCAGAAGGGGTCGCAACGGATCCAGCAAAGATAGAGGCAATGACTAAATGGCCAGTGCCGCAGTCAATTAAAGAAGTGAGGGGTTTTCTGGGGTTAACGGGCTACTACAGGAAATTCGTAAGGAATTATGGTACTATTAGTCGGCCCCTCACTGAACTACTAAAGAAAGATCAATTCGGGTGGTCTACCGAAGCCCAGCAGGCTTTTGAGGCTCTCAAGGAGGCTATGACTACGGCCTCGGTATTGAGAATGCCTAATTTTGGAGAGCCTTTTGTTCTAGAGGTTGACGCAAGTGGAGAAGACATATGAGCTGTGCTATCCCAGGAGGGTAGACCCATAGCATACTTAAGTAAAGCTATAAAGGGGAAGAATTGGGGTCTATCCACTTATGAAAAGGAGTTCTTAGCGATCCTGATGACTACTCAAAAGTGGAGGCACTATCTGATGACGGGTTGCTTCGTTAATAAAACCGACCACCAGAGTCTCAAATATTTATTGGAGCAAAAGATAGTTACCCCAATGCAACAAAAGGGGATGCTAAAACTCATGGGTTTTAACTACACTATCGTGTATAGGAAGGGGAAGGGAAAATGGAGCCGCGGATGCATTGTCAAGACAGGGTTGGGATACGGGCCAAAGCTGGGCTGTCACTGCAGTTGCTCCAGCCTGGGCCTCTGAGCTAGAAGAGAGCTATCGAGAAGGCCCACATTATGATTCCATCATAAAGGAGGTGGCTTTGCACCTTGAGAAGTATGAACACTACACCTGTAGTCAGAGGGTCCTCAAGTACAAGGGAAGAGTATGTGTGGGGAACTCAGGGGACTTAAGAGAGAGGCTGATCAAACATTTTCATCACTCGGCCGTTGGAAGTCACTCTGGGGTACTACATACCAATCAGAGGGCGAAGGGGCACTTTCACTAGAATGGTATGAAGAAGCAGATAGAGGAACAGGTGCGTGCATGTGAAGTATGTGCCCAGAACAAGGTGGATACACAAGCCTACCCAGGACTATTACAACCCCTACCGATACCAAATCAAATCTGGAAGGATATTAGTATGGATTTCATCGAGGTTTTGCCAAAATCCGAGGGTAAAGATACAGTTTTGGTAATTGTAGACATGCTAACTAAGTACGCATATTTTGTAGCCATGAGGCATCCTTTTACAGCTGCAGATGTCGCGAGGGTCTTCTTAGACACAATCTACAAGTTGCATGGGTGTCCTAAGAGCATAGTCACTGACGGGGATAAGATCTTCACTAGTGTATTTTGGAAGGAATTGTTTCGACTAATGGGGACCCAATTAAAGATGAGTATTTCCTATCATCCAGAAACCGATGGCCAAACAGAAAGGGTGAACAGATGCTTGGAAACTTACCTGAGGTGTATGTGCTTCCAACATCCCCGACAATGGGGGAGGTATCTAAGCTGAATAGTGGTACAACACCAACTACCACACATCCCTGGGGACTACCCCTTACATGGCCTTGTATAGAGTGTCACCTTCCCCTACCTTGGTGGCTGCTGCCGATACAGCTACCCACCCACAGGTAAAGAAGTGGGCTTAGGAAAAGGTTAAGTTGACTAGGGAATTAAAGGATCGGCTACAAATGGCGCAAAATCGTATGAAGCAGCAAACCGACAGACAGAGAAGAGAGAGAGAGTATACAGTAGGGAGTTGGGTATACCTGAAACTGCAGCCATACCGACAGGCATCTCTCGCAGTAAGGAGCCCCAAATTGGCCGCTCGATATTATGGACCTTTCAAGATCACAACTATAATTGGGAAGGTGGCTTACATATTGAAACTGCCGTTGGAGTCCCAGATCCACCCAGTCTTCCATGTGTCACAGCTGAAGCAAGGTCATCAGCAGGGTAGTCAAGTTACCCCCTCTGCGCCTCTCACAGGTCGTGAAGGTCAACCCCTAGCAGGGCCGAAAGCAATATTGGACAGCCGCATGGTCAAGAAGGGCAGGCGTATAGCGAAGGAGGTGCTAGTAAAGTGGAGTAACCTGCCCGAGGAGGCCGCTACTTGGGAAGGTTTGTAATATCACAGATTTTTGGTAACGTTTTACCCTCCTGCTAATAAAGGTTAAGTTAAGGGAAAGTGATATAACGGGTTTACTTAAGTTGATAATCGTGAGGTGCGGGTATTTTTCTGCGATAGAGCTCGGAAAACGGAGAACGGCGGTGCGATCGGATCCGGATTCCGACTTACGGAACCCTCAGAAAGGGGTGAAAAGGATCGCAATAGCCAGGGGGTGCATCGAAATCCGTGTAAGTGATTTTACATGCTTTTCGAGGAAATAAGGGATTATCTTTAAAGAATTATCTTTAAAGAATTATCCTGAAGGATTATCTCTGAGGATTTAATTTTAAGGAAATAACCCTAAGGAATTATCCTTAAGTAATTATCTTTAAAGAATTATCCCGAAGGATTATCTGTGAGGAATTAATTAATTAATGAATTAATTAATTAGGGTTCAAAAATATCTGATTGGATTTTGGACGGTACGTACATACGAAAAGGTAAAATAAAAGAAATAAATTAATAACAATATTTATTTATTTCCCGTATAACGAAAGGAAACCCTAGTCGTAAAAGATCGCCTACTCACACCCTTCCCTTTTGTGCGTGCCGAAAACCAAATGAAACCCTAGTTTGAAAGAGAGAAAGGAGAAAAGAGAAAAGAAAAGAGAAATCCTAACCGGAAGAAACGAGAGAAAAGAACGAGCGAAAAGAAAGAGGCGGAACCCTAATCGGAAGAAAACGGGAAGAAAGAAGGAGTTGACGGAAGGACCCAACCCTCCCGACGAACGTGCCAAGAACGGAAGCGCGAACGATCTCCGTCTCCGACGATTAGAGGTAAGCGAGTTTTATGTTCATTTCGCTCGGTTTTCGTTCCGGTCTTTTGGGTAGTTTAGGAGTAGTCATATCTAACCTAGGCGTCGCCGCCGCGAAGCCCCAGGGCATCGCGCCGCGGCCGCGATACACGCCGCGTGGGGACGGTGCCACGCAGGACCAAGGTCCCCGTGCGGCCGCGGCTAGGGGCGAGCGCCGCGCGGGGCCATGCCCGCGCGGCTGCGGACAATGCCGCGCGGGCGGGCACCCGCGCGGTGGGAGGGGCGCGCGCCGCACCGGGGTCACACCCGCGCGGCCGCGGATGGTGCCGCACGGGCAGGCGCCCGCGCGGCTGCGGCGCTGGCCGCGCGGGCCCCTTGCCCGCGCGGCCGCAACCAATGCCGCGCGGGGCCTTGCCCACACGGCCATAGCTGGTGCCGTGCGGGCCGCGCGGGGCTCATGCCCGAGCAGGCCGCGGCTAGTGCCGCACGGGCAGGCGCCCGCGCGGCTGCTGTGCACGCGCGCCGCGCGGGCCATGCCCGCGCGGCCGGGGCTGGTGCCGCGCGGGCAGGCGCCTGCGCGGCTGCGCACGCGCGCCGCGCGGGGCCTAGGCCCGCGCGGCTGCGGAGGGTGCCGCTCGGGCGGGTGCCCGCGCGGCTACGGCAAGCGCCGCGCGGGGCTGGCCCGCGCGGTCGCGGCTCGCACCGTGTGGGGCTAGGACCCGCACGGTCATGGTGGGTGCCGCGCGGGGCCGGTGCCCGCGCGGTCACGGCTTGCACCGCGCGGGGCTAGGGCCCGCGCGGTCGCGACAAGCGCCACGTGGGGCGGGAGCCCGCGCGGCCGTATGTCCGTTAATGCCGAGAGGGTGGCCGTGTGACCGTCGCGCACGGACTCCACCGCCGTGTCCAGCGGTCACTAGTGTTGTTGAGTGTTCGGGTCCGGTTTATGTGTTATTATATTACTGATCTGACCGCGGCTCTTTTGGGGACTACTTTTAGGTCCGGGTGTCGACAGAGAGCAAGGTTCGATCTCCGGAGTGCAGATTTTGCGTAATCGAGGTGGGTACTTTTGGTTATTACCGGTGTAGAGTCGTTCCCGAATATTCGTTTTGATAAAGTAAATCTGTTTGGTAATTTGACTAACCCCATAGCATGTGAATCCCTTTTATTATGTTAATCAAAGCGGCTGTGGTCGCAAGATCGTTGTACTATTCTAACTAAAGCGGCTGAGGTCGCAACGCTATTCTTACACTCATATTGCTTACACGCACACCGGCAGTTTGGCCACTGCACAGGGTGTATTTTTCCGGAAAGATGGTAAGTTGTATTACCCGTGTACCCCACAAGGAGAGGTTAGTGGGGACCCCTCAAGGAGAGGCGACTGCTACTTGGGTAGTGGAGGGGTTGGAGGCACCAAGAAAATGAGTACGGTATTCTGGGGTTGGGGCCCAGCTTGTTTCGGTATTCTGGGGTTGGTGCCCAGCTTGTTTTGTGACAGGGATTTAGCGATACATGAGGGGGAAGTAAATGCTCCGGTGTATCGGTTTGTCTTTTCAGTTATTGCATTTACTGTTTATATCTACTTTATCAGTCACTGACTACCCACGCTGTGACAGGTTCGAGCAGGGGTGGGGACCGGGACGACGGTGAGGCAACGGTTAGAGGACCTTAGCCCTTGTTGGGGGGGCTATTAAACTTTACAGTGTATGGTTATCTTCTTTTGTGTTTGGTTAGTCTAGCTGTGGTTACTTGTGTTTGATTTCTTGTGGATGTTGGAATGAGGACTTCGAGTAGGATTTTCTCCTCTTATTTCTGAATGTTAAGTTGTGTGATTGCGGCTCGTTTTCAAGTACAAACATGGTTTCAAATGTATTTTCAAGCCAGGTGTCGTGTGGGCACTGATTTCAAAACCCGTGGATTTATCCTTTCAAGCATAATGGCCGCCAAAAAGGATTTGCGAAAACGTTTTGTAAAACTGGGTGTCGAATGGACACCGACTTCCAAACCTATGGGTTTATGCTAGTCTGAATGTGATAGATGTAACTGTTTGGTTAAATCTAGTCTCTCCTCGTTGTCAGTCATAGTTTGCATGGTTAAAGTAATTGTCGTGCTTGGAACGCCGTGCATATACTAAGGAGGCTCCGCCCGTTTGGGAAGCGAATTTGTATATGTGGCGGGTCTGGTGCGCACCGGAGGCGAGGTTCATTTAAGAAAAAAAATGGATACGTTTTTCTGCTCTTTTAGAACCTCCGGGGCGTGACAGATTATATGGTATCAGAGAAAACGACTTTAACCATGGTGATCAGTGACCAACATCCACAGAGTGTTATACCACAAGTGACTAACCAATTCGATAACCAAGGGGTAGGTGTGTAAAGTACGAGCGTGAGCGCGGGGAAAAAGGGATAGAGTTCCAGTGTTCATAGGTCAAGGTGCTAGACCAATTAAGTCTAGGACTAACTTGGTTTCTTTGTATGCACGGTTAATGGCCCGAAACCGCTCCTCAATCTATGGTGCAGAAGAGGATACGACGGTTCCGGCAGCAGTGGAGAATCGGCTACTCCAGCAACGGATTTCGCGACATGGCTTAGCGCTTTCCCTTTTTGTTAGGAAAGACGAACCCCACACGGCTCGCCTTCAGCAAGGATGGTCTACATAGCGACACTATTCGGGTAATACCGACGGTGGGTTTACCCGCTTACCGAGAAGTGATCGACAGGACCACTATGGTGGGGCGGGAATTGGCCGTTCCACGCATCCGGCAGAAGGATCATGAGCCTGCCGGGGGCCGAAAACAACCCCAGCCATAACCCGAGAATGACTTTTCCAACGGGAACCGACCACCCCAGTATCCGAGGACGCCGCAAGGAACCTGAAACACATCAGACAAGGGAATCGATACGTCATGGAGTATCGACAAGAATATGTGAGGTTGGCCAATTGTGTTTCCTTTGTTAAGGGATGAAGCTCACAAAGCCCGCCTCTTCGTAGACGGATTGAGGAGCAATATTTTCGAAGTCGTGCAAGCGGTGGAACTTCACACCTTCCAGAAAGTGGTGGACAGGGCCACCATAGTGGAGCGCGGATTCGTGGTGACGCGCGCCCGACGAGAGGACTCGGAGTACAACAAGGACAAGGAACGGCCCCAGCCCTTCTCCGGAGGGGGATTTTCTAGCAGGAACCGGCCATACATCACCTACAGAAGGGCACCCCGGGGGATTATTCATTTTCGGAAGCATGACCATTGCTTCTGATGTGACAAACCGGGACAGTTCCGCCTTAACTGCCCCGAACCCGGGAACAATTCTTCAGAGTCGCGACACGGATGAGAGGTCTTATGCGACGACACGACAAAGGACGCACTACCCGAGGGAAGTAGTAGCAGGAAAGATCCCTTACGAAGAGTAATGTTGGTCTTGACCCCAGGAGAACCCTTAGAAGCAAATATTTTGTACCTTCCTATCCAATAAGGATGTGAAGACTTAGTTGTCTTTGGTGTTGGCCATTTATTTATGGGTCAAATAAGTCCAACTTCCTGCCACGAGACAATAGGCCCAGGTGACTGGTGAGTTGGGTTGGGTGAGCCCAATAGGTTGAGTGGGCTGCGGTCCACAATAGACCTAACGGCAAGAGGCCCAACAATAGACCCAACGACCAGGTGGGTTGAGTCCGGTCGAGATCTGTGGCGCTGTGTATGTGCGCTTTAAGTGACTCGGTTGCGTACCTCTAAAAGCTCAAGCTTTTGGGGTTAATGGTTAGCGCCCACGATCCGACATTTGTGACTTAGTAGTGTCACTGCTAAGAGAATTCGAGGGGATACTCGGAAGGGATGGGCTTACCAAGTAACAGGTGCTAGTCGATTGCGAGAAATTGAGCGTGCCATCGTGGGGCACACCCGTTCTATTCGTACGGAAGAAGGACGGGAGACTACGATTGTACATCGACAATCGGGGAATGGATAAGGTCATAGTAAAGGACAATACCCTCGCCTCGGATGGAGGACCTATTCGACCAACTACCAAGAGCGACGGCGTCTTCAAAGATTAATCTGCAGTACGGCTATCGCCAGGTTAGAGTCCGGAGAGATGACATACCGAAAACAGTCCTTCGAACTCGGTATGGTCATTACGAGTTTACGGTTATACCGTTTGGACTCATTGTCGCTCCAGCGGTGTTCATGAAGGTGATGAACAGGATCATGGAACCTTTCTTAGACCAGTTTGTAGTGGTCTTTATAGATGACATCCCAATCTACGCTCGCACAGACAAAGAGCGCGAGGAACACTTGCGAGTGATCCTCCAGACCCTCCGGTACCAGAAAGTGCATGCCAAACTCAAAAGGGGTGAGTTCTGGCTCCGCGAGGTAGACTTGTTGGGACACATAGTCTCAGTGTCGGGAATAGTAGAGGACCCGAGGAAGATAGAATACGTGACCGACTGGGCTCGGCCAACAACGGGGACAGAAATCTGAAACTTTCTAGGACTGGCCGGGTACCACAGACGTTCGAGGAAGACTCCTCAAAGATAGCCGCTCCCGTGAATCGACTAACCCGGAAAGGGGAGAAATTCGTCTGGTCAACCCAATACCAGAAGAGCTTCGAGGAACTTAAAGACAGACTCACACGGGCACCGGTACTCACATTATCGCAGCCCAGTGAGGACTACGAGATCGTTTGTGATGCATCTCGAAGCGATCTTGAAAGCGTATTGATGCAACAAGGGAAGGTCATAGCTTATGCATCAAGACAGCCCAAGGATTACGAGCAGAACTACCCTACACACGACTTGGAACTCGCGACAGTCGTGGTTGCCCGAAAACTCTGGAGACATTACCTCTAAGAGGCGCACTGTAACGTGTTTTCCGATCACCAGAGCCTCAAATACTTGTTTACACAACAGGAACTGAACCTACGGCAAAGGCGGTGGCGGGAATTATTAAAGGACTACGATTTGTCCATCCATTACCATCCCGGAAAAGCAAATGAGGTGACCGATGCCCTGAGCCGGAAGGGACAGACGGGGGGAAACGGCACTGTGTGCCCTTACCCACAGGATCGGCTAATTGCACAGTTTTCGCAACTGAGACTGGAGGTAGAGCCAGCAGGAGCAGTTGCAAAATTTCTGTGCTTAGTGGCAAAGCCTATGCTGATAGAGAGGATCGTGGAAGGCCAAGCAACGGACACGCAACTACAGCAGATACGGAACGGATTATCCTCGGAACCAAGTGGGGATTTGTGATCGGCACTGATGACGTTTCGGGGACGAGTCTGCGTCAAGGAAAGAAATTCTGGCGGAAGCGTATAATGCCCCTACACTGCGCATCCCGGAGGTACAAAAATGTACAGAGACCTGAGGCAGACCTTCTAGTGGCCCAAGTTAAAGAGTAATGTGACGCAATTCGTGGCACGATGTTTGGTGTGCCAACGGGTGAAAGCGGAGCATCAGCGACCGGCGGAAAAACTACAACCATTGCCTATACCGGAGTGGAAATGGGAATGGATTACTATGGACTTCGTAACCGGTTTTCCGCGATCGCAACAAGGACATGACGCGATATGGGGCATTGTGGACCGTCTGACGAAATCGGCCCACTTCCTACCGATTCACACGACGGGAAATGGAGATCGGCGGGCGCAGACCTATAACGATGAGGTGGTGAGACTGCATGGAATACCGTCATTGATAACTTCTGATAGGGACACGCGCTTCCTGTTGAACTTTTGGCGGAGTCTGCAGCAGGCACTGGGGACCAAGCGGCAGTTTAGCACGGCATTCCGCCCGCAGACGGACGGGCAATCGGAACAAGTGATCCAGATTCTCGAAGATATGATTCAAGTTGTGTGCTAGATCTGGGTGAGGGATGGTCGCGTTACCTACCCCTCGTGGAAATTGCCTACAATAATAGCTATCAAGCTAGTGTTCAGAGGGCCACGTACGAAGCCTTATACGGACGCCGATGTCGATCGCCTATTTGCTGGGACGACTTAGGGGAGCGGAAGCTTTTGGGGCCAGACCTCGTAGAGGAAACGGAGGCAAAGGTGCGCCTTATCAGGCAGCGGTTGTTGACCGCCCAGAGCCGGCAGAAAAGTTACGCGAACCAAAGGCGACGGGAACTGGAGTGTGGGGTAGGGGACCATGTGTTGCTACGTGTGTCACCGTCTAAGGAGACAAGACGGTTCGGCATACGAGGGAAGCTGAGCCCACGGTATGTGGAACCGTTCGAGATCTTGGAGCGCGTGGGCCCGGCGGCATACCGGTTGGCCTTACCGCCGAAATGTTGAACTGGTGCATAACGTATTCCACGTCTCGATGCTCCGGAAGTGCCTACCCGACCCGTCGCACATCCTCGCCGCTCCGGCCGTTGAACTGCGGGAGGATTCGAGCTTCGAGGAAACGCCAATATAGATCTTGGCAAGAAAAGAAAAGGAACTTCGTAACCGGACGATTTCCTACGTCAAGGTGCAATGGAGTAACCACGAGGAGCACGAGGCGACGTGGGAACTTGAGACGAAAATGAGGGAGTGTTATCCTGAGTTATTTAGCGAGGGTTGAGGTTAAGTTTCGGGGACGAAACTTCTTTTAAGGGGTGAGTGGTGTAATATCACAGATTTTTGGTAACATTTTACCCTCCTGCTAATAAAGGTTAAGTTAAGGGAAAGTAATATAACGGGTTTACTTAAGTTGATAATCGTGAGGTGCGGGTATTTTTCTGCGATAGAGCTCGAAAAACGGAGAACAGCGGTGCGATCGGATCCGGATTCCGACTTACGGAACCCTCAGAAAGGGGTGAAAAGGATCGCAATAGCCAGGGGGTGCATCGAAATCCGTGTAAGTGATTTTGCACGCTTTCCGAGGAAATAAGGGATTATTTTTAAAGAATTATCTTTAAAGAATTATCCCGAAGGATTATCTCTGAGGATTTAATTTTAAGAAAATATCCCTAAGGAATTATCCTTAAGAAACTATCTTTAAAGAATTATCCCGAAGGATTATCTGTGAGGAATTAATTAATTAATGAATTAATTAATTAGGGTTCAAAAATATCCGATTGGATTTTGGACGGTACGTACATACGAAAAGGGAAAATAAAAGAAATAAATTAATAACAAGATTTATTTATTTCCCGTATACCGAAAGGAAACCCTAGTCGTAAAAGATCGCCTACTCAAACCCTTCCCTTTTGTGCGTGCCGAAAACCAAATGAAACCCTAGTTTGAAAGAGAGAAAGAAGAAAAGAGAAAAGAAAAGAGAAATCCTAACCGGAAGAAACGAGAGAAAAGAACGAGCGAAAAGAAAGAGGCGGAACCCTAATCGGAAGGAAACGGGAAGAAAGAAGGAGTTGACGGAAGGACCCAACCCTCCCGACGAACGTGCCAAGAACGGAAGCACGAACGATCTCCGTCTCCGACGATTAGAGGTAAGCGAGTTTTAAGTTCGTTTCGCTCGGTTTTCGTTCTGGTCTTTTGGGTAGTTTAGGAGTAGTCAAATCTAACCTAGGCGTCGCCGCCGCGAAGCCCTAGGGCATCGCGTCGCGGCCGCAATACACGCCGCGCGGGGACGGTGCCGCGTGTTACGAAATTTGAGTTGGCGTAGTTTCGTGAAAGGTTCAAGTCTTGAAGATTGAAGGTGAAGAAAGTTGGATCATTTAACTCAATCTCAAGAAAGAAGAATTCAAAAGGATCAGGTATGTTTAACTAAAGTTTATTGGTGATCCGAATACTTCTTGTAGTGTAGAAACACCCTGAAGAATTTTTAATTGCATAAAAATCAAAAACTGGTGTTCGGACATGTTCAGGATCCGGATCAGAGCCAGCGATCCGGATCCCGAAGGTTGTTGGTTCATACATTACTTCAATCCGGATCGCAGCATCTCACGATCCGGATCCCGAACGTTGAGTTTTCTGAATTGTATGAACGATCCGGATCAGGCATTCCGATCCGGATCCCGAACGATTGTTTTTCTGGAAACCGTCTTTCTTGCTACTGCAATCCGGATCGCCCAAATCCGATCCGGATCGCCGTCCGTAAAAATTCCAGAAATGTTAGGTTTTTGATTCTTATCTCCTTCCAAATGTTTCTAACCTATAAATAGACCCTATGACTCTTTTTCTAGGGTTAATCCAAATAGAGCCGTCATAATTAAATATCATTTTATACGGCCTAAGATCCACATATAGAGAAGAAAGGAAATCATTAGAGAATACTCTATGTTTCTTCATCTATATTGATTAGTTTGGTTCTAGGTTTTCATACTCATATCTTGAGTTGAATCAAACTAATGAATACTTAGATGGTATTTCCGATCTATCTTTGATCTAAGTATTCGGCGGATCATCACCACCCAAAAACAACGATTTCCCCAAAATCGGCGCGTGGATTCGCGTGTCCTTGTGGATTCAAGGTTCAACCGCTCTCGTGGATTCGAAGCGAGGCACGTTCGTGGATTCAAAGGGTGCTGCTGGGTGAAGACCGTGGATTCGGTCGGACGTCGTGGATTCGACGTTGGACGTCGTGGATTCGGCGTTGGGTGAAGACCGTGGATTCGGTCGGACGTCGTGGATTCGACGTTGGACGCCGTGGATTCGGCGTTGGGCGCAGATCGTGGATTCGAGAAGCGTCGTGGAGCGAGCGGAGAAGATCCTCTAGGAGCGTATGGAAAAGGTTGAGTCGTAAGTGTGTACGGTAAATCACCTTGTACGTGTTTTAATTCTAGTGGATTTCGCCGTGTTATCGGTCCCGTGGTTTTTTACTCCGGTGATGGAGTTTTCCACGTAAAAATCTTGCGTGTTATTTTTATTTCCGCATTGGGTTTTTTATCGCAACGATTTTTGAGTGTTTATACGTTTACACCTATTCACCCCCCTCTAGGTGTTTCTTCCCCTATTTAGATCCTTATTACATATAACCCAACAAGTGGTATCAGAGCGGGAATAGGGTTGTAAACAATGGTTGAAGGTGGAAACATCAATCGACCCCCTTTCTTTGATGGAACAAATTATGCGTACTGGAAAGTACGGATGAAAGCCTTTTTAATTTCCATCGACGAAAGGGTGTGGCAATCAATTGAATTAGGATGGTCTAATCCAACTGAAATTATCTCTGATGTTCGCACCTTAAAACCTAGGTCGAAATGGACCAAGGAAGAGTTAGATTCATCTTCTTACAATGGCAAGGGAATTAATGCTATCTTTAATGCCTTATCTCAAACTGAATTCTCTCGCGTCTCGGCATGTGAGACTGCGAAAGAAATCTGGGATGTTCTTCAGGTTACACATGAGGGAACTAACCTCGTGAAGATTCAGAAACTGCAAATGCTTACGAGCAAGTTTGACTCTATCTTGATGGCAGAAAATGAATCTTTCACGGACTACTATACACGATTGCAAGACATCGTAAACTCATGTGCTAACCTGGGAGAGAAGATTCCAGAATTTAAGGTTGTAAGAAAGATCTTAAGAACTCTTCCTGAACGATTTCGCCCAAAGGTTACAGCCATTGAAACTATTAAACACCCGGATGAAATGCGTGTAGAAGAATTAGTTGGTTCATTACAAACATATGAAATGACATTTACTACTAACAATTCTTCTGGAAAAGCATCCTCTTCTAAGTCTTCAGGTTATGCGTTGAAAACAACTAAGGAAGAAGACGCGGATACATCCTCCTCAGACGATGACGAGAACCTTTCTATGGAGGAATTTGAGAAGCAGCTCGCTCTCTTGACAAGGAAGTTTCGCCGCAACTTTCGAAGGGGTAATTCAAGTAAATCTCCATCCTTCGGAAAGTAGAAACAAAGGCAAGGGTACTTCAAGTTACAAGTCAAGAAAGCAAGAGAACTTCTCAAAGGATAAGAAAAGTTCAGAGGGACAACTACAATGCTTCAAATGTCGAGGCAACGGCCACATTGCAAACGGAGTGTCCCAACAAGTATCCGGCAAAGAAGAAGGCGATGCAAGTCGTCACTTGGGATGACAACTCAACGTCAAATGAGTCGTCTTCAAGTGATGAAGAAAAGAGCACCACGGCATTCCACGCGTCCACATCTTCACCCTTCATGTGCTTTATGGCAAGTACGTCCGAGTCATTGTCCAACTCCACTGTTGAAAAAATTGCAACGGACAACGAATCGGATGATTCGGAAGGTGAAGATTTTGCTCTAGCCTACCACAGACTTTTGAGGGATTCAAAGAAAGTGGCTAAGCAAAACAAGAGTTTGAGAGGGAGATTGCATGATCTCGAAGAAGAAGCAAAAAGGGCAACTTCTCTCTCAAACGCTCTTGAAGTGGAAAGGGAAAATCTGATAAAAGTAAATGTTTCCCTTCAAGAGTCCAATGAGCTTTTTGAGAAGGAACATACAAAACTGGTGGATAAAGCGGATCACTTCTCAAAGCTCTACAACGAGGCTCGACAGAATAACCTGGAAATGACAAAGACCATCTTCCAACTCAAGGATGACTTGCAGCGATTCTCTTCTGGAAGGAGTAAGTTGGATAAGCTTCTTGGTCTTGGTCAGTCAAATCGGTTCGGCCTCGGGTACACTCGAACTGAAAACAGTCCAAGTTCGAGTGGGACAGTCTTTGTGCCCCAGTCGGTATCTCCTCCTCCGACACCGCAACTAACGACAAGCAACGACAACAAGCCTACTTCATCCTCCTCGGGATCGTCAAGTACTAAGGTATGTTTTCGTTGTGGCATTTTAGGGCACATAAGGAGAAATTGCAAGATGGGAGCCAAATGCTCAACTCAAGCACTTCTTGCAACGACTACCAAAAGGGCGCCTCCCCGGAATTCAAAGCAAAACTTTTCAAATGAAAAGAGCCTTGGTAGTTCACCGCGCAAGACGACATCATCAAGGAGCGGCAATCGATCTGACAAGACGCTTTCACCTAGGCATATAACTTCACGACCATTACCGACGCATTCCAAAAAGGTTTGGGTGCGCAAAGGTGAAATCTTTCCTTGTCTTGTTACCAATATTTCCTTGCATGCATATGATAGTTCGTCTTGGTATCTGGATAGCGGGTGTTCCCGTCACATGACCGGTGACAAAAATAGTTTTCAAAATCTTGAGAAAATCTCCGGAGGACTCGTTGTTTTCGGAGACGGTCGATCTTCCAAAATTGTTGGAAAAGGAACAGTAGCTATTCCAGATGGCCCGGTTCTAAATAATGTGTTATTTGTTGATGGTCTTAAGACTAACCTCATAAGCATAAGTCAACTTTGCGACAATGGTTTTTCAGTTAACTTTTCATCTGTTGAATGTGTTGTAACTGATAAGGACCATGTCTTCTTTTTAAAAGGGGTTAGATCTGAAAACAATTGCTATGTTGTTCCTAATAAAATTTCAGAAAAATGTAATCTAGTTTCTTTGATTAATGAAACAATTTGGCATGAAAGGCTAGGTCACATAAATTTTAAGGAACTTGCTAGAATTTCAAACAAGGACGTGGTCAAGGGGGTTCCAAAACTTCTATTTAAACAAAACATTGTGTGTGGTGGTTGCCAAAAGGGGAAACAGTCCAGGACTGCACACAAGAACTTGAACCACGTTGGTACAAAACGGCCTTTGGAACTTTTACACATGGATTTAATGGGGCCAACTTGTCAACCATCTTTGGGAGGTAAATGGTATATTTTCTTGATGATTGATGATTTCTCTCGATATTCTTGGGTAGCATTTTTAAAAGAGAAAGCTGATACTTTTGATTCTTTTCACGAGATTTGCCTTCGTATTATGATTGAAAAGAATGAAAAGATCATTCGTGTTAGAAGTGATAGAGGTGGAGAATTCGTTAACTCTAAATTCATTGACTTTTGCACTTCAAACGGTATTAAGCATGAATTCTCTGCACCCTATACACCTCAACAGAATGGTGTTGTCGAGCGCAAAAACAGGGTTGTTCAAGAGATGGCACGTGTTATGCTTCACAGCCGGAATTTACCGCTACATTTTTTGGCTGAAGCTGTGAACACTGCAATCTATGTAATTAATCGAGTTTATTTGCGCCCGGGAACGTTAGATACACCATATGAACTATGGTGCGGTAGAAAACCCCACATCAAATATTTTCGCATCTTCGGGAGTCGGTGTTACATTTTACGTGACCGTGAAAATCTTGGAAAGTTTGACTCTCGAAGTGACGAAGGGATATTCTTGGGGTATTCTACAAATAGTAGAGCATATCGAGTATTTAACTTGGAATCTAAGACGATCGTAGAATCTATAAATGTTAAAGTAGATGAAGCTTTTCACTTTGGATCTGAAAAATCTACCCTCGATATCTCTCTAGATGATGATTCACCTGCCATTGCATCTTCTCATAATAATACTTCCAATATTAATGATGCATCTAATGGTTCTTCAAGTTTATCTGATGTGCAGGAATCATCTCATATACCTCCGAGTACTCCGTTTCAACAAACGCTACGAATCTCCAAGGATCATCCGGAATTGAATATTATTGGAGATCCACAAGAAGGAGTTAGAACTCGGAGGCAGTTGGTTTGTGGATTCGCTTGCTACGTATCTTTAATCGAACCAAAGAACATAGATGAAGCTCTTCAGGATGACTACTGGATTAAAGCAATGCAGGAAGAGCTCCATCAATTTGAGCGAAACAAAGTCTGGGAATTAACGAAGCCTCCAAAGCAACATAATGTGATAGGTACCAAATGGATTTTCAAGAACAAGAAAAATGAGGATGGTACTATCATCAGGAACAAGGCACGATTAGTTGCTCAAGGCTACTCTCAAGTAGAAGGTATAGACTTTGATGAAACATTCGCCCCTGTAGCTAGACTCGAGTCCATTCGTATACTATTTGCTATTGCTTGTCATTTTAAAATCAAATTATTTCAAATGGACATTAAGAGCGCGTTTCTAAATGGGTTTTTAAATGAGGAAGTTTATGTGGCTCAACCGAAAGGTTTTGTAGACCATAAACAACCTAACCATGTTTTTCGTTTGAAAAAGGCTCTTTACGGTCTGAAACAAGCACCGCGAGCATGGTACGAAAGGTTGACAAAGCACCTTTTGGAGAAGGGCTATACTCGAGGGGGAGCTGACAGGACTCTCTTTGTGAAGCATTATCAAAACAATTTCATTGTAGCACAAATCTATGTCGATGACATTGTATTTGGCGCAACAAGAGATAATGATGCTTCTAAATTCGCGGAGACCATGGAAAGCGAATTTGAGATGTCCATGATGGGCGAATTGACTTATTTCCTTGGATTGCAAATTAAACAAAATGATGAAGGTATTCACTTGAGTCAATCCAAGTATGCAATGGAGTTGGTTAAAAAGTTTGACTTAGAAAATTCGAAGGATTTTTCGACTCCAATGGAAACTAGCCACAAGGGACTTGGAAGTGAATCACAAAGTGAGAATGTAGACGAGAAACTGTATCGAAGTATGATTGGAAGTCTACTTTACCTCACTGCTAGTCGCCCGGATATATCCTTTAGTGTTGGGATTTGCGCGAGATATCAATCAGCACCAAAGGAGGTTCACCTGAAAGCGGTGAAAAGGATCATCCGGTACATCAAAGGATCAATTAATTTCGGAATTTGGTATCCTATGGGAACTAGTTTGGATATTGTTGGATACTCAGATGCCGATTGGGCAGGATCAGTGGATGATCGGAAAAGCACGAGTGGTGCATGCTTCTATCTTGGCCATTGCCTTGTTGCATGGCACAGTAAAAAGCAGAATTGCATAGCACTCTCGACTGCCGAAGCGGAATACATTTCAGCGGGTAGTTGTTCAACCCAACTCATTTGGATGAAAAGTGTGTTGAGCGACTTCCGGATTTCAGCATCTTCGGTAACAATTCTTTGTGACAACACAAGTGCAATTAACATTTCTAAAAACCCTGTGTTGCACTCTAGAACAAAACATATTGAACTTAGATATCATTTTCTTAGAGAGCTAGTTGAATCAAATACTCTTCAACTTTCATATATTTCAACTGAGGATCAATTAACTGACATTTTAACAAAACCTTTGGATCAAAAACGTTTTATTCATTTGCGAAAAGCAATTGGAATGCTTTCCTTGAAATAAACTTCATTTTGAAACCTTTGCTTAGGATAGGTTTTGTTTTTGTTTTGTTTTGTTCATTATCTATGTTTGTACATAGGACATTAATTGAGCATAGATCATAATTGACTTTAATTGCATCTTTTCGCACATTTAGAAATTTATTATGCTTTTGCCATCATAATATTTCACTGTTGCAATGATCATTTATGTTAATTAAATCATCTTCTGAGTGATCAAAGTCAATTTCTCTCTCAATGATCTCTTGGTATAGTCATTATCTTATTTGACTGCTTAGTCGAGTATGAAATCGAGATCAATTTTTGGTTGAATACTTTATATCTTAAATAATTGATAGCCAATTGAGGGGGAGTCAAAGAAATGTAAAATGCTCAAAAGATGTGGAAAGAGTTACATCCCAATGAGGAGTGTGAAAACTACCACCACATGGAGGAAAGAGCTACCACCTCGGTCGTCCGAGTATTGTGTGCAGCTACCACATGTATACCAAGCATGGTTGTTCAATTTTTGATTAAGTAAAATGCATGTTGAAATACTTGACTCCGTCAAATTTCAAGGTTGGTATAAGGTGGGATTTTAAAGAAAGATGCTCAAAGAGCCACTCTCTTCAACAGATTGTCTAGATAAATTATCTACCATTGTAAGACCTGGCTTTTCCGTGACCCTTCCCGTTATCCCTTTCTTACGACTGTCCGACTGTGGGACAATTTTTGGTGTTTTTCCGGAAAGTCCGTAGGGACTCGCGGACATTTTTAGGCGGAAGGGCTCGCGAAACGGAGAACGGGGACGCGATCGGTTTCGGATTCCGACTCCCGGTTCTCCCAGAATAAATTTTTGAAGTTCGGACCCCTTTAGGCGCTCCGGGATCCGTGCGAGTGGATGACACGCTTTTCGAGACAATCTTAGCCGCCGATTGTTTTTAGGGTTTCCTTAAAACCAGGGGCCGTAGGGTTTTTCTTTTCCCTCTTGGTTTTCTCTCTTGACGGCTAGGATTTAGGGCGGCGCTTTTAAGAAAGAAACCCCATTCCATTTTTCCTCCCTTTTCATGAGGCGCGTGAGAAACCGAGGCGGCGAGACGAGGAGAAGGGAAGAACGGGGGAAACCCATCCCTCGTGGAGCTTTCCGTTGGAGACGAGAGGGACGATCCACCCTCCCACCCTTTTCCTCGCAGGATCACGGTAAGCGTCGTTCCCCCTTTATTACATTTTCTGTGGGGTCAAGGTTTTGGTTGGGGGTCGTTCGGGTGTCGCACGCGTCGTGGGTTGTGGTAACGGGAAGCCGCCGTCGCCGTTGTCAAACGGGAGGCCGTCGCCGCCGTTATCATGCCCACGAGGTCGTCGCCGGAGTCGCACGGGAGCGAAAACGGAGAAGAAAACGAAAAAGGGGGCGTTACTGTTCATCGCGTACGGATCCTCCAGCCGCGGTCCACAGACCCCAGTCGTGCACCCGGTGTACGCCCCGCAGCCCCGGAGGCGCAGACCCGGCGCACGGAACCGTGCGCCGGGCTGCGCACTGTGCGCGGTGCACGCTCCGGGCGTGCACCCGGCGCTCGCCGCGGCAGCCGCGCGGCATGAACCCGGTCCGCGCCCTTCCCCGTGCGCGGCCCGGCCCAAGACGCACCGGCTCACCCTGCCGAGCGGTGCACCCGGTCTGCGCCGCGGTCACCTGCTGCCGTGGACCCGGTCCGCGCCCTTCCCCGTGCGCGGCCCGACCCAAGACGCACCGGCTCACCCTGCCGAGCGGTGCACCCGGTCTGCGCCGCGGTCACCTGCTGCCGTGGACCCGGTCCACGCGCTGCTCCGTGCACCACCCGTCAGCCCGGAAGCCCGGGAGCTCCGTTTTTGGCCCGTTTCGCCCCGTTTTTGAGTGTTTTTGACCACGACGATGTTTTTAACAATACCTTTCCTACCTTAGTTTTCCCGGCGCAAGGTGGGAGAACTTCTGACTGGAATTTCCCGCACACCCTTTTCTTCGCGTTCCAGGTGGGTACCCCTTAGAACCTCTTTATGCACAGTTTCGTTGTTGCTATGTTTATTTTGTTGAGGGGTTTGGTGGGTGATGTGGACCTCCGGATTTACGGCTGTCGCGGTAGAAGACCGGGCGGGCAGTTCGCCCTACCCGAACAAAGGTAGGGTTGTTCGGGACATACTAGCGTTGGGGACGGTGATCGACGTGACCTTTCAGAATATTAAAGTTCAACTTGTGGAATATTGTTAACTCCGGTAAAGGTTTGTGTTTTATTATCTTTATAGTATGGCGACTATGGGTCGCTATGGGGATTCTTCCATTGTCTTGGTTTCCGGAGTTATGGAAAAAGGGGTAAGATCTTAGTAATTGCGTGTTTACATTTGCTAACCCTATTAAAGCTATTGTGTGGATATTTGGTTGCCGAGGCAGGTGCTCGGTCTGGTTTGCCGAGGTTGGTGCTCGGATGAGGCTCGAGATTTACTACACGCACAAAGATCTTAGTAATTGCATGTTTACATTTGCTAACCCTGTTAAAGCTATTGTGTGGATTTTTGGTTGCCGAGGCAGGTGCTCGGTCTGGTTTGCCGAGGTTGGTGCTCGGATGAGGCTCGAGATTTACTACACGCACAAAGATCTTAGTAATTGCATGTTTACATTTGCTAACCCTGTTAAAGCTATTGTGTGGATATTTGGTTGCCGAGGCAGGTGCTCGGTCTGGTTTGCCGAGGTTGGTGCTCGGATGAGGCTCGAGATTGCTACACGCACACCCGCGGTTTGGCCACCGCAAAGGGTGTGCTTTTCCGGAAAAGTGGTACGTTGACCCGTGTACCCCACGTGATGGTGACGTTAGGAATGGGGGCCCCCGTGGGTGGGGGGTGTGAGCGGTGATGCCGAGGTCGGTGCTCGGCGGCCGAGGCATGTGCTCGGCAGGGGTTCCGAGGCAGGTGCTCGGCAGGGGTTCCGAGGCAGGTGCTCGGCAGGGGTTCCGAGGCAGGTGCTCGGTGTGGTTGCCGGGGAAGGTGCCCGGTTTTGTTTGCACAAGGTTCTGCGATGTATTGTCTGCACGAGGTTCTGCATAGTATGGTTTGCACATGGTGCTTCATTGTTGATTGCTCTAGTTTCTATCGTGGTTTGCCTGACTTTAGCCCTTTTTGCATATTATGTTATTTCTAGTCACTGACTTCCCACTCCGTGACAGGTTCGTCCAGGGGCGAGTGCTATGGCACCGGTGAGGCCGCAAGGGTGCTGTTCTGACTTCGTGCGAACTTCAGACACAGTGACTCTTCTATCTCTCTTCTTTTATTACTCATGTTAGTTAGTCGTGGATTGCGATACCCCCGTGGGGTCGAAGTGGATGTTGCCTCTTCTTTCATGTATGCGAACAAATGTTGTTCCTTTCCTTACTGGGCCGTTTTGAACTACGCAAAACAAAGAAAACCGTTTGCGAAAACCGCTTCTAAAACATGGGTGTCGTATGGGCACCGGTTTTTAAAATCCCTATGGTATTTATGCGATTTCGAACTAGTTTTACAAATTCGGCATCGGGTGGGTGCCGCTTTCAAATTCTGTGGATTTATGTTGCTTTGAAACGTTTTTCCAAAACGATGGCGTCGAGTGGGCGCCGCTTTCAAAACCCTGTGATTATTTATCCTTTCAAAACACCGGCCTCTATACTCTAAGTGAATGCTAGAATATCATGTGAATTGTTTGGTTGTATGTGTACGAGACCCCAACTGATGTGGTTAGAGATTGTATGTGCTACGCCTTGTGAGACACTTTGTAGTTGAGACGCCGTGCATATACAAAGGATACTCTGCCCGTTTGCAGAGTGAATTTGTGTATGCGGCGGGTCTGGGCACGCGCCGGGGAGTATTGTTTTACAAAAAAAAAATATATGGCTGAATCAGGAGCATCGGTGGCTCTTCTTCCGCGCGATTCGAGCCCCGGGGCGTGACAGAATAAGATGGTATCAGAGAGGTAAACTTTAACCACAACAGTCGGGGCCCAGCATCCACGGGGCGCAATACACTAACTACTGATTAATAAAGTGAACTTGGGGTAGACCAGTAGATCGTGAGTGTGCGAGGGAAAAAGGGGGATTTAATTTCGGTACGTCTGTAGGTCGTGGTGCTAGACCCGTTAGGTCTAGGGTTGACTTGGTTTCTTTGTATGTAGCGAATAATGGCCCGAAATGGGATATCAGCGGAGAACGCAGGGGCAGAAAGTACGGTGCCAATAGCGGCGGAGTATCAGCTGCTCCGACAACAACTACAAGAGGTGGCCGGGCAGTTGGCAACCCTTATGGAACAAATGCGGCAGTGGGCGCAATAGTCGACAATACCAATGGAGGTCGCCCAGGCTTCTTTGCCCGGACCAACCGCACCAGTGACGAGACCGTCGGTGGCGGTCAGCGAGACTACGGTTGCCCCTTCTCCGACCACGGTGACCGAGATACCGTCGGTTCATCCGACGACGCCTTCAGTAGCACTAACACCAGCAACTTCGGGACTTACGCCGGGAGCCACTGTTGGAGCTCCCTTGGGAGAGACCGTGGTGACACCTATCCCCAGAATGACCGCCGTTGCTGCGGGGGAAGCCCTTATCCGGCAAACCGAATGGGATGGGGTGACAGCGAACTTGGCAACAAGGAACCACGAACGCGCCGACGGGAGAACAATGGTCGGTGGACAAGTCTTGCATCAATTGCGGTGGAATACACCAAGTGACCGAATGTCCCCAGAAGCAAGACCACTATTTTTGATGCGGCAAACCGGGGCACTATTGTTTCAACTGCCCCTCGGAAACGGGGACATCACCCGTAGCAGCATCCCACTCCTCCACCTCGCTTCATGTTTCTCCCTACCATAGATATTAGAAGAAATCCCATCGTAGAAATAAGTTCGGTCGGATCCTCCGGCTACCCCTCGAGGCAGGCGGCTGTACTCCTTCCTGCCCAGCGAGGGTGAGACGGGTTCTTAGTCTCTAAAGACTAATGAGGTATCCGTTAAAGGTTAACGGCATAACGCTTGGGGCCGACAGTCGCGGCAATCTTTAAGTGGTAGTTGACTGCTTGAAGTTCCAAGTGCATCTCCGGGAACCGGACTTACCGAAAAACAGCCTTACGAACTCGGAGTGGTCGACATGAGTTCACGGTCATACCGTTTAGACTCGTTATCGCACCAGCGGTATTCACGGGCATGATGAATAGGATACCCAAGCCCTTCTTAGACCAGCCGGTAATGGTCCTATAATGGACGTTCCGATCTACTCTCACAACAGACAAGGGGTATGGGGAACACTCGCGAGTAATCCCCTAGACCCTCCAGGATCAGCAACCATATGCCAAACTCATAAAGCGTGAGTTTTGGCTCCGTGAGGTGGACTTTTTGGGGCATATCGTTTCGACGTCTGGAATTGCAGTGGATCCGAGGAGGATCGAGTCAGTGGCCAACTGGGCTCGGCCAACAACGGTGACGGAGATCCGAAGCTTCTTAGGACGGGCAGGCTACTACAGACGCTTCATGGGAGGCCACTTCCCTAAATCGACTAACCCAAAGCGGGTAGAGATTCGTCTGGACAGCCCAGTGCCAAAGGAGTTTCAAAGAACTTAAAGACAGACGCACACAGGCGCCAGTGCTCATACAGCCGAAGCCCGGAAAGGACTATAAGATCTAGTCTGACGAATCTCCAAGAGGATCTTGGGAGACCAAACGACGGACACGTAACTACAACTGGTGCAAGACAGAATGTCCTCGGAGCAAGGCGGAATTTTTACGAGTGACTCAGATGATGTAATAAGGTTCCGGGGACGAATTCGGGTGCCCGATAAGCTAGAAACGAGGGAAGAAAATCAAGCCAAAGTATATAATACCTCCTATACCGCGCATCCCGGAGGTACAAAGAGGTGCAGGGATCTATGGCAGACCTTCTGGTGGCCCAAATTGAAAGAGCGATGTGGCACAAATTGTGGCGCAATATTGGGTGTGCCAACAGGTGAAAGCGAAACATCAGCGATCGGCGGGGGAAAGCAGACGTTTCGGCTACGAGGGAGGTAGTAGCAAGGAAGACCTCGTACAAGAGAAATTTTGGCCACGACCCCAGAGGAACCCTTAGAAGTAATGCTTCGTACCCTCCTGCCCAATAAGGAGGTGAAGACTTAGTTGTCTTTTATGTTGGCTATTTAGTTAAGGGTTAAATAGGTCCAACTTCCGGCCTTGTGACAATAGACCCGAGGCGTTGTAACAGTACGCCTTAGATGTCCAGGAGGGGTGAGTCGGGCCAAGACCCGAGGCGTTGTAACAGTACGCCTTAGACGTCCAGGTGAGGTGAGTCGGGCCAAGACCCGAGGCGTTGTAACAGTACGCCTTAGACGTCCAGGTGGGTTGAGTCAGGTCAAGATCGGTGGCGGTGTGACAGAACGCCTTAAGTAAATGAGTTGCGTATTGCTAATAGTTCGAGCTTTTGGGATTGTTGTTTGGCGTCAATGACCCGATATTCGGGATTTTGGAGCGCGTAGGCCCGGTGACATACCGGTTGGCTTTACTGCCAAACCTCGATGCAGATCTTAGCACGAGAGGACAAAAAGGTTGCGCAACCGGACGATCCCCTTATGGGAAGGTGCTGTGAAGCAACCAGGAAGAATGTGAGGCAACTTGGGAACCAGAGTCAAAGATGGGGGAGTGCTACCCGGACCTCTTCGCCGCAGGCGGGAGTTAAGTTTCGGGGACGAAACTTGTTTTTATTGGTGAGTGATGTAAGACCTGGCTTTTCCGTGACCCTTCCCGTTATCCCTTTCTTACGACTGTCCGACTGTGGGACAATTTTTGGTGTTTTTCCGGAAAGTCCGTCGGGACTCGCGGACATTTTTAGGCGGAAGGGCTCGCGAAACGGAGAACGGGGACGCGATCGGTTTCGGATTCCGACTCCCGGTTCTCCCAGAATAAATTTTTGAAGTTCGGACCCCTTTAGGCGCTCCGGGATCCGTGCGAGTGGATGACACGCTTTTCGAGACAATCTTAGCCGCCGATTGTTTTTAGGGTTTCCTTAAAACCAGGGGCCGTAGGGTTTTTCTTTTCCCTCTTGGTTTTCTCTCTTGACGGCTAGGATTTAGGGCGGCACTTTTAAGAAAGAAACCCCATTCCATTTTTCCTCCCTTTTCATGAGGCGCGTGAGAAACCGAGGCGGCGAGACGAGGAGAAGGGAAGAACGGGGGAAACCCATCCCTCGTGGAGCTTTCCGTTGGAGACGAGAGGGACGATCCACCCTCCCACCCTTTTCCTCGCAGGATCACGGTAAGCGTCGTTCCCCCTTTATTACATTTTCTGTGGGGTCGAGGTTTTGGTTGGGGGTCGTTCGGGTGTCGCACGCGTCGTGGGTTGTGGTAACGGGAAGCCGCCGTCGCCGTTGTCAAACGGGAGGCCGCCGCCGCCGTTATCATGCCCACGAGGTCGTCGCCGGAGTCGCACGGGAGCGAAAACGGAGAAGAAAACGAAAAAGGGGCCGTTATTGTTCATCGCGTACGGATCCTCCAGCCGCGGTCCACAGACCCCAGTCGTGCACCCGGTGTATGCCCCGCAGCCCCGGAGGCGCAGACCCGGCGCACGGAACCGCGCGCCGGGCTGCGCACTGTGCGCGGTGCACGCTCCGGGCGTACCCGGCGCTCGCCGCGGCAACCGCGCGGCATGAACCCGGTCCGCGCCCTTCCCCGTGCGCGGCCCGGCCCAAGACGCACCGGCTCACCCTGCCGAGCGGTGCACCCGGTCTGCGCCGCGGTCACCTGCTGCCGTGGACCCGGTCCGCGCCCTTCCCCGTGCGCGGCCCGGCCCAAGACGCACCGGCTCACCCTGCCGAGCGGTGCACCCGGTCTGCGCCGCGGTCACCTGCTGCCGTGGACCCGGTCCACGCGCTGCTCCGTGCACCACCCGTCAGCCCGGAAGCCCGGGAGCTCCGTTTTTGGCCCGTTTCGCCCCGTTTTTGAGTGTTTTTGACCACGACGATGTTTTTAACAATACCTTTCCTACCTTAGTTTTCCGGGCGCAAGGTGGGAGAACTTCTGACTGGAATTTCCCGCACACCCTTTTCTTCGCGTTCCAGGTGGGTACCCCTTAGAACCTCTTTATGCACAGTTTCGTTGTTGCTATGTTTATTTTGTTGAGGGGTTTGGTGGGTGATGTGGACCTCCGGATTTACGGCTGTCGCGGTAGAAGACCGGGCGGGCAGTTCGCCCTACCCGAACAAAGGTAGGGTTGTTCGGGACATACTAGCGTTGGGGACGGTGATCGACGTGACCTTTCAGAATATTAAAGTTCAACTTGTGGAATATTGTTAACTCCGGTAAAGGTTTGTGTTTTATTATCTTTATAGTATGGCGAGTATGGGTCGCTGTGGGGATTCTTCCATTGTCTTGGTTTCCGGAGTTATGGAAAAAGGGGTAAGATCTTAGTAATTGCGTGTTTACATTTGCTAACCCTATTAAAGCTATTGTGTGGATATTTGGTTGCCGAGGCAGGTGCTCGGTCTGGTTTGCCGAGGTTGGTGCTCGGATGAGGCTCGAGATTTACTACACGCACAAAGATCTTAGTAATTGCATGTTTACATTTGCTAACCCTGTTAAAGCTATTGTGTGGATTTTTGGTTGCCGAGGCAGGTGCTCGGTCTGGTTTGCCGAGGTTGGTGCTCGGATGAGGCTCGAGATTTACTACACGCACAAAGATCTTAGTAATTGCATGTTTACATTTGCTAACCCTGTTAAAGCTATTGTGTGGATATTTGGTTGCCGAGGCAGGTGCTCGGTCTGGTTTGCCGAGGTTGGTGCTCGGATGAGGCTCGAGATTGCTACACGCACACCCGCGGTTTGGCCACCGCAAAGGGTGTGCTTTTTCGGAAAAGTGGTACGTTGACCCGTGTACCCCACGTGATGGTGACGTTAGGAATGGGGGCCCCCATGGGTGGGGGGTGTGAGCGGTGATGCCGAGGTCGGTGCTCGGCGGCCGAGGCAGGTGCTCGGCAGGGGTTCCGAGGCAGGTGCTCGGCAGGGGTTCCGAGGCAGGTGCTCGGCAGGGGTTCCGAGGCAGGTGCTCGGTGTGGTTGCCGGGGAAGGTGCCCGGTTTTGTTTGCACAAGGTTCTGCGATGTATTGTCTGCACGAGGTTCTGCATAGTATGGTTTGCACATGGTGCTTCATTGTTGATTGCTCTAGTTTCTATCGTGGTTTGCCTGACTTTAGCCCTTTTTGCATATTATGTTATTTCTAGTCACTGACTTCCCACTCCGTGACAGGTTCGTCCAGGGGCGAGTGCTATGGCACCGGTGAGGCCGCAAGGGTGCTGTTCTGACTTCGTGCGAACTTCAGACACAGTGACTCTTCTATCTCTCTTCTTTTATTACTCATGTTAGTTAGTCGTGGATTGCGATACCCCCGTGGGGTCGAAGTGGATGTTGCCTCTTCTTTCATGTATGCGAACAAATGTTGTTCCTTTCCTTACTGGGCCGTTTTGAACTACGCAAAACAAAGAAAACCGTTTGCGAAAACCGCTTCTAAAACATGGGTGTCGTATGGGCACCGGTTTTTAAAACCCCTATGGTATTTATGCGATTTCGAACTAGTTTTACAAATTCGGCATCGGGTGGGTGCCGCTTTCAAATTCTGTGGATTTATGTGGCTTTGAAACGTTTTTCCAAAACGATGGCGTCGAGTGGGCGCCGCTTTCAAAACCCTGTGATTATTTATCCTTTCAAAACACCGGCCTCTATACTCTAAGTGAATGCTAGAATATCATGTGAATTGTTTGGTTGTATGTGTACGAGACCCCAACTGATGTGGTTAGAGATTGTATGTGCTACGCCTTGTGAGACACTTTGTAGTTGAGACGCCGTGCATATACAAAGGATACTCTGCCCGTTTGCAGAGTGAATTTGTGTATGCGGCGGGTCTGGGCACGCGCCGGGGAGTATTGTTTTACAAAAAAAAAATATATGGCTGAATCAGGAGCATCGGTGGCTCTTCTTCCGCGCGATTCGAGCCCCGGGGCGTGACAACCATATTTGGGATTTCAAACATCTATTGATCTTTGTATTTCATTTTCTTTACCGAACTGATGATTTGATAAAGGCATTACTCATAAGATCAAGTTAGATGTAATTGAAGGTGTTCAACTTTAAGGGATTTAATTTTTGTAAATTCTCGTTTCATTTTTGGATATTATTGATAGATTTGGCATAATCTAATTCTTGTTGTATGAAACGATGATTTTTGTTTAAAGTTGATACACAATTGTGCTTACATACTTTTTCTGGATCTTGTGAAATTTTTCTAAATTTTTCTGATGAAAAAGTTGGAGCCGATTCGGATCGGGTTAAGTGATCCGGATCCCGAACGCAGGCTTCTTCCTGCGGCTGGCCGATCCGGATCGAAATCTCGATCCGATCCGGATCACGGCTAGGGTTTTAATAAGAACAAGAGGGTTTTGATTTCTTTTACCTTAATCTTTTATTCTCAAGTCTCTAGAGCCTCTCTCTCTAGAACTATTGCACCTTGGAGCTTTCCAAACTCAAGTTCTTCGAATACAAGTAAGTTTTATTGATCAAAATCCCGTTTTTTCACAGTTTTTCTCTATTTTCTTCAAAACGTGATGTGATTTTTCTATCTTTTTCGTTTTTGAATGATTTTTGGTCAAATTTCTTTTGAAATAAGAACTCTGGGTAGATTAGTTTTGATTATATGCTAGGTATTCTCCTGATTAACGGATTTTTAGGCTTCGATTTCTAAAGAATTCGGTTTTAGGGCATATAATAAGGATTTTCGAAAATCATGCAATTGATCTATTTTTAAAAGTTCTTTTTGCAAAACAAATTTGATTCTTAGTCTCTCTACATGATTATGATTGTTTGGGTACAATTTTTTAAATCTTTGAAAATTAACAATTTATCATGTGTTCTTGAGTTGGTCTTCACAGGATACATTTTTCACTCTCAATCAAAATGGTGATCACTTGGATTATTTTCCTACTTGCTGCCATGGTACATGTCAAGGATACTGCCAAGCCTAAGAAGGCTAAGAAAGCGAAGAAGACCAAGGATGATTCTGACACTGAATCAGAGACGGAGTCGATTGACTGGGATAATATCGAAATCGAGGGAACTGTCCCCATTATCTCCAAAGGGAAAGCAACTGCTGAAGCTTCAAAGCCTACTACTGCTGAAAAGGGCAAAGCCCCAATAGAAGAAACCTCTGGGAAGACAAGAAGAAAAGGTGTTGCTCGCAAAAGAGGGTGTGCTCAAGGAATCTCCATTGAGCAACCAGCTGCTAGCCAAGCACCTCCACAAGACTTTATCAGCTCGGCTAGGATTAAGGAAAATGAAGAGGGAAGTGGAATTCAAATTACTGAATCCCTCTCTAGAGCATACTCTGTACCTAGCGAATCCGCATGGACTGAAGACCAGCATGCATCATCTGCCTCTACAACTCGTCCAGCGACTTCCAAGAGAAACGCTCTAGAAGCTACTGTATTGGCCGCCATTCATCAGGACCAAAGAAGACTTTCTGCTGACCAAGAGAGATTGGCATTAGGTCTCCGACAAATGGCCGCTGACCAAAAACAGATGAAAAAGAAATGTTCCAAATTATCGCGAATGCTGAAAGGAATCTTGAACAAGATAGACGATACTAGCTCAGACAGTTCTGATTTGGCTTGATCTTTTATGCTCTAACCCTTATCGTTTCTATTGTAGGTTTTAGTTTTAGTTCTCAGGATTTTCTTGATTGTGAACTTTTTAACTCTCCTTGATTTTTGTAATTTTGGCTTTGTTTGTGACAAAAAGGGGGAGAGAGTTTAGAGAGAACTTAAACAATGATGATGTGAATGTGTGAACATCAAGGTAAGTATCACTTCAACTTTGACTTTGGTGAAGGGTAAGTATCACAACTTTGGTTTTTATCTTGTGATTTGTTGCATGTTCCTACTAACTATTCGACTAACTATTTGGACATGTATTATTACTAACAAGTTGTTTGATTACTAACAAAGCAAAGTTATGACATTTGGAATTTTATTGCTTAGAAGATATGTCAATGTTTGATTGTGATCTTATTACATATCTGAATTACTCAATGTCATGGTGAGCATAAACTCTATCTCTGTTAGGTTTTGAATGCTAAATATTCTTGAGGTATCTAACGATCTCTTTTTGTCAAGAATGATTTCTTTGTGCAGAGAGTACAGATGTCTAAGTCTAGAGTCTGTTTTAGGAGTTTATATCTCATGTTTTTAAATTTTTGGATCTCCATTGTAAATTTTTGTTGTATGGTGATAGCAACAAAAATATCTTTTTGAATTTTCTTTAGTGGATCTGTGTTTTGTCACGAAACCGCCAAAGGGGGAGATTGTTACGGAATTTGAGTTGGCGTAGTTTCGTGAAAGGTTCAAGTCTTGAAGATTGAAGGTGAAGAAAGTTGGATCATTTAACTCAATCTCAAGAAAGAAGAATTCAAAAGGATCAGGTATGTTTAACTAAAGTTTATTGGTGATCCGAATACTTCTTGTAGTGTAGAAACACCTGGAAGAATTTTTAATTGCATAAAAATCAAAAACTGGTGTTCGGACATGTTCAGGATCCGGATCAGAGCCAGCGATCCGGATCCCGAAGGTTGTTGGTTCATACATTACTTCAATCCGGATCGCAGCATCTCACGATCCGGATCCCGAACGTTGAGTTTTCTGAATTGTATGAACGATCCGGATCAGGCATTCCGATCCGGATCCCGAACGATTGTTTTTCTGGAAACCGTCTTTCTTGCTACTGCAATCCGGATCGCCCAAATCCGATCCGGATCGCCGTCCGTAAAAATTCCAGAAATGTTAGGTTTTTGATTCTTATCTCCTTCCAAATGTTTCTAACCTATAAATAGACCCTATGACTCTTTTTCTAGGGTTAATCCAAATAGAGCCGTCATAATCAAATATCATTTTATACGGCCTAAGATCCACATATAGAGAAGAAAGGAAATCATTAGAGAATACTCTATGTTTCTTCATCTATATTGATTAGTTTGATTCTAGGTTTTCATACTCACATCTTGAGTTGAATCAAACTAATGAATACTTAGATGGTATTTCCGATCTATCTTTGATCTAAGTATTCGGCGGATCATCACCACCCAAAAACAACGATTTCCCCAAAATCGGCGCGTGGATTCGCGTGTCCTTGTGGATTCAAGGTTCAACCGCTCTCGTGGATTCGGAGCGAGGCACGTTCTTGGATTCGAAGGGTGCTGCTGGGTGAAGACCGTGGATTCGGTCGGACGTCGTGGATTCGACGTTGGACGTCGTGGATTCGGCGTTGGGTGAAGACCGTGGATTCGGTCGGACGTCGTGGATTCGACGTTGGACGCCGTGGATTCGGCGTTGGGCGCAGATCGTGGATTCGAGAAGCGTCGTGGAGCGAGCGGAGAAGATCCTCTAGGAGCGTATGGAAAAGGTTGAGTCGTAAGTGTGTACGGTAAATCACCTTGTACGTGTTTTAATTCTAGTGGATTTCGCCGTGTTATCGGTCCCGTGGTTTTTTACTTCGGTGATGGAGTTTTCCACGTAAAAATCTTGCGTGTTATTTTTATTTTCGCATTGGGTTTTTTATCGCAACGATTTTTGAGTGTTTATACGTTTACACCTATTCACCCCCCTCTAGGTGTTTCTTCCTCTATTTAGATCCTTATTACATATAACCCAACACCGCGCGGCCGCGGCTAGCGCCGCGCGGGACCAAGGTCCCCGTGCGGCCGAGGCTAGGGGCGAGCGCCGCGCAGGGCCATGCCCGCGCGACTGCGGATAATGCCGCGCGAGCAGGCACCCGCGCGGTGGAAGGGGCGCGCGCCGCGCGGGGGTCACACCCGCGCGGCTGCGGCGCGGGCCGCGCGGGCCCCTTGCCCGCGCGGCCGCAACCAATGCCGCCCGGGCCTTGCCCGCGCGGCCATAGCTGGTGCCGCGCGGGGCTCATGCCCGCGCGACCGCGGCAGGTGCCGCGCGGGCAGGCGCCCGCGCGGCTGCTGTGCACGCACGCCGCGCGGGGCCATGCCCGCGCGGCCGTGGCTGGTGCCGCGCGGGCAGGCGCTCGCGCGGCTGCGGAGGGTGCCTCGCGGGCGGGTGCCAGCGCGGCTACGGCAAGCGCCGCGCGGGGCCGGTGCCCGAGCGGCCGCGGCTCGCACCGTGCGGGGCTAGGACCCGCACGGTCATGGTGGGTGCCGCGCGGGGCCGGTGCCCGCGCGGTCGCGGCTTGCACCGCGCGGGGCTAGGGCCCGCGCGGTCGCAACAAGCGCCGCGCGGGGCGGGTGCCCGCGCGGCCGTATGTCCGGCAATGCCGGGAGGGTGGCCGTGTGGCCGTCGTGCACGGACGCCACCGCCGTGTCCAGCGGTCACTAGTGTTGTTGAGTGTTCGGGTCCGGTTTATGTGTTATTATTTTACTGATCTGACCGCGGCTCTTTTGGGGACTACTTTTAGGTCCGGGTGTCGACAGAGAGCAAGGTTCGATCTCCGGAGTGCAGATTCCGCATAATCGAGGTGGGTACTTTTGGTTATTACCGGTGTAGAGTCGTTCCCGAATATTCGTTTTGATAAAGTAGATCTGTTTGGTAATTTGACTAACCCCATAGCATGTGAATCCTTTTTATTATGTTAATCAAAGCGGCTGTGGTCGCAAGATCGTTGTACTATTCTGACTAAAGCGGCTGAGGTCGCAACGCTATTCTTACACTCATATTGCTTACACGAACACCGGCAGTTTGGCCACTGCACAGGGTGTATTTTTTCGGAAAGATGGTAAGTTGTATTACCCGTGTACCCCACAGGGAGAGGTTAGTGGGGACCCCTCAAGGAGAGGCGACTGCTACTTGGGCAGTGGAGGGGTTGGAGGCACCAAGAAAATGAGTACGGTATTCTGGGGTTGGGGCCCAGCTTGTTTCGGTATTCTGGGGTTGGTGCCCAGCTTGTTTTGTGACAGGGATTTAGCGATACATGAGGGGGAAGTACATGCTCCGGTGTATCGGTTTGTCTTTTCAGTTATTGCATTTACTGTTTATATCTACTTTATCAGTCACTGACTACCCACGCTGTGACAGGTTCGAGCAGGGATGGGGACCGGGACGACGGTGAGGCAACGGTTAGAGGACCTTAGCCCTTGTGGGGGGGGCTATTAAACTTTACAGTGTATGGTTATCTTCTTTTGTGTTTGGTTAGTCTAGCTGTGGTTACTTGTGTTTGATTTCTTGTGGATGTTGGAATGAGGACTTCGAGTAGGATTTTCTCCTCTTATCTGTGAATGTTAAGTTGTGTGATTGCGGCTCGTTTTCAAGTACAAACATGGTTTCAAATGTATTTTCAAACCAGGTGTCGTGTGGGCACTGATTTCAAAACCCATGGATTTATCCTTTCAAGCATAATGGCCGCCAAAAAGGATTTGCGAAAACGTTTTGTAAAACTGGGTGTCGAGTGGACACCGACTTCCAAACCTATGGGTTTATGCTAGTTTGAATGTGATAGATGTAACTATTTGGTTAAATCTAGTCTCTCCTCGTTGTCAGTCATGGTTTGCATGGTTAAGTAATTGTCGTGCTTGGAACGCCGTGCATATACAAAGGAGGCTCCGCCCGTTTGGGGAGCGAATTTGTATATGTGGCGGGTCTGGTGCGCACCGGAGGCGAGGTTCATTTAAGAAAAAAAATGGATACGTTTTTTCGCTCTTTTAGAACCTCCGGGGCGTGACAAGGTTACCACGCCCTGTGTACCAAGTTTCCTGATTTCACTCCTTGAGGACAGGTCGTTGCACAAGAGGGGTGGATTGTAATACTTGCAAACAAAGGAAGAAAGGAGAGGTCAGAGATGTAGGGTAGATATCAAGAGTATAGCCTAGGAAGAGACAAAGATAGGAAGGGAAAGAGAGAATAAGACTTAGCTTTGCGGTGCTCGGGTGTCATTCCCTCGGTCGCCATCCCGGGTCGGAAGGAGAATGAGGGCCTTACCAAGGAAAGAAAGAAGTCGCGGGGTATCGAAGCCCAGCATACCGTGGTTGGTTAGAGAGGAAATGATCTGGAGCTTGTGGAGGAGGTAACGGCACTGTGGATGAGGGAGAGGGGAGTACTGGCCAACAGGATAGGGAGGAGCCTGGAAGAGTGTGTAGAAGGGGGGGGAAGGAGCGGGTCGGATTCAGAATAATTCCGATCCGTTACGCACATAGCAGGGAAGCCCAGGCCCATGCGGGAACCCTCACAGGCCGAGCCAAGGGAATGGCCCTTAAGCCATTCGACCGCTTTACAGCTTACCACATACTACTTCTCATAATTATAGATTAGTCCTTAACCAACAGTATAAGTAGTTGAATTGTAACAAGAAACAATTATGAAATAACGAATATTGTTTCCCTTTCTTCTTCTTCTTCTTCTTCTTCTTCTTTCTCTCCTTCTCCTCTTCCCCCCATTTCTCCAACCTTCGAAGGTTCAGTGTAGAAAATTATACCTCGCAGAGTTCCCAGGGTCATTCCTCGGATCATCATCGTCGCCGTCATCTCAGGCAAGTGTCATCATTGAAGGTGCGACTCCGATTCGAGCCCACAGCGTCGTAGATCGTCATAGTCGCCTTCCTACTCCCCAAAACCCCAACTGGAGTGGTTGCGACTCAGATCTTAGCATTACACAATGAATGCTTGATTTCTTGTCCTTTCGGGATCTGCCTGCTGTTGTTGCCTCTGCAGGTTGCCTTGGTAGAGATCCAGCAGATAGGAAGCTATATGCTCACTCTAATCTGCCGCTCCAGGCTCCACTTTGGGCCTAACAGTGTGATCCTTTGTCGGAATCCAACCGTAGTCGGTTCTCGCAACTTGGATGCCTTTGTCGTCGCTAACTCAACGATATAAGGATCGGATTCAGCAGTGATCGTACCGTTCTGATACCAGGTGTAATCCGCCTGACCCGATTTGGCAATCCGATGATTCTGTGAATGAGGGTAGAGCCAAATTGGGGATGATGATAATGCTCGTGTGAACCTCCTGATCCAATTTAGCCTCATATGAAGCTCAGCTGAGGATTGGCGGGGAATTAGAGATGATGGTGATGACAAATGAACGGGGGATTAGGACTCAGAGGGATTTAAAGAAAGAGAATTGAGAGGGATTAGAGTTGAGGAGGAATATGAGAGGAGGGTGAGGGAGGAAGGAGGAGGAAGGAGAGGAGTTGGGGAATTAGGGATTCATTATATTTCTGCATGCTATCTTTCAGGTAATTGCTTCTTATACTTCTGTCACAGCTGGACTAATATGTAAAATTAACAGGTAATAGGAAGTAACTGTAAACAAAAGGAATTATTTATAGTTGGGCTTCTGGGCTGCTTTTGTTGGTGAAGGCTCCTCTGCTGCTTTAGATGGCCCAGTATGGGTTGGGCTCTCTTCTGCTGCTTTCGGTCCACTCCATCCTCAAAGCTCTTATCGGATCTGGATGGGGGGACCAAACTGGCAACTTCCGGATCCGCTTTCCCGACAATCCGTTTCCTCACTACTTAGCTATATCCGGATGGGCTTTGACTATGTCCACTCAGAATCTCTTCGGAGATCCTGTGGGTCCCCTTCTCCGATCAGTCCTAGCCTCCCTCTTTGCTACTGACATTACACATTATCGTATGAAAACTTTTCCAAATAAATTTTAAAATTGAGGATGATTAACGAGTTTTAGAAAATTCATTTGCTTTTTAATACATTAATGGTCACTGTCGTTTTCTGTGTTGCAAAATTTAAAATTTGTGTTATTGAGTAGTCGGGTAGGCATATTTTATTGAAAGTTTATATTATTCAGTGGTCGGCCAGCATATTTTTTTTATTATTATCATTATTAATTAGCTTGGTATGTGCTTCTATCGATCGTAGGATGCTATTTTTTTTTTTTTTTTGCAAGAAGCAACCAAAAGAAAGGTTTTGTTTCGTTTGTTTTTTTTCAAAAGAGAAAATTCTTGAAATGGAGTGTTGAGCTTGTGATTCGATATCTATTAGTCTAATCAAACTGTTCATCACTCAGTTGATTCTCTATCTACATTGTCATACGAAAGCTTTTCCAAGTAAATTTTAAGATTGAAACCGACAAGTTATAATTCATTAGTATTTTAGGACATTGTTTTGTACTGTTGTTTTTTACATTTCAATACATAAAAACAATAAAATAAAATTGCTTTTGTATTCTTGTAAATTTGATAAATTTGTTATATATCCTTCATTTCAAATATCCTCCTGAAAAGTGTTTTTTTTTTTTTTTTTTTTCTTCTTATATATCCCTATTCCGAATGTTCACTAGAAAAAAAGCTTTTGGTTTTTGAGGATATATAAGCAATTGCCTCTAAATTTTAAGAGAGTTTCAGATTTTAACCTTTGTTATATATATATATATATATATATATATATATATATATATATATATATATATATATATTGAAAGTTTCTCTATTTTTCTTATATAGTACAATTTTGAGAATTTATTAGAAAGAAATTAAATTTTTAAAAAGATAAATTTCAGGACAGCAATTTTTGAGAAGTAAATATAAAAGTCATAGAATTGTGAAGGATATATAAACAGTTAGGCTATTTTATTACGAGCAATGCTATTTATACATCTCTTTTAAAATGTGTGTAGACACTTAACTCATTTAGTCACATTAGGCGACAAGTAAATAAATCTCATCCGTTAGATCGATGAAATGTACATTATATATAAATAATAATAATAATAATAATAAATTTATAAGAAAAATGAAATATACTAACTGGGCCGCCATTCTCTGTTGGAGCGGACTCTGGAATGATCCAAACCCAACTCTCTGATTGAGCCATTTTGTTCGGATCAACATCGTCGTCCCATCGTCGAGTAAATTCCCTCTATAAATTTAAAGGAAGCGCCGCACATTACCGAAGAAACCCTAATCTGCGGTCTCATTTCTTTTGAGGGTTTAGGGTTTCTGTGATCATTCACGCGTTTCTCCTCAATCTTCCCTATGTTCTTCATCTGCTGGATTCATCAACTGTATACGGTGATGATGATCTGGTGATGCTAAGGGAGGAGATCTCGCTGTGGTGAGAGAAATCTCGTACGTTTGCATCCACCGCACTTGTTCGTTTTATAGAAAAAGAATTTATAAATTTTTCTAAACTTGTTTGTGAATTTTAAGAAATAAATATTCCAAATTATCTCCATCTAGTTTCACTAGTAGTGGTTATATTGGTGGACCGAGCAGATGATGTTACACTGAAAAATTGATGCTGAGATTTTATGTCATTGATGTATCAAGAATCGAGCTTTTTAAAACTGATGCTCTGCCAAACGCTAGCGTTTTTGATTGGTTTGTTGATAGATGAGATCGCCCTATTCTTTTTCTGCAGGTGGAGTAATGTGATGAGCTTGTTATTCTTCAAAATGAAGAATTCTCAATATTAAATTCTCAAATTCTCTCTATCAAATTATGTCGATTTTTTTTTATTATTTTTCCATGGCTGGGCAGATGATGTAACACCGACAAATATGATGCTGAGATTTGATGTCGTTGATGTCTCTAAAATCGAGCTTTTTAAAACTGATGCTCAGCCAAACATGGGCGTTTGTCTGGTTTGTTAGTAATGTGATGGAATTATTCTTGTTTGTTTTCTGGATTTTTCTCTTGATTGATCATGATCTCTTAATCGTCAGAGGCAGTTAAGAAACAAAATTAGCAGTAAAAGAAAATCAATGCTGTACAATAAGGCATTTCTAAAGGAAATTGAATGAATTCAATCGAGTGGATATCATTGATGCTCAATTTATATCACTATCTAGTAGTATCGTTTGAAGTTTGCGGCTTAAATGAGTTAATAAGGGGAGGAGCTGGAGCTCTCTCTTAACTGAGCTTGAGTTCCAATTGGATTTTTGAGTGGGGTGCTCATTTTTTTTTTGTCATTGAGTTCTAAAATTCAGTTGCAATATTTTCGTAATTTTTCTCCTGACGTGTTGAATAATATTTACCAAGATGTAATGCTCAAGCATTGGAAGAAACATATATATTGCAATCGAATTATTTGAGTTGATTGTTTTTTGGATGACTTCACTGAGCAAATGATGATATGAAAACATGATTGAGTGAGATGTCTCTATGAAATCTCAAAAAATCGAGCTTTTTAAAACTGATGCTCAGTTGATTCTGTGCCTGCATTGTTATATGAGTGCTGCTCCAAACTTGAAATTTTAGTATTTTGACGGCCTTAAAATGGCTCATGAATGTCTAGTCATTTGTGCTTTTGATATATCAATTCACATTTCCTAGTGGCAGCTTCATTCTTTGAATCTGTGCTGAGTATATTTAACTTCTCTGTTGAGAATATTCTGACCACCAATATTTGTTTTACCAATTTGGGACGCCTAATGCCAGGTGAAGCAAATTTGTATCAATCTGCTTAAGATATCTTCATTTTTACTGCTTTCGTATTTTCTTAGATCAGGAAATCATTTGTAATCGGTAATTATTTCCATATTGTAAAATACTGCTGGTTACATATTTAACTAGATTATTCATCGAATATTCAATTATCTTGAGGTTATGGTTCACGCAATGTGAAATGAAAGGTGGAACAAAGGAATGCAGATTATAGATATAAATTCAGGTACAAGCAGAAATTAAAATAATTTTATATTTAATTGAATATAAGAGTTGCATCAGGATAAGAATAATTGTGTTTGGTAAGTTAAAGAGAACTAAAAAAAATAGAGTGGATTAAATTTTTAATTTAAGATAAGAATAATTGTGTTTGGTAAGTTAAAAGAGGAATAAGAAAAATAGAGTGGATTAAAATTTTAATTTAAGATAAAAATTTTACTGATATGATTTTAAATATTTAATTTAAAATATTTATTAAAATTTATATTGTATTTATATATAAAAAAAATTATAAAAAAATCTTTAGTTTTTGAAAATTTATAAATTTGTTAAAAATTCAAAATTTTCTATATAAAAATAGGTATAAATTTAAAAATTTTAAAAATTTGCTATAAATTTATTAAAAATTAAAGTTTAAAAGTTAAAATTTTATAAATTTTAAAATTTTATAAATTTTTAAATTTATTAAAAATTAAAGTTAAAAATTTTAAAAACTATAAAATTTTAAAATTCTCTAAAGTTAAAATACCTATGATTATACAGATCTTACGGTCCTCGATGTCTCCGGGCCTTTACATTGTTGTCAAACTGGCTCATCGCTCTCCTCTAAAGGGTGTGAGGAATCCATCTGTATTTGCATAACTGGAATCCACCCAGTAATATTTTTCTATACACAAACAAGAAATAATTTTAATTAGTCTACAAATTGAAAATAGGAACAATATAAAATAGAACATTACCTTCTGAAACCAATAATCTCTCGCTCTCACAACACCATCGTAACACACTCATATCAACTGCAGAACTTTCCTATCCGGTGCATACGAATAAAAATTGGTGATCAAATGAACACACGGCCATCATGTTTTGCGAAGTAAATTATTTTCGATAATAATATCGTGGTTGCTTGCTCTTTCTCACGACCACCGGTATATGTGTTCCATCTATGGTGCCAATTTTATTCTATATGTAATAACAAAGATATTAAAATATATGAGAAATATTGTTTATTCTTACTAAATAGTCTTACCATGTTCACGACTAACCTTGAATGGATGGAATAATGAATTATCTCTGATTTTTGGATGGATTCCAACGTTACTACTCGGCACTTATATATAGACCACACATCGCAGTACATTATTCAAATATCTACTTATAGTCTCTCCCGAGTGTTGAAACGTTTTGGCCAACACTCGATTTGTTTCAGCATGCCCAACCCCAAAATAAAAAAATCCCGATGCCTCTTTATAAAGTTGTGGATGACACAACAAGCTAAAGCTATATGACATTGCACCTTGTAGGGAAAGGGAGTCGCTTGGCGCAGCACCTTGAATCTCTTTTTTTTTTTAAATGCTGAAGGCCTTCTCAACAACATTGCGGAGTTGCGCATGCCTATGATTGTACAGATCTCGTGGTCCTTGATGTCTCCGCGCCCTTACATTGCCGTCAAACTGGCTCAAGTGATATCGCTCTCCTCTAAAGGGTGTGAGGAATCCATCTGTATTTGCATACTGGAATCCACCAAGTAATATTTTTCTATACACAAACAAGTAAAAGTTTTAATTAGTCTACAAATTGAAAATATGAACAATATAAAATAAAACATTACCTTCTGGAACCAATAATCCCCCACTCTCACAACACCATCTAACACCCTCATATCAGCTGCAGAACCTTCCTATCCGGTGCATATGAATAAAAATTGGTGATCAAACGAACACACGACCATCATGTTTTACGAAGTAAATCCTTTTCAATAACGATATCGTGGTTGCATGCTCTTTCTCACGACCACTGGTATATGTGTCCCATCTATGGTGCTAATTACATTCTATATGTAATAACAAAGATATTAAATTATATGAGAAATATTGTTTATTCTTACTAAATAGTCTTACCATGTTCACGACTAACCTTGAATGGATAGAATAATGAATTATCTCTAATTTTTGGATGGATTCCAACGTTACTACTCGGCACTTATATATAGACCGCACCCCGCAGTACATTATTAAAATATCTACTTATAGTCTTCCCCGAGTGTTGAAACGTTTCGGCCAACACTCGATTTGTTATAGCATGCCTAACCCCAAATAAAAAAATCCTGAGTTGTTCATCAGTCGTATGATGTCGAGTGCCTTGTATTGAAGTAGATATCACCTCCTTGATGCCTCTTTATAAAGTTGTGGATGACACAACAAGCTAAAGCTATATGACATTACACCTTGTAGGGAAAGGGAGTCGCTTGGCGGAGCACCTTGAATCTCTTTTTTTTTTTAATTTCGAAGGCCTTCTCAACAACATTGCGGAGTTGCGCATGCCTATGATTCTACAGATCTCGTGGTCCTTGATGTCTCCGCGCCCTTACATTGCCGTCAAACTGGCTCAAGTGATATCGCCCTCCTCTAAAGGGTGTGAGGAATCCATCTGTATTTGCATAACTGGAATCCACCAAGTAATATTTTCCTATACACAAACAAGTAAAAGTTTTAATTAGTTTACAAATTGAAAATATGAATAATATAAAATAAAACATTACCTTCTGGAACCAATAATCCCCCGCTCTCACAACACCATCGTAACACCCTCATATCAGCTGCAGAACTTTCCTATCCGGTGTATACGAATAAAAATTGGTGATCAAACGAACACACGGCCATCATGTTTTGTGAAGTAAATCCTTTTCGATAACGATATCGTGGTTGCTTGCTCTTTCTCACGACCACTGGTATATGTGTCCCATCTATGGTGCCAATTGCATTCTATATGTAATAACAAAGATATTAAATTATATGAGAAATATTGTTTATTCTTACTAAATAGTCTTACCATGTTCACGACTAACCTTGAATGGATAGAATAATGAATTATCTCTAATTTTTGGATGGATTCCAACGTTACTACTCGGCACTTATATATAGACCACACCTCGCAGTACATTATTAAAATATCTACTTATAGTCTCCCCCGAGTGTTGAAACGTTTCGGCCAACACTCGATTTGTTACAGCATGCCCAACCCCAAATAAAAAAATCCTGAGTTGTTCATCAGCCGTAAGATGTCGAGTGCCTTGTATCAACCGTCTTCCTACCAATTCATCTCGAAGTCTTATGAAAATAGTGTTGGACATTTGAAAATGTTGATACCCTCTATCGAGATGTCCCCGCAATATGTCCATAATTAATTGGTGGCCGGTAAATGGTCTAGTACGGCAAGGTCTCTTGTTCAATGTGTTCTGAAATACAACGAAGGCTTCGTTGATCAAAATTGTTTGCACCTCTTACCAATAATCTTCCTTCTCATCTAAGAATGTCATAAGGTCGGCCACACTTGGAGATGAAAGTATACGCCAATTGATTAAACCACTCATCACTGGAAAGATAATAAAATCTTCAGGGTCAAGATCAAATGCCAGCAAATAAATAAGGATATGCTGCCAGCAATGAGCAAATAAGGATTGCATATAAGAATAGCATTATTATGCATAAGCTGTATAGCATAGCATTATTATGCATAATGTAGTGTCACGACTTTTTAGGATAGATCTTCTGCGCTTGCGAGTATTTTTCTGTGATGGAGCTCGAAAAACGGAGAATGACAAAGCGAACGGATCTGAAATCCGACTTACGAATCTCCCGGATTGAGTCTTTTATGTTAACGGGTATAATAGGATAAGTCGAACCCGTTAAGACCTTGGTGCATCAAAATCCGCGCCGGTTGTTTTAGAATGTGAGTTAGGTGGCACTCTTATCAAGAAGTTGGTTGGAGAACCCCTTTTATCAAAATTTTGGGATTCGTACCTAGAAGAGAAATAATGTTTTAATTAATTTTAATACCTCTCATGAAACGAGAACCCTAGTTCGGAGAGAAAAAAAAGAGAGTGATTCTTCTTCTCTTCTTGGATCAAGCGTGTTGGAGGCGGGAAGCGGAACCGGTTTCTCATCGCCTGCGAGGGACGTGTTTTATTCTTCTTCTCCGTGAGATCGAGGTTAACGGTGATTTTCTAGTTTCCGTGGCTTGGTTTTCTTTCCGTTTCGTGTGTCGATGGTCTTCGCAGTTTTGCCTTGCGTGTGCCGCTCGCACCGCCGCCGCGATGCCCTCAAGCACCACCGCCGCGATGCCCTAGAGCACCGCCGCCCCGGTGTGCGGACGCGCCGCCGCCCGCGCGGGCCGCACCGCGCAGGGCCGCCACCCGCGCAGGGCCGTAACGCACGCGGCGCGGTGAGGCGCGCCGCGCGGGGCCGCTGCCCCGGCGGGGCCGTGCCGCATGCGGCGCGCCGCCCGCGCGGGGCTGCACCGCACGCGGCGCGGTGCCCCGCGCCGCGCGGGGCTGCTGCCCGCGCAGGGCCGCACCGCATGTGGCGCGGTGCGGTGCGCCGTGCGGGGCTGCTGCGTCGCGCGGGGCCGCGCCGTCCGCCGTTCCGCCGCCGCTGCCGCCGCTCGATTTCCGCCTTTTCCTCGGCGCGTACGGGATCTCAGTTTTTCAGGCAAGTCTAGACTTACCAGTTGTTTTTGTTGGGGACTTTCTTTTTAGGTCCGGGAGTCGTGTGAGGGCGCGGGTCAGTTCCGAGTGTTCCGGTCAAGGCTTTTGAGGTAGGTACCTTTTTCTTGCATTTTGGAGTGTGGTCTTATATGTAATACGTAAGAGTAAAGTATATGTGTTAATGAATCTTCACTAACCCCTTTTCGTATGAGTATCCCTATTATTACTATCTGTTGCAACTGAGCGTCGCGGTGCTCTATATTACACATTGACTTCGGTCATTATGCTCATGGCTGCTTGCACGCACACCAGCGGTTTGGCCACCGCATTGGTGTACTTTTCCGGAGAGGTGGTACGTTGACCCATGTACCCCACAAGGTGACGTAGTGGGGACCCCTTGCGGTTACTTACGGTGCTGCACAAGTGCCGTGGAGGGGTTAAAAGCAACAAAGTGAGAGTAAGGTGTTTTTTTTTGCCAGAGGTCTTTAGACCATTTGGCAGGTGCACTGTTTCGATTTACAGGGGGTTACTGTTGATTCATGGGGGAGACTGTGGATGCTCTGGTCTTTCGGTTTGCCTTATTCTCAGCATTTATAGCATCTTACACATTCTATTTTGATCTCTTACTCTTTTTGTCACTGACTTCCCACACTGTGACAGGTTCGGTCAGGGGTGGGATCTGGGACGACGGTGAGGCTGCGACTAGAAGAATTTAGCCTTATTCTTGGCCGGTGACTTTTTCCCTCTTTGCGTCAGTTGGTTAGACTTTATGTATGTGACTTTTATTTTCGTGAATGATGCGGATGTTGGTGTGGACTTGTGACTCTGTGATTGACTGTTTTAATTATGCTTTTAGTTAGGTGTTCTGGACGGCCGTTTTAAAATACAGAAAAAGAGTTTGTGAAATCGTTTTAAAAACGGGGTGTCGTGTGAACACCGTTTTGCAAATCCGTGATTTTATCCTTTCAAAGCTCTAATGCCGTTCGGAAAAGAGATTGCGAAAACGTTTTAAAAACTAGATGTCGTGTGGGCACCGTTTTCCAAACCCGTAGCTTTATCCCTTCAAACTTTCGTTGGTCAATGTAATTGTGGAATGTTTAATAGTTACTCTTTTAGTCTTCGTCTTGACTGGTGTGGTTAAAGTGTAAGTTGTGAATGTGACGCCGTACATATACAAAGAAGACTCTGTCCGTTTGTGAGGTGACTTTGTATGTGTGGCGGGTCTGGGCACGTGCCGGAGGGAGGGAATGTTTCAAAAAAAAAAAAAAAATTATTGCGCTATTTTTCGCTTCAATAAACCCCCTGGGCGTGGCACATAAACTCCAACAACTATTCTGCAATAGAGGATACAAGATATTGAAGCAAAGTAGATACCAAAACATAAGTCGTACTTGGGATGTGATTGATAAATGTTGGATCAGGAATAAAAAGGGTGCAGGCTGAAATGGTAGTTGTGGTCATTCAAACACTGCCTCCCTACCATAATCATATGCTACCTTTTTAAGCATCATCGCCTCAATTGCATAGCATTATTATGCATAAGCTCCAATAACCAGTCTGCAACATAGGATACATCGAATTGAAACAAACATGTTATGAAAACATAAGTCGTGCTTGGGATGTGATTGATAAATGCTGGCTCAAGAATAAAAAGATGCAGGGTGAAATGGTGGCTGCAGTCATTTAAACACTGCCTCCCTACCATAATCATATGCTACCTTTTTAAGCATCATCGCCTAAGTAGCATATCATTATTATGCATAAGCTCCAACAACCCATCTACAACATAGGATACATCGAATTGAAGCAAACTTGTTATGAAAACACAAGTACGTCTTGCTACCCTCAAATAGCATTCCAGGAATTAAGCAAGTAAAGTTGGGCATGGTGGATGCAGTTTGCCGGCAATAAGTAATAGGATAAAGTATCAACCACAGTATGAAGCAAAAAAGATTGAAGTTTGCAAGTAATAAGGCTGCATTAGTGACAAGTGGATAAATAAAAGGTTAAGATCAAGCATTCTGAAATTCAATCATATAATTTTTTAAACTGCATGAGTAGTTGTAATGTGATCCATAATGCTTTCATATTTTACAAATTGTGACATTGTAGACATAGCTAAAAAGAAAAACTAGACCATGAAAAAATCAATATTTGAAAATAGAGAACATGTAAGCATGTAAAGTTGGGCATAGTGGGTGAAGTTTGCAGGCAATAAGTAATGGGATAAAGTATCAAGCACGGTATGAAGCAAAAAAGACTGAAGTTTGCAAGTAATAAGGCTGCATTAGTGACAAGTGCATAAATAAAAGGTTAAGAGCAAGTAATCTGAGATTCAATCATACAATATTTAAAAATGCATGAGTAGTTGTAATGTGATCCATAATGGTTTCATATTTTACAAATTGAAACATTGTAGACATAGCTGAAGAGGAAAACTAGACAATGGAAAAAGCAATACATGAAAATAGAGAACAGGTCTAGTGCACCAAAAAGTTATGAAACCAACTACATGCCAATTCCACAATGCTGTATCAAAATAGCACATTGAACACCCTCCAAAAAGTCATGTCTAGTGCACCAAATCATGACCTCCAAATGCCGCATAAACAGATTACAAATGATGTAGTCATTGTGAAAATAATTAAAATATGGCTCTGATCTGCATCGAAAATTCATAACTAGTCCACATCAGCTATTTAGCTGCATATATATATATAGTGATACAAATTCTCTTGTTAAGTGATCGACTATGTTATGTTATCACAAACTAGACTGCAGAACAACATGTAGCAGAATAAATCCCGAATTAGCATTTAGAAGAAGGAAAGGAGAATTAATGAACCCATAAGTTAACAGCCTTCTACGCAACTTGTAATATCATCCAGTTACATACCTTACCAAAATTATCAAATCAATTGAGATAAAAGGGAATTTTGTGTGCAAAAGTAGCAAGGACGTAATGTAAAGAGTTGAAAAAATATGAAGGAAATATTAATGGAAAGCACCAAAGGTTGGTTTTTCATACCTTGTAAAATTCAAACAAGTCAAAGCAGTACTGCAAAATGCTGTTTAGACTCCATCATAATCGACGGTATGCTATGGACTGGAATGTAATTCTCCCTAAAAATAAATGCAAAATGACTTCAACTTTGGGGACAAAGTATTACAAATCCAATTATTAAATCAAAATATACAAAAATACTATTTTTAACAGAAAGAAATACAAGCATAAGAGAGACACAAAATGACAAAACTAAGAAGTTAAAATATATTATCCACAGAATCAATGATTTTGCAAGAAAAGTTGCAACACCAAGAAAACAGAAACAAAAGCAATATCAAACATGCCCCTAGTTGCAGAGTTTGATAGTTAGATGTTTCATGTCATCAAATTTTCCTGCACCATATTAGAAATCACACATAATTTATATTGTAGCCCCAACATGAAGTACTACCGTTGAAGATGTAATTTGGCAGAAAATCAGCAAGTAGACTGAGCAGCAAGTAAGTATCCTAATAATGTTCTTCAATCATACAACATTTTCAAACTATCCTAATACATATAAACTGCGCAGCAAGTAAGTAAAACATAGATTTGCATACAACTGCTCATAGCTCATAGGGAGAAATACAAGTCACAGCTGGAGTATAAATTACATAGGATTTGTAAGCAGCAAATAGACATTTGTCAAAAAGCATTGTAAATGCCAGTCGTATGCGATGACATTACATGCCATGCAGTTGTATAGATTTGCATAGCATGCAAACTTGCACAAAAAACAACATTAAAGTAGTTCAGATACTTAAGAAAATATAGCACATCATAAATATAGTAGTTTATGGCCTTACTAACCATACGAAAAGACCAAAAAAGAGATAATATTTGTATGCAAGGCCAACAAAACCTGATGGTATAGCTGAAATAGAGTTAACTAGTTAGGAGGGAAGGTGGGTGCATCAGGCTTTTGTCCAGTGGACATCCGTTGCATGATCAGTTGCCGATCAAGCTATATATATATATAATATCGCCACTCAAAGTCATAAAGATTGATCTATTGCGCTCGTCCTTTAAAGCTTCGCATGCGGAGAGGATTGCTTCAAGGGATAAGTTTGGGATTTTATATAATCTTACCATACACTCGTCTATTGAGTGAACCTTTGGACGTGCGTCGAGTTCACATTGCAACATTTACTTGGCAATGTTTAATCTTTTTTTGCCGAGATCCACCATCTCTTGGATTGCATCAACGGTGGACTCAAGTCGACCTTGCGGGTGGATGTCGGGGTTGTTTTGCGCGAGGGAGGTGACATCCGGCGTCTCTTGGCAGAAGAATTATGGCCTGAAGCATTACTCGCATGTGGATTTCCGCTCTTTACTGGAGTTGGAGTAGGGGAACAAGAAGTTGCATCATTGATACAATCATTCTGCAGCGACATGGCCATGGACACTTGTGGAGCAGCAGAAGATTGAACAAAGCTGGAAGGTCCCGCCATGGATTGTTTGATTTGTTGTAAAATGGTTGTTGTACCCGGGAAAGAGGAGGATGTGCTGCGAACATCCTCACCTTGCATCCCTGTTGTGAACCCATATCTACCCGTCGCAGTGGTCTTTCCAGAGAGGAATTCAATATCTTTGTAAGCAGGGAATGATTTGTCCCTACACCTTGCCCTTGCATATGATTGATTTTCCTAAAAAAAAAAGTATATTAATCTGGCCTTTGAGAAAGTTAGAAATATAATTAAAAATGTAAATGATGAATAATATTTCATACCGCTAGCAACGCCTCCCAATCACTCGGATCGCCGGCAGTTGGAATGTTACGATCATAATTGTAATACTAGAGAAATTTGAGTTTGTAAAAAGTGAAATTCCAGTGTGAATGTGTGCGAGGAAACAAAGGTTAACCTTAGTGGTCTGTGTACCGGTGTGCAAATGGCACGGTTCCCAAAGCATAAAGTCCGCCTCTTCGATCCGAGTTTGATCTCGGAAATCTGAGGTCTCCAGTGCGACCGTCTCATCAAATCGAGTGAAAATGGTATAGACCGATTTCTGATCCGACGGTCGGATCGTCCTGAACTTAGTAAGGAAACTAGTGGGACCCGCGACTTAAGTGAATAGTGAAGTGAATAGTAACTCCCTGAGTTATATCCCTCGCTAGCCAACATCGGCCGATCGACTGTCTGGAGTCCGAATCTGATGATCCAGGTAGTCGATTTGAATGGCGTCATCTTTCTGAGCGCAGTGGCACTGACCAAATTTCCGTTTGACAAGCCGGAAGCATTGTAAAGCGTGCCAAACTATATAAACTACAGTATTTTGTGGATTTTAAAATTTTAGGGGATCGAATGAGACAAACCAAAATCACTATCTTATAGATTTTGTCGAGCCGGACGTCGTGGTGGTGTCCATTTTTCAGTTTGACAACCCGGTTGTCTCGAAAAGCGTGAAATATGGAAAAAAATTATAGTATTTTGCATAAAAGCTCTATATTTTATGCTCTGGAATTCGTGAAAATTCTTGGAGAGGGACCTGATTGCGAAACTCAAACTCTGTGAGGGACTCAGCCCTAAATAACAAGATTTGAAGGGGTTTATGGCATTTTGTGCATTATGTTTATAAATTTGCATTTGAGGGTTTGGGTTTTGGAAACCCTAGCCGAGCCCCTCTGCCTCCCCCTCTGGAACCGACGCCCCCACCACCTCCTCTAAGCGTCGCGCCGACGCCGCTGCAGTCCCCGTCGCCAGAGAAGAAGAAGAAGACAAGGAAACTTCTTCTCTCGGGTTGTTGGTGAGGAGGGTACTTGGGAAGGACCCAGGCTGATCAAACCTTTTTCCTGTGGAGTCCTCTGTGAAGCCTCAACCAAGCCCGAGGTGAACCGACGCCAGCCGCCGCCTGCGCCGCCGCGGAGGTTGTCTTCTTCCTCGGTTTTCCGACGAGGTAAGAAGGTTGAAAACTTTTCGTTTATAGTGGCCTTTGAACCCAACCATCTTGTTCCTGATGTCGAGTGGCACGTCTCTGTGAAGTTTGGTCCATCGCCGTCAACCCCATCGCCGGCGGGAGCGACTTCTTGCCGGAAGTGCAATTTCCGACCAGATCTGCGGCCGGGCTACATCCGGCTGTTGAAACTCAGATCAGAGACGTTGATCTTTGTCTCCTCATCGACTAAAAGGAGTCCACCAAGTCTCTGGATGATCGGTCGAGGATCCAAGCCGCACGGTGAAGCCCTAGTTTCGAGCCTTTTGGTTCTTCGGCCGAACCTCGCCGTCCGGCGCCGCCGCGCACCCACGCCGCCGGCCACCACCTCTGGAAGCCCAGTGGAGCCGAGGGCAACACTTTGGTCCATCTTGCGCCGGCCCAGGCCTCGCCGACCGGAATCCGCTATTTGAGGGCCCGAGCTTGGCCGAGCTCCGCCACCGCGCGCCGCCGGTAAGCTATCCAGTTACACTTATTTTGATCATAGGAAGCTTCCAAAGCCATTGCATGGAGTTTTTAACGTAAGGTTGATTACCTCTGTAGTTGCACCAAGTGGGCAACCCGAGCTCCACCGTCGGCCGCCGCCGCCGCTTTTGGTCGCCGGCTGTGGATCTGGAACGGACCCAGCAACCTCTGTGAAGGTTCTTAAGCTGATGCTTGCCTTTGTGGGCTTTTTGATAAAGGTTTGGTCCCAACCTTGTGCATAAGGTGTTTGATGGGTGTTGCTCCGGCCAACTTTCTGGCCACTCTCCGACGAGGCCAAGGTGAGCCCTCAACTCAGTAATATGTTTAGATCTTGATGCTCACTTTTAATCTCAGTTTGAACATGTCGTACGTGTTATAGCTTGGTGTGTCTTTTTGAGCCCTAAGAGTTTATGGGCCAACTTTGTAAATGGGTTTCATGTGACGCCCCACTTCCCAGGGGGTCACCCATCCTAGAACTACTCTAGCTCTAGCACGCTTAACTCTCATGTTCCTCTTGGATCTTGCTACCATCCAAAATGCTATAGCCGGGTTAGAGATTTTTAGTCCTATTATATCATTTATATATAGGACTAATCCAAATTCCGGGGGTGTCACATTCTTCCCCCCTTTAAGCCCTGACGTCCACGTCAGGCTCAAGCACACTCACAAGCACCAGGCGATGTGAGACTCGTCTCGCTAGCCTTAGCCGACCTTGTAGGGAGCTGCACTCCACCTACAACGGTCATTAGCCGGGGAGCCACACTCTACCCGCTATATAACCCTGGCTCAGCCGAGACTCATCTCACATTTCCGGCTGGTGAATGTCTCTGATACCAACTGTGACGCCCCACTTCCCAGGGGGTCACCCATCCTAGAACTACTCTAGCTCTAGCACGCTTAACTCTCATGTTCCTCTTGGATCTTGCTACCATCCAAAATGCTATAGCCGGGTTAGAGATTTTTAGTCCTATTATATCATTTATATATAGGACTAATCCAAATTCCGGGGGTGTCACATTTCATGCTGGCCCAAACCCGTGAGCACGAGCTTCGTCTCGTCGTGTCGGACGCGCTGAAACTTACGGTGCTGTCTTTGGCTTCCGGGATTTCGAGAACGAGTCGAAACAACGTTAAAACAAAGTTGTTGCGCAATTTTAGAGTATTTTATGGACCTAGTTGCAAAGGTAACTCCTTGGCTGTCTTTGGACAGTGTGTACGCACCCTCTAAGCATTTAGTTGGAGGTCCGAAGACTTTCATTAAGCAGATGACGGTTATCGTTCCGTAAATCGGCAAAATCGTCGGTTTACGATTTCTGACGAATGTCTCGCATACCCCGGTATGAAAGAATGGTTTTAGGTTACTGTAGTGTTGTCGGGATAGGTATGAGTGAGTCTACTGCTGATCACAGTTTCTGTTCAGGGCCCAACAGTTCAGCACCAGTCTCCCAGTAGTCTAGCGAGAGCTCGGGATCGGCCTACATTCAGGTGGTTCGTTCGACTGACTTCAAGGTGGGTTTTCGTTCTCAGACTTAGTGTGGGGCTTTTCGAAAACTGTGAACATTCTTAATTACCCGTCTAACTGTGCTAATATTTGGTAATCTCTATGGTTGTTACTATCGGGTTTTATCTTGTGTACTTGGTTACTATGCTCGAGGCTGCAGCACGCGCACCCGCGGTTTGGCCACCGCAAAGGGTGCGCTTTTCCGGAAAAGTGGTATATGACCCGTGTAAACCCACGAGGTGACGTAGTGGGGGCCCCCGTAGGTGGGGGTTTTGAGGCGCCAAGGTGTGAGCGGTGCGACCCGTCGGGGTAGGTTCTCGACGTGGTTTACCGAGGTAGGTGCTCGATTGGGTTGCCGGGGCAGGTGCCCGGATTAGGTTATGCAGGGGTTCGTGATTTATTTCCCTTTTGGGAGGGTGGTTGCTCCGGATAGTTTTACGGTTGGATTTACTTACTTTTCCCTGCTTTCCTTATTATTATCGTGTCGCTGACTTCCCACTCCGTGACAGGTTCCTTTAGGGGTGAGGGCTAGGCGACGGTGAGGCCGAGACAGGAGCTTTTGGGTCCATGGAGGCCCTAGACTGTATTTACTCCTTTATTTCGCATTTCATTTGCTATTAGTAGGCTATTGTGTGGTTCTCGATACCCTCGTGGGGTCGGTGTGTATGTCGGCATATTACTCTCTAGTTATGAGGATGTTGGATTTTCCTTTCATTGTTTGGCCGTTTTCAAAAAGGAAAAGAAAAAGGAAAAAGAAAGAGAAAAAGAATTGCGAAAATCGTTTTCCAAAAATCTAGGTGTCGTGTGGGCACCGTTTTCAAAACCTTGTGGATTTATGGATTTCGAAAACGGATTTAAAAACCTGGGTGTCGTGTGGACACTGTTTTAAAAACTCTGTGGATTTATGGTTTTCGAAACTGTTTTAGAAATCTGGGTGTCGGGTGGGCACCGCTTTCAAAACTGTGGATTTATCCTTTCAAATTGATCGGTCTCGAGAACTATTTAGTCCTGTATGCGTATGTGCTTGGAACTGTTGTGATTGAATATAAACTGTTGTGTTTGGATGTTGTATTAGCCGCGACGCCGTGCATATACAGAGGAGACTCTGTCCGTTTGCAGGGTGAATCTGTGTATACGGCGGGTCTGGGCATGCACCGGGGAGGGAAGGACTTTCAAAAAAAAATTACACACCAAAAGTCATATTTTCCATTGACTGTTTCCGCTGAATGAAACCCCCGGGGCGTGACAATAATCCCACCTCCATCCGCTCTTGCTAGCCAAAGTTTGGTACATAACAAGCTATTGCTTTAAGACTTTCAATCGATTTTGAAGATGACTTTTGACGAAGTTCAATTTTGTTTGCTCGTTGAAGTCATGAACTATTCTATTCCAAATGAAACTTCTATTCACGAAATTTCCAAGCACATGCTCCTCTGTCATCAAGTTAAGTATTGCCGAATCCATGACCTCCGTCCAATTTTCAGATCGTACTATGCTTTTGGAGGATTCTTTACCATGGCTTTCAATGCTTTGGGTATCGGTTGATATGATATCAATAACATTATGATATTTTCTTACAAATCGATTGTCAGGTTTACTTTCATGGGTGATCTAAAGGAGATCATATGTACAAGTTAGATATTATTAAGTGGTCATTTTGAAAGTATACATTACAGTGTGTAATGTTGGCTCAGAGATAAGAGGTTAAATAGGATTCCAAGGTGGTTGTGTAGAGTTATTATGGATCCACAAGGATCTAAATAGGTACTATCAAACACCTAGAGGGGGGGTGAATAGGTGTAATACTTAAAAACTCAATCTCAGTGCAAAATAAAAACCAATGCGGAAAATAAAAACAGCACACCGAGATTTACGTGGAAACTCCAATCCAGGAGAAAAACCACGGGACCAACACGCAATAACAATCCACTAAGAATAGAAGAATAACAAGGTGATTACCGACTCCACGGACTCAACCCCTCCTTCAGCTTCTTCGGACCTTGCGCTGACCGGTTGGATATCCGCGCAATAACAATCCCTAAGAAAAGAAGAATAACAAGGTGATTACCGTCTCCACGGATTTAACCCCTCCTTCGATTTCTTGGACCTCGCGCTCCACCGTTTTGCACGTCCACTGCACACGTTCGAATCCACGAACGCCACTCGAATCCACGAGCATACGTTTCGAATCCACGAAACGCCTTTGGCACACCGAATCCACGATGCCACGTCGAATCCACGACGCAAACTCAGTCGATAAGAATATTGACTTCGATGGTGATCCTTTGCTTAGATTCTCATTGAGGAACCGTAGAAGAAATCTCTAAGCAAAGATTAGATCAATTCGACAAAAGATATGTTCTTGAAAGAACCATCGAATTGACCTAAAAGAGGCTATAAAGAAGAACGATAAAAACCTAGCCTCTAGGGTTGCTCTCAAGTGTTTTATAAATTGATCGGCCGTAGCTCCCACGTTTTTGAGAAACCCTAAGTGTCTATTTATAGTTTAGAAACCTTTGGAAAGAGATAAGAATCAAAAACTTACCTTATCTGGAAATTTTCAGGACGGCGATCCGGATCGGATTTACTGCGATCCGGATCGTCGTAACGAGATTGACGATTCCAGAAAACCAAGGGTTCGGGATCCGGATCGCATTGCCCGATCCGGATCGTTCATACAAATCAGAAAACTTAACATTCGGGATCCGGATCGGAAATTGCATGGATCCGGATCGAAGTCTTGTATGAAGCAACAACCTTCGGGATCCGGATCGTTGGCCCTGATCCGGATCCTGAACATGTCCGAACACCAGTTTTTGATTATTATGAAATTAAAAATTCTTCCAAGTGTTTCTATACTATAAGAAAGTATTCGGATCACCACGATTATTTAGTTAAACATACCTGATCCTCTTGAATACTTTCTTCTTGAGATTGATGTAACTGAGCCACAATTCTTCAACTTCAATCTTCAAGACTCAAGACACTGAGTGTCAACTTGAGCTCTTGTTGAGTCTTCTCTAAGTCTTTGATTGCTGATTGACAATTTGATCCCTTTAAGACTCCGACTCAACTCACTGACTTGACTCACGAAATATGCCAACACCAAAAAGCCGTAACAATCTCCCCCTTTGGCAATTTCGTGACAAAACCCAAAAATACATAAAAGCGCTCAAGTCACTCATCTTAAACCAAAAAATCGAAACTCAATGTCATCACCAAAACATTGATTTTCTTTGCGTGAAAGATCCAATAAATACAAAATTACATTTGAACCAAACAGTCCTAGAACATACTCTATGACTTAGGACTTGGAGTCTTAAAGTGATGTAATTCCTGCAAAACAAAACTCCAAACAAAATCAAACGTTAGTTGTTAGAAATTAAAATCCTACATTTGATCCGTCTTCCTTTTGGTTCTTTTGTTTTTCGGCTCTTTCAATTTTTTCTTTGTCTCCCCCTATCTTGAGCATCTCTAACATGTTCTCCATGTTCTTGAGCATCTATGTTCTCCCCCTTTGTGGTACGATCATCATTTTCCGTTCTCCCCCATTTTTCCATTTTCGTTTCGTTTATCCTCTCTTGATGATCTCATCTCCGTCATTTCTCTTCTCCCCCTTTTTGTCACAAATTGTCAAACAGTGAACATACTAGACAAAAGGAAATTACTAACAAAATTAGTTCATGGAGAAAGAGAGATAAAAGCTCAGTTCTGGTATATATAACAAAAATGCAGATTGCGTACCGGTACCAGAAAGCAAAAATTAAATAATTTCTTGAAACAAATCCAGATTTTAGAATCTTTTCAAATACCGATTTGTATTCCATCAAGAAATCAATTTAAGTGCTTTAAACAGTGAATTCACACAGATGTCATTCAATCCAATTAATTTCACAAAATTAAAAAGATTTACTCCAAAATCATGAAAAATAAAGGTAAAACATTATAAACCGTTTTTCATGTTATATTCATCAAACACAAGTCATCAAAAATAATCTTGAGATCCAAAGTCTATCAAGATGTAACGGATTTACAAAGATGACATACGGAGATTTCCAAACGACATCAATCTTGAATTCTACCCTTTCAAATTTGAGATAAGCACTAAAATACCTAAGGGTGGCTCTTTGAGCATCTTTCAACTATCCCACCTTATACCAACCAGGAGACTGTTCAAAATATAAGAGTTTTGCATATTAATCTCCAAATGCTTCAACTAAAGATTTTCTCATGAAATACTATCAAGCATCCATAACATGTGGTAGCTTCACACACAAACCGGACGACCGGGGTGGCAGCTCTTTCCAACATGTGGTGGTAGTTTTCACACTCCTTTCGGATGTAACTCTTTCCACATCTTGTGCAATTCATTTTATTACCCTTGTAAGAAAATAATCTCTTACGTGAAAGAATTAAATCCCAAATTTTAGCCTATCGGTTGTCTCACGTTTATCACAATGAAATCACACAACCGAGATAGATTAAGCATCTAAAGATCACACATGATTTCTAAAATTTGATGCTTATAATATCAAAAACTCCTATAATGAAGTATCTTCAAGATTATGATTAAGGAGTAAAGTTGATAATCCAAATAAAATTAATTTGGAGTGAATAAAAGTGAAGCCCCTTTTTTTTTATTCAATGCACTTGTTCAGTAAAAACCCTTTTGTTCAAAAACAAAGTATAAAAACGAAGAGCATTGAAAAACATGTAATGCAAAGATTAAGAAAAATATGAAAGGAAAACCAATCAAAGCATTACATACAGTCATAAGCTATTTAGAACTTAAGACAAGGAAAGATATCACCTTTCCGAATCCAAAATCGCTGGATTTTGGGTTGTCTTGATTCGTTGTGGCCGGGGGTTGTCCGCTTTGACTGTTGGTCCACCTTAGGTCTTTGCCTCGCAGTGATCCACTTGAATGATTGATGTTGTGGCTCGGACCTTTGGTGGGTTGAGTGAACTCCTTTGACTTGATGTGTCTTTTGATTCCGTTGAGTTCGCTCCGTAGATGAAGTTGCCGAAGGACTCTTCTTTCTCTTTTTCGGGCAATTCTTCACCAAATGTCCTTCAAGTCCACAAAGGTGACACGTTCTTCCTTTCAATTTGAATGTGGAACTTGAAGCATGCACAGTTTGATCCTTTTTAAAACCCAAACCAACCTTGCTTGTTTGACCTAAACCGGACATACACTCAAGTCTCTTGGAATCGGTTGAAATCCTTTGTATGTCGGATTTAAGTTGATGAACTTGTTTGGTCAATGCTTGGTTGGTGACATGAATTTCCTCAAACTGTTTTTCTAGAAAACCAATCTTGTCCATATATGATTTAGCGTTTGTCTCCGATTGGTTTAGCTTTTCTTGGAGGATTTTATTGTTATTCAATAAACGTCCTTGTTCCTCCTCGAGATCATGAAGTTTTATCTTTAAAGCATGATTCTCGTCTTGATTCTCAAGTCGTTGCTTCCTCAACTTCTTGATATGCTTGGCCATCTTCTTAGATTCCGCAAGAAGTTGTTGATATGCCTCAACGAGTTCTTCTTCGTCCGACTCCCCCTCACTTGATGACTCTCCGTTGGATGTTGATGTTTCATGCAAAATCAAAGGAGTAGAGTCAGTGACTAAGGATGATAAACACAAATTAGAAGAGGGAATTTTAGAGGCATGAAAAGCAACGGCGTTTTCCTCTTTACTTGAGGTCGATTCATTAGAGATAGAATCGTCCCAAGTTTTCGCTTGCAAAGCCTTCTTTTTATATAATTTCGGAGTAGGACAATCCGTTGAAATATGGCCGTAGCCTTTGCATCTATAACATCGGATTTCCCCTTCGAATTCATCTTTTTCCTTAGAAGGTTTTGCAAGGAATTTGAGGTTAGAGGATTTAGAACCCGATGATCCTTTAGATGGTTTCGTGGATGAAGATCCATCGGTTCGATTCTTCCAAAATTTCCGGCGAAATTTCTTTGTGATCCGCGCCAATTGTTCTTCAAAATCGGCAATAGAGATTTCATCGTCGGAACTTGATTCGCTATCTTCTTCCTTTGTGGATTTGAACGCAATACCTGTAAGCTTAGAAGAAGACTTGGAAGAAACTTGATTAGTAGGAAAAGTCATTTCATAAGTTTGCAAAGCACCTACTAATTCCTCTACACTCATCTCATCCGGATGACTAACGGTTTCTATGGCGGTAACCTTTGCCCTAAACCGTTCCGGAAGAGTCCGAAGTATCTTTCTTACAATTTTCGACTCCGGGATCTTTTCTCCTAAATTAGCACATGTATTTATTACATCTTGAAGTCTAGTGTAATAATCTGTAAACAATTCATGCTCTTCCATATGAATAGAGTCAAATTGACTTGTAAGCATCTGGAGCTTTTGAATTTTTACAAGATTAGTACCCTCATGTGTAATTTTGAGAATATCCCAAATTTCCTTCGCGGATTCACACGCGGAAATTCTTGTGAACTCAGTCGAGGAAAGAGAATTAAATAAAGCGTTCATACCTTTCCCATTGTAAGAAGATCTTTCAAATTCCTCTTTGGACCATCTAGAGCGAGGTTTTGGGGTAGTAGAATTTCCTACTTCCTCAACAGGATGCACCCAACCGTGTTCCACGGTTTGCCAAACACGCTCATCAATTGAGATGAGAAAAGCTCTCATCCGCACTTTCCAATAAGCATAATTAGTCCCATCAAAAAGAGGAGGTCTATAAATATTACCACTTTCACCCATCATGATAGATAAACCTAAAACCCGCTCTGATACCAATTGTAGAGTTATTATGGATCCACAAGGATCTAAATAGGTACTATCAAACACCTAGAGGGGGGGGTGAATAGGTGTAATACTTAAAAACTCAATCTCAGTGCAAAATAAAAACCAATGCGGAAAATAAAAACAGCACACCGAGATTTACGTGGAAACTCCAATCCAGGAGAAAAACCACGGGACCAACACGCAATAACAATCCACTAAGAATAGAAGAATAACAAGGTGATTACCGACTCCACGGACTCAACCCCTCCTTCAGCTTCTTCGGACCTTGCGCTGACCGGTTGGATATCCGCGCAATAACAATCCCTAAGAAAAGAAGAATAACAAGGTGATTACCGTCTCCACGGATTTAACCCCTCCTTCGATTTCTTGGACCTCGCGCTCCACCGTTTTGCACGTCCACTGCACACGTTCGAATCCACGAACGCCACTCGAATCCACGAGCATACGTTTCGAATCCACGAAACGCCTTTGGCACACCGAATCCACGATGCCACGTCGAATCCACGACGCAAACTCAGTCGATAAGAATATTGACTTCGATGGTGATCCTTTGCTTAGATTCTCATTGAGGAACCGTAGAAGAAATCTCTAAGCAAAGATTAGATCAATTCGACAAAAGATATGTTCTTGAAAGAACCATCGAATTGACCTAAAAGAGGCTATAAAGAAGAACGATAAAAACCTAGCCTCTAGGGTTGCTCTCAAGTGTTTTATAAATTGATCGGCCGTAGCTCCCACGTTTTTGAGAAACCCTAAGTGTCTATTTATAGTTTAGAAACCTTTGGAAAGAGATAAGAATCAAAAACTTACCTTATCTGGAAATTTTCAGGACGGCGATCCGGATCGGATTTACTGCGATCCGGATCGTCGTAACGAGATTGACGATTCCAGAAAACCAAGGGTTCGGGATCCGGATCGCATTGCCCGATCCGGATCGTTCATACAAATCAGAAAACTTAACATTCGGGATCCGGATCGGAAATTGCATGGATCCGGATCGAAGTCTTGTATGAAGCAACAACCTTCGGGATCCGGATCGTTGGCCCTGATCCGGATCCTGAACATGTCCAAACACCAGTTTTTGATTATTATGAAATTAAAAATTCTTCCAAGTGTTTCTATACTATAAGAAAGTATTCGGATCACCACGATTATTTAGTTAAACATACCTGATCCTCTTGAATACTTTCTTCTTGAGATTGATGTAACTGAGCCACAATTCTTCAACTTCAATCTTCAAGACTCAAGACACTGAGTGTCAACTTGAGCTCTTGTTGAGTCTTCTCTAAGTCTTTGATTGCTGATTGACAATTTGATCCCTTTAAGACTCCGACTCAACTCACTGACTTGACTCACGAAATATGCCAACACCAAAAAGCCGTAACAGGTTGCAATGCTAATAATAGCTTACCCATCCAACCTTGAGATTTAGCCTATTACCGGTGCATCATCGCCAGAAATTTTCTCTTTCAAGGCAACCGACAACTTAATAGATGTTAGGCTCAGGGATAAAAGATTAAATAGGATTCCAAGGTGGCTGCAATGCCAATAATAACTTACCACCTAACCTTAAAATTTTAGTCTCTTATCTGCACATCATCGCCTAAATTTCCTTCTTTATAAGGCAACCGGTAACTACCCACTTGTAAGGCAACCTGCAGGTGAACAATACATGCACCACCATTTCTCTATTCACATCGCAACCAATAGGGAGTAGTACTCTTGTTCAGGCAACAAATGGAACCAATTTAATAACAAAAAGGCTTACCTCAAAAGTTCAAATACAGTGCACACACTATTAACTATATAGATCGCAGTACAACAAGGCTAGATGTTCCTGAAGCCCCAATTTTCTCTTGTAGGGTTTGGATCTGTCACACAGGGATGCAATTTAAAGAATAACAAGAAGCATTAATAGCATTACTTGTGTTTGATGGTAATGGATAAGCGTAGGTAAAGGAGCGACTTGACAAGTCGTTGCAAATGCAAAATCTCAGTGATTATCTTGTAGCGGAGCAAGATTGCATCGATTAGTGTCCAATCTTTACAGAGCACCGAGCTTCCGCCCTCTATTTATGGATGCCAGAGGTAGGTTCAAAAAAAATCTGAGCAATCAAGTTGGCGCTAATGAAGAGCAGGAGCAAAACCCTATTGATGTAGGTAAGAAGATCAAGTAAATATGAAGGTGAGTTGCCAGAAATAGATTGCATCAGTGCTTCATCTCGAGGTCGCCTAACTTTATGGACGGCGTGCAGAAATCACAGTGATTTTGCCAAGACTCGTTGATAAGAGGATGTTGCTTGAGTTCAAGGCAGTGCCTATGAGCGGGGGGAGATGATCACTCACAGAGTTGGTTGAAAATGGAGTTAATATGGAAGAGAAAAAACCGACGAAGCCTTATAGGAAAGAAAAGAAGATCCGATAAAAGAGGTGAGTTAGGTGAAATGGTGGAGTAAAGAGGATTGTAAAATTCTTCCTCTCTGCAGCTTCGAAGAAGAAAATGGGAGGGAGAGGAGGTGGGAAAGAGGGTAGGAGTTAAAGTGGTGGCTTTTACAACGATGAAAAGATTTTAATTTGCCCATGTTGAATTGCAAGGACAATTTGAGGAAAAGCCCGGAACTATTTTAACGGATTATTCTCTGAAAAAGGGGAATAACTTGCTTTGACTGGGATTAAAAAAAATATAACAAATTTAATTATGTTTGGTAGAATAACAAGATTAATTTGAATTAATCCCCACTAATTCTAATACCAAACGATGCCTTATATTTAAACTTCCGAATTTGCTTTTAGGTACAACTTCAATAACGCACTACAACAATATTAGCATTTAGCAACATATTTCTAGTAGCACTTAAGCATATGCCACTATTTATTTTATTTAGTAACACACAAATAAATGTGTTGCTGAATATATAAATTCACCAACATTATATAATAAATGTTGCTAAAGGCTACAATTACCGACATATATTATTATATGTCACAATAAAAAATATTATTTAAAACTTGTATTCAAGAACAATTATATAAAATAATTATGAAAATTACATAATTTATTAAAATATTGGTAATTAATTAAAGTGTATGAAAACTTATTATAGTCAAACTACTTTGTCCATATGTACGGACTTATATATTTTGTAATTAACATATAGTTTCAAATTGAATCAAAGGTCATATAGAAATTAAAAGTTTAATTTTAAAACTTAAATTTTAAATTAAAAATTTTAATATCAAATTTTAAATTTATTTACAAATTAAAATGATTAATTTAATAATTATTTAAGATTTGATTTAAATTTCAATTTACAATTCAAATATAAAGTTCAAATTTAAATTTGATTTTGAAACTAATTTTAGTAATGCATTACTTGATTATGAATGTTGTTGTAAATTACATATTTGAATTTGTATTATTAATTTTAATATTTAGAATTAAATTTAAATTTCAATTAGAATTTTTTTTTTATTTTAATTATAAATGTAAGTTGTTTGTTTGATCAGTCAATTAAAACAACAAATACTATATTTTCTATTTTTAGTCATTAAATGAGAAAAGATACCGGAGATTAATCCGAATTCAAACCCAAATGCACCATGTTTAATCGATAGTAAATATATATTGGTTTGATTATGGTTTTAGAAAATAAAAATCCAACGGATTCAGGTTGGGATAATTTTTTTTCTGTACCCGATTTCAAAAATAAACTCATAAAAAAAACTATTATATATATATATATATATATATATATATATATATATATATATATATATATATATATATATATATATATATATATATATATATATATATATATATATATATAATATAGAGATATTTATTTTAATATTTACTATTTATAAATTATGTAATATGCTAATTAATATGTAGCATATTAAATATTCTCGTTAAACTTTTTTGATTTCATATATGAATTTTTATTTTTTAAAATTTAGATTAAGAGCCTTATTATAAGTCCTGAGATTAAATATTTTAGTTTCCGCCAAATGTTTTTTAAAGCCCGCCCTTTTATTTCGGAGGGTTAAGTGAGGCATGGGTTAGGTGAAATTTAGGGTTCGAAACAAGTTAAAGTGGGTTTTTTTTTTTACTAGAGCACTATCAGTTTTAGGGTAAAAAAAAAAAAACAAGCAACAAAGCTGCCGCCCCTTTGTAGGAAGAAAACACTAGGGCTGCACATGCGGCTTCTTCCTTGACTGGGTGGAAGTTTTTCACCTCTTGATTCTCAAAGGTATGGAACAAAATAAACAGATGTGTGGTTGTATATACTTTTTCTATTGTCATAGCTTAGGCCTTTTTAATTAACAAATGTTTGGTTGTGGTCCCCTGGTTGTGGTCCCCTTTGAGGAGAAATAATTTTTGGAGCTTTCGATGGCACTTTCTTTTTTAATAAAAAATCTTTTTAGCTTTTTAATTGGATGGGATATAGCTTTCTAGTGGGTTGATTAGGGATTTTTTTTTTAATTAATAGATGAACTAGAAAATTTTGCTCTCTTTGATTGCATTATTATTTTTGATTTAGTTATTTTTATATATTATATGTTTTTCTTAGTGTCGTTGGCTCAAATTAGTTTTGACTATTATTTGATTTTTGTAAATTTACATATCGTCCTACTAATTTGCCCCTTAATTTTTTATAAATTTTTATTAGATAGTGATAATCTTTATTCTTTCTTCCATATAAACAGTGTTGAAGATGTATAAAGAATTTCTCCTATAGGGTTGTTTTGAAATAGACTATTACTAACTTATTAACTTCATATTAAATCTGAGTTGTTTAAGTTAGTTCAGTTAACAATTTAATTAAATTTGACAGTTCTATTTGCTATTAGCGTTGATTATTACTAAAACTATATCCAACAGCCTCAAGTGCCTCAGAATTTGCATGAAAACATGCAAGTTGAAAATTTTCAACTTGAGAAAGGCCCTTTTTATCCTGACCATTCTAGACATTGTGATTCCTTACAAAATCCAAACAATTTTGAAGACTCTGAAGAAGATGAGGATATATGCAATAGTAAGCCACTCTGTCAGTACTTTTTAAAATTTAATTCAACATTGGTTTCTTTTATTTATTTACGGCACTCTCAAATTCATTGTACTACTCCCAATTGAATTGAGTTATAGTTTCTTTAGTTTACTCTATTTTTATATAAGATACATGCAAACTTATGTATAAGATAAATTTGGATAGATTAGAATGTTGTTTTTTCTACTTGTATATTAGCAATATTGATGTATATTTTGTTATTGATTGAAAGTGAATAACTATTTTGATTTGTTGTACAGAGTCTTCTCATGCATCACAAAAGACTCGAGGGCGTACAAAGTTTCTCAAACTATTTAAAAGGGCTTCTCTGAAACCTATAAAACTTAATGAGTTTGGCCAACCTATTGGAAAAGCAGCAGCCACATTAAGTAACTTTTTGGGACTAATGGCAAGAAATGGACAAATAATTTCTCTAAGTTATAAAGATTGGAGAGTTGTTCCAAATACAACTAAGGATATTATGTGGATGATTGTGCAGGTATAGAAAATTTTCTTTCTTTTCTTTGTAGGTCATATTTTTCTTATGATGTTTTATTGATATTTCTTTACTTTTTGTCTAGAAAAAGTTTCAAATTCCAGAAGAAGGAAGAGATTGGGTTATTATGTCCATAGGAAAAAAATGGAGAGAGTTCAAAAGCAAATTGAAAAAAGTTCACTATGATACTAAGAAAACTTACGAGGAAAAGATAGCATCTTGTGATTCTCGAGTCCATCCGAAAGAATGGGAATTTCTTGTTAAGTATTGGGACTCTCAAGTAGGACAGGTATGAATATTACTTTTTAACTTAATTTTGATAGTTTGGGGTGAGTGAATAGCTTTATTTAATAGACAATAGAAATTGATCCTCATTATTTTGCATATAATTAAATTGATTTTATGGTTGCTATAAATAGTTCTACACAACCTTTGCATTAAATTTTAGATAGTTCTTCAAGTTTAGTTGTTCTAATTACTTTTTTGAGTATATATACGTTTACTTTTAATAGGAACGTAGTGCCAAAAATAAAGCTAGCCGCGCAATGCTAAATACCACACATACTGCGGGCACAAAAAGCTTTGCAAGGGTTCGTGCTGAGGTAAACTTAATCCTCTAAATTATAGTGTTTTTTTTACTAATACTTTCATAACTTAATAGATTGTTAATAAAAGTTTAATCTTTAAATATTGTTAGATGGCAAAAAAAAATAATCATGTTCAACCGAGAAGACATGAACTCTACATAAGAACACATACCAAGAAGAATGGCAAGCCTTTAAATCAGTATTGCTCGGAAATAATGGTATGTCTTTAGATTTGGATAAATTTTGTAGTTATAAAAGTTGTTTCAATTAGTCAATTAAATTTTTTACTTTTTACAGAAAAATATTGGAGAGTTAGTTCCGTTATATCCTGAAGTTGCACAAAGAGATCCATCCCGAAATGACCTTTTATCATTGTTACTTAAAGAGGACGAGAAAAGTACTCAACTTCAATGTCATGGATTGGGTCCTATTCCAAATGAACTTCGAAAATCAAAGATAACTCGTGCTAATTATATTCGAATGCTTTCTGAGACCAAAAAAAAAAGCTGAGGAGGAGAAACACATAATGCAATCAGAATTAGTAGATATGAGACAAAAATATGAAGACATACATAAGGAAATGATGACAATGAAGACATTGGTAGAATCAATAGGTAAAGGGTCTCAAGGCCATTGCATATTAGGAGAATGAACATCATGCATTCCACAAGGCCTCAAACTAGTAAGCATAATTTATAAGTAATTTTATCTTTTATGTTGTATATGAAAAGTTGATATATCATCTAACTTTTTTTTTCAATCTAGAAATGCAATGATATTCCTCATAATGGATCACCTCCTAATAATCAGGCAACCTCTTCTCATTCTAGTTATGAAGCACCACCAACTCAGGTATTTTAGCATCTCAAATGGTTTTTCTTGAGTAATCTTGCTAAAGTTCAAAATTTTCAACCAAAATTAATTAGTTAGTTTTAGTATTTTGCTTATCAATTTTAGATGACTTGAAGATTATTAATAGCTATTGCCTATTCTGTTAGTTACGTTAATTTCTATTTTTGACAAAGTGAAATTGCTTGTTGTTTTATTTTTCTCATTTTAAAGGCATAAACTAATATTAGAATCTTATAATTGTTAATTCTAATTAATATTGTAGGTGCATCGAGTTAAGAATATCTCAAAGAGAGTTCAAGCAGTATCAAATGTTATGGTTATCTTCTATCTATTTTTTTTTCTGCTTTCATGATGATTTTTTTCTTTACAATATATATAAGTTTAAATTACTATATTTATTTCTTCACTTATTGTTAGATTGGAACTGAAGTTTACTTGAAAAGTTTGCAAAAGCCTCACAATTATGTAGCACAAGGCTATCTTTTGAATACAGACCCAACTACAAAAGTAGGCGGATTCGAATTAGGACCACAGTGTTGGGAGATTCATGTTGATGTGTCGATAGTACGCAATGAACCACTGGTTAGACCATATAGTAGCTATCAAACTATTGGAGATATTGTTGGAGCAACTGTTGCTTGGCCATATACTTTTGTAAGGATGAGTTATCTCAACCATGTTTTATTTTTTCAATTATATTTCATCATTTATAGCATATTATAAATAAGTTTAATTTGCTCTTTGTTCTTTTTGCAGGTTAAGTGCAAGTAGTGCATGATGTTTTGTTCATCTCCGCGCCATACATTATAAACCTTTGGGAAGCAAAAAGACGTGGAGTATATTTCTTATAATTTTGTCATGATCACTTTTATATGCTACTATTTATATATTGAAGAATATGTATTTAACAAATGGCCTTTTGAGATATTTTGGCATATTAGATATATAATCTTGGGACATTTTGGTGTAATGTTGTGTTCATCTTCATGCCATACATTTTGAACCTATTGGAATCAAAAAAATATTGATAGTTTGGCATATTAGATGTATAAACAAGTTAAATATGTAATTTGTTATGTGACTGGTTAAATTTTGTTATGTGTAATTTCTTATTATTGAATGTCAATTAGCTAAAATATTATTTATTATCTTTTAATATATTATTTATTATTTAATATTTAAAAATTAGTATAGTATTTAACGAAATTTGAATTTCGATGTTGAATGTTAAATTATAAATAGCAACATTTAGTAATGTTGGGAGTATCAACATTAGCAACATTTAGCAATGTTGGAAATGATTATTTTATACCACTATTAGCAACATTTATAATTATTGAGAATGATTAAATTATAAAAAGATTAGCAACACTTAGTAATGTTGGGAATGATTAACTATACCAACAAACAATAAATATTGCAAAATCTACTTATACAGCAACACTTATCATGTGTCTCTTTATGCTTAATATTAGCAACAATTCACTCAAATGTTTGTAAAAGAATCACCAACTCGGGCATAGGTAACACTAAATACTAAATGTTGCTAATAATTTTAGCATCAATTTTATTTCTTTTAGCAACAAAAATATATGCCACCAAAAGACGAATTTCTTGTAGTGACGGTTTCTTTATATTCATTGGTACGATTTTGTTCATCAATAAAATACATAATGTTTAAATATAATCTTTTTGTGACTAATAACACATTTTCTTTGCTTATATTCTCCTCTTTTGAAGTTACATACTTCCATCTTCGTGTATGGGTCACTCCCCATAAGATATGTGGTGTAATATTTTTTTCCAAAACTGATTTCTGAGTAGTTAAATAGATTAGAATTTGATATATAAATTTGTTTCTGGTTACTAGATAAGATTATATTTTGATTCTTAAATTAATTTATGGGTATCCTAAAATATCATATTTTGATGGTATCCTAAAATATTTTGATATTTGAATTGGTGTTTAAATACTTAGAAGATCAAATTTTGATGCTTGGTTTTTGGGTACTCTACAAGAATGGATTTTGATTCTTAAATTGATTTCTGGATACTCAAAAATATTTTAGTGATTTAGAATTTGATGCTTAAATTTATTTCTAGATACTATATAAGATCATATTTTGATTCTTCAATTAATTTTTGGGCATCCTAAAATATTATATTTTGATGCTGGAAGTGGGTTCTAGGTACTCTAAAACATTTAGATGTTTGAATTGGTGTTTAAATACTTAGAAGATCAAATTTTGAAGCTTAAATTGGTTTTTTGGGTACTCTAAAAGAATGAATTTTGATACTTAAATTGATTTCTAGGTACTCAAAAATATTTTAGTATTTAAATTGATGCCTAAATACTTAGAAAGATTATGTTTTGATACTTAAATTGGTTTTGGGGTATTTTAAAAGATCGTATTCTGATTCTTGAGTTAGTTTTTGGGTATTTTAAAAGATTATATTTTGATGCTTAAAGTTTTTTTTATTTGATAGTTATAAGATTATTTTCTATATATTTAATAAGTTGTATATTTTAGACTTATTTTTTCTGACTATCATTTATAATAAATAATAATAAAAAAAAAATTGCTTTGATAATACATGTCCACCGCATCGCGCGGATAACTACACTAATAGAGAAATAAAAGACAAAGATAACTACACTAATAGAGAAATAAAAGGCAGAGAAAAATAGGGTCTTAGAATCTAATTTTTAGAGAGAGATAAAAAGAAAAGTGTTAAATGAAAAATTAATAATTATTAAAATCAAAATTAAATTTTTAAGAATGTCATGTGTCTTGTTTGGAGATAGAAAACTGAGCATTAAATTAAAAATTAATAAGAGAGAGAGAGGAGAGGATTCATTTAAAAAATTAATATTTTTGAAGAAAGAGTATATAGTTGGTCACAAAGAAAAGAAAAAGTCTTCTCGGTTTCTAATTTCAGGAGTAAAATATATGCATAACTTCAATTTTAAAATTTGGTCCATTAATTTTTTAGTTCAATATTTAGCTTTCAAACTTTCAAATATAGTATATTTTACTCATAATTTTAAAAAGTAAAAATTAAGTATTTTTAAAAGTATATATTTACTAAATTTTAATTTTAATTTTAATATATTTTTTTTAAAAATCATGTCTCTTGTTTGAAAAAAAAGAGATAAGAGTGGAATAAATTAAAAATCAGAATAAATTAAAAATCAAAGAGAGAGAAAGTAAATATTTTAATCATAGAGAATGAAAAAAAGGCATGCACATTTTTTTGGTCAGAGAGAGAGAGAAGAGGGAAAAGGTATGTTTAGTAATTAGTGATGTAGTTTATTCCAATGTTTTTCTAATCGAATCATAAAATGCTTGTACATGTGAACACAATTTCCAGCACAATTTCCATGAGCAAATATGTGGGAATATAGCTTGGAAATTGGAAATTCACTTTATTGATAGAATATTTTTCAACTAAACAGAACAGTACCATGCTTTTTAGTATACAGTGTTCCTGCTTCGCGATTAATAGATAGTATTTCAGTCCATCAACATTAAGATTAAAAAAATTTATAATAAAAAAAAACAGAAACTATTTTTTATTAATATTTTTTAACTTTTAATATTTATATCTAATAACTTCACTTAAAAATTCAATTAAACTTAATAGTTAAAATTTTCTATAAATAAACTTTTAAATTAAAAAGTTATAATTAGAGAATTTATTTTAAATTGTCAAATATAAAGGGTGTCTTTACTTTGTTAAAAGTGATTAGAAAAAGAATAAATTATTATATGCACATGGTGTATATTAACTTATATTAGAGAATTAATTTTTTAGATTAAAACTTAATTAAATATTTATGATCTACGAAGTTTAATAATTTAAATATATTTACTAAATTAAAATTTAAAATTTCTATTAAAGATTTTAAATATATGGTGCATGTACTTATAATAGAGTGCTCTTATAATTCACATAGTATATATTAATATTTCATACACTGCAAAGTATATTAAAAGATTAATAAAATATCTTATAGTTAATATTCAGAAATAAAATATAATATAGTATATATAATATAAAATATTTAAATAATTTAATGTGTTATAAAAATTTATTTTTAATAAATATTTTAGAATTAATTTAAGGTACACCAGATGGACGTGGCTCAACATAAAGCCATTTAGTTCGTGCCATGAAACTCTCAATTTATATATCTTATAAATAGTAATAGATACAGTAATCAGTTTATTTTTGCTATCTTATAGATAGTAATAGATATTACTGGTAATCAGTTTGTTTTCGCTAAATGAGGATAAGAAAATTTTAATACATCATCAAATTAACTGAGTTTTAATTTGGTATTTTGATATATACTGATGTCTTGATGATTAAATCACTAGAATGTTTAATAACTAGTATCTTTTTTGGCTACATCAGTTCAAGGAAAAAGATTTGAAGAAAACAGTTCATACTTCATATTGCTTATAACATAAGTTTCAAATAAATAATAATTAATTATAGTCTGCATAGACAACATTACTAATCTGTCTTATTGTACAAACAAAAGAAGATGCACTCACTTTAAAGCTATCCATGATATTTTCATGGTTTCTGCTTCCTATTCTTAGGCCGGAGTTGGCACACCCTTTTTTTATAGCTTTTTTTTTTTTTTTGAGAGAAACCCTTTTTTTATAGCTGGAACCAAAATTTTGGCCACCTCAGTGCTTCGTGAACCTCCCCAGAACATCGAAGTAGTCGGGAAAAGTCTTGCGGGTGCAACCGGGGTCGTTAATCGTGACGGGGACATCGGCACAAGCGGCAACGGAAAATGCCATCGCCATTCTGTGATCATCGTATGTGTCGATCGCCGTCACGTTCAGCTTCTCCGGCGGTGTGATGATGCAGTAATCAGGCCCTTCTTCCACTGTTGCGCCCAACTAGTTTTACACAAACATATGACAAGGTAACGAACGTGAATGTTAGAGAGAGAGAGAGAGAGAGAGAGAGAGAGAGAGAGAGAGAGAGAGAGAATGCGGAAGTTATTTGAACCAACCTTTCTAAGCTCTGTACAAATGGCTACCATCCTCTCCGTCTCCTTAACTCTCCAAGAAGCCACTAAACAAAGCAGAGAGAACAAGAGTGTTACCGTCAAATGCGTAGCACATTTGTCGAACCAATAATACAGAAAATTGCAGTTGATAAGTGTAGAGCATGCGAAGGAATAGAACAAAAGGTCATGTTCTTAGGTTTCTACCATCTCTAATGGCTGTTGGACCATCGGCGAATAGTGCGACAACAGCAAGCGTCATGGCAACATCAGGCATTTTGTTCATGTTGACATCAACGGCACGCAAGTGTTTCTTAGCGGAGGAATCTCGCGGGGGGCCAGTTACTGTCACGCTGTTCTCGGTCCATGTAACCTTCGCTCCCATTTTTTCAAGAACTTCAGCAAATTTGACATCCCCCTGCAGATTTCGTTCGAAAGAAATAAGAGGTTAAAGGAACGAAACCCATATTTTATTAAAATGGCCAACTTGAATAAAAGATCCATACTTCTGTTTTTTTTAAAAAAAAAAAAAAACTATCCCTGGGATCTCTAAAACAAAATTTTCCGGCACCAAAAACTGTTTACAACATCTATAAGCAACATAGGAAACACGAGACAACAACCATAAAATTCAGAGCGAGCATACAGCAGAATTGCAGCTCAAGGTGCACCAATGCACGAAATTCCTAGATAACATGCTTATCTAGAAATACTAAGACAACTCCCCCAGCTCCTTCCGAAGGTTCCTATCTCACAGCTTCTCAAATTCTTATAAATGCACTGCTTCTCAACAGTCGCAAGGAACATATACGCATCCTACCTCACTTAGGTTCATCTAACCACAGTGAATATCAATAGAAGCTATCAAATACCTCTCAGCCATTCACTTATTCATTCTTGTAAGGTCCCACCTGCTGATTCTCACTGATGAATTTTCTTAAGAATATCATACTCATTCTTGCTAATCATTTTAGCATCGTAAATGACCTCACCGGCTCACCCAACAAATTATTCACAGTAACCATTACCCTAGCCAGAGCTGCTTTTCCTTGAAGCATCATTTTATCTTATACTCTAACCAAATGTTCCAACATCTGCCAAGTGGGCAAAGGCATTTTGGTCCATAAAAAGAAGGTTTTAACCCAAATTTGGAGAAAAAAAGGAAAGTAAAAGCGACCCAAATTTTGTAAGCTCCTCAATTGGAACGTATTATCAGTGTACTATTACAAGTATTATTATAGATCAGAAAAAATATTATTACCTGTAAACTGGTAGTACCGCAGCCTTCAACAGTGACAGTACCCCCAGTTACTGCAGCCCCAGCTAAGAAGTAACTAGCACTTGATGCATCGCCTTCAACATAAGCATTTCCAGGTGACCTAAGATGTTAATACAAAAGAAAATGAAAATTAATAGAGTCAATAACATCATGGACAGAGATTAACTGAGTGAATCTTTTGTGATCTCTGTACTCACTTGTACTTTTGACCACCCTTTACGAGGAACCTATCCCAACTATCAGAATGCTCCACAGTGACACCAAATCTCTCCATCAATTTCAAAGTCATTTCGACATAAGGTACAGATATGAGTTTATCTATGGTCTCGATTTCGACGTCTCCAAGTGCCAGTGGGGCAGCCATAAGCAAAGCAGTCAAGTACTGACTGCTTATGGATCCAGAGAGTCTCACCTAAAAAGATAAGGAAAACAAGGGTTTACAAACAGATCAAACAGCATTTGCAGGGAAATAAACCAAATAAATAAGGATTTAAAACAAGAATAGAAATAAGCAAATGGATGGTTCTTTGTTCTGATTCTATGCATATGGTAACAGGAATGGCGGTAGTAGTCCGGTCGCACCCGAACAATAATATTCCAGAGGGAAATGCACCTAAGATCAAATATTTTGAGCCGGCTTCCGTGGAAAATTCAGACTTTCTTTTTTTCTAACAGCAATCTCGCATCCATAGAGGTGGTCTTCTTTAACTTAGATTAGAATAGTAGTCTTATCCTTTTAAATAGTAAAATAATGAAACAAAGAGGATATCCCAACAAAAGTTGTTAAGTCTATTACTTTATAGATGATTGCAGGCTGCGAGTTTGTCAAGTACTTCCTCTTTACTCCAATCAAAACCATAAGAGAAAGTACCGGCAGACTAAGGATTATTGAATTTGAAAAGAGGAAAAGAACACATTAGATAAAGTACTTGACTAGCAAATAGCACTTGAAGCATTGAAATTGAAATTTCCATTCAGAATATCAACGCAACCAACTACATATATTTAAGGGTTAATCTCCTGAGTACCCTTCCGTCTACCCCTAATTATATAGATACCCCCAAAAATTGTCAATATCAAAAATATGAAATTATTGAAATCATCCTTATTAATTAACTCCACTTAAAATTTGGTTACTTGCCCATTTCGCCCAAGGAGCATTTTAGGGTTTAGAGTGTAGGATTGTAGGGTTTAGGGTTTAGGGTTTTAGGGTTTTAAGGTTTTAGGATTTTTTTAGGGTTTTAGGGGTTTAGGGTTTTTTAGGGGTTTAGGGTTTTTTAGGGTTTTAGGACTTTAGAATTATAGGGTTTTTTGGGTTTAGGGTTTGGAAGGTGGGCATGAAAAATCTAATTAGCGTGTGCGCATAAAATAATTTCATTAGTCTTTCACGATAGCCAAATATTAAATATAATTAGCTAAAAAGGGGCAAATTAGTCATTTTATGTTTTAACTCAAGTAAAATTTTTCTGTAAATGTATGTTAACTACACATTTTCTAACGGACATTAACAGAAAGAGTGTTTATGATACTATTTATGAGTTTTGAGGGTTAACACTGATATTAACAACTTCGAAGGGACACTTGTGATATTTTTAAAGTTTTGAGGGGAGTGTTCGAAATTTCCCCTATATTTAAAGAAGGACAATTATGTCTCACAGACAGCCCTTTCATACCAACAAAACCAAAAGGCAAAACTAGTATGTTAACAAGCAGTCATCCTCAGCTACCAAAAGGCAAAACTAGTATGTTAACAAGCAATCATCCTCAGCTACTTCATCCATTGTTGTCGCATGTATTTTGTAAGTAGTTTACTGTAAGCAAATAGTAGAATGTGTCTCCTTTGCTGGGACAGCATGAGAGAATAGAAACCCAAAAGAAGATGATGCTAAAACAAGAAAAACAGCATTTTATAAGGGAAAACCCAATCGAAAACACATGCTTATGGCTCCAAAACAAGGATTGCCTGTGCCTCCTGTGCCATATTGTGTCGGTAGCGTACCGGCACGTGGCACGGGTTCATGCAGCTTAGCACCCAAAATTTGTGGGCCTACAGTCCTATATCATGGCTAAGGATTAAGTGTCGTGGCACAGGGTTGTGCCGACCGGGCAGTGCTGATGCGTGCTGGTCACAAAAAATACATGCTGACATATAATGGCATGAAATATTTATTTTTTTTAACAACAAAATAATCTAATTGCTTATTATGTATTTTTATCAAATCTTTTGAACTTTATTGAAAAAATTACTTACTAATTTAACGAAAAGAGTTTTGTGCTGTGACCATCGGCATGGGGGTTGTATAGTGTCGATATCTTGTTGGGACGATACGACACAGTAGATACGGCCCGTGCTGATGAGTACTTAAATTCTCGATCTTGGTATACCGCCCCTGTATCGCTCCGTATCCCAGCGTGCTACCCCTGTATAATCCCATGCTCGTTCGTACCGAATTAGCACGATTTGGCACAAATCTATTTACTCATTTTTTATATTTCAAGGGATCAAAAGAGATCTTTTGATGGTGTCACCGCTGCTCATGTGCCAGTGTTGATTATGGTAGTAGACATACATCACGGTACAATTCACTTTAATAAATATGTTTGCAAATTATTACGCAATGTACTACCACCAAATGAGCTTTCACCAGTATCAGTAATATTCACATAGTCAAGGGATCAATCTATTAACTGATGATGACAATTACTAGCATGACCACCTAGTCACTAATGTATTACTAGCAATGGAAAATAAAAGTTTATACTTTACGAGCTGTTTGGTTCGAGGTTTGTGATATTCCGGAAATGTTGTATATTTTATATTTGAAATTGTAGTTTAGTTACTAACTTATCAAACCACTGAGTTGGGAGGTTGTTAAGAACTAATATATTTCTATTAATAGACTACTAATGATTTCCATCTATCATAGAAATGAGAATACTTTCCAACCCATGATAATCTAGTATTCCTACCACCTAGAAATCTATAATGATTTCACTATTTCACTACCATTTACAACTACCCAACTTGAGTTGAATGATAATAATTTGAATATTTTAAATAGAAAATATAAAGTATTACTGGAATATTACAAACCGTGAACCAAACGGGCCCTTAGAGTTATGATTTGGGTATATTGAATTATCTCTAATATTGTATGTTATTAATTATAAGTCTTATATTAGCATTTATATACTTTCATGAGTTGTATGTGACTATTTCGACTTGGACTGAATAAGAGAAACAATTTGGATCAAGTTTATGTGCATTACAAACATTAAAACTAAAACTCTAACATTACTTCAAAAAAAATCAACAAAAAAAAAAAATTGCGCCAAACCCTGCCAGCGTGCCACAAGCACTGTGGGCCGTGCCAACACTAGCACAGGCCGTGCTAGTGGCACAACAATTCTTGCTCCAAAATAATTTCAATTTATCAAACAAAACAACAATATAAAAAAAAGAGCTTTAATTAAACGTATTTGTGAGTTGTCCACTGCTGTCAAGTGATCAGATGCCTGGATTCCAACTGTTAGATGTATGCCCTAAAAGCCAACCAGGCCGATACATATATTCTTTCTAAGATATAAATTTGTATTTGACTTTTTATATTATGAATGTAATTGAGTTTTTATGTCCATTCATGTTGTGTATGTGTCTATAAATTGTCCAAATAATTAATAAGATGATGATACGTAATCTCAAGAGTTGAAAATTTGAGACATGTATCATTGATGATTAATTCCTAAATGCTCCCGATCGATGGATCATCACGGGGATAGTGATTGATCCGGTGAAATTGGTGCATAGGTCGCTTCCCTTTTAGGGTAGACGAGTATCGAGTCAACAGTATGGGGACACTGGAGCGAATGTGCAGGTGGTTATTGGAGAACAAGGATACCGAGCGTGACCAACATGAAAAGTCACTTAGATGTCTACTCACTCGTCAGTGACTTACTCGATATTGCATTAGTGTGACTAGTGCTTTGACCTACAATGTCTCGACTATTCACAATGGGGTTACTGTAGTTTGACTGTACATACACTCGGTCCCTAGCCATTTGGGTCCTTGCTGTGCATGTTGCCCGCAGTAGGTTCGTTGTAGGAATAGGGTGTGCACCTATATCGAATCTATCACCCTTAGGAGATAAGGGCGTTAATCCTATGTGATTTATGAGACGGAGTTTAGAAAACCTTGGCCAGTGTAGAGTAAATAACGTAAAGGGTTTTCGATATTAGAAACTTGAGTCGAATAAATTTGACATATGACAGACGGTGAGGTTTGACGAGCAATTCCATGACCTCTGTCTAGTTGGGACTCCTAATAGAAAGACTGTATCACACGTTAACCGCACCTAGAGGTTCATTATTCCATTCTACTGGAATGTCACTATATGCTGCTAGGCGTCACTGGTGGATTGTGGGACTCACAAGAATTATCTGGATGATCAATAATTCTTATTGGACTGAGTTGAAATTGTTCTGACCCACTGAAAAGAATTTAAGTGATATTGTTGATAATAATCATAATATATCTCACTATTAGATAGAATAAAACCTATGGGGTCACATAAATAAGAGATTATGACTGATCGGATAGCTGGATTGCGATTTTTAAATCGCCTGAGGACTTAATTGTCAATATGTTGATAATTGGACTAATTTGTAATTGTTACAAAATAGGAATATTAAAGAGAAAATGTTGCAAAAGAGGACTTACTAATAGTTAGTGAGTTGTGAGAGGACTTAAGTGCAAATGTTGCGTTATTGATTTAATTTGATCAAATTAGGATTGAGTTCAAGTCGAATTAAACTAGGATTGAATCGATTGAATCGATTAGGGATAAGATAAACTTAAATCTAATTTAAGTTTATCTTAATGATTATAAAAGGGATATAAAAGGGATTATATCCCTCTTTATACGTATGAGAGTTTTAAGAAAACCTTTGTCATCATCTCTTTCCTCTTCTTCCTCTTTTCTACATATCCACAATCAAAGAAAGGCGTTCTCTGCAAGGGAGCTAGCACCCCGGTGAGAACTTTGCTCAGATTGGCAACCTCGTGTGGATACCCGATGCGTGTGCGGCTTCAAGAGAACCAAATTCCACGATCATCACATTGCGGTATAGATCTCCCGGCGCAAAGGTGAAGATTAGATATTCCTTTTCTTTTTAATCTTAAATACATGAGGAATCCTATTTTGCGTGGTTTTGAAATCGGATCTCAAAATTTGAAATCTAGTTTTATTTGATTATCTTTTCTGCTGCATTTTATCTTGCGCAAAAGACTAACACCAACAACAAAGCTTAGTTGTATGTTACCATGGAAAAATGCACCAAGTATTTATATCTCATGTTACCATGGAAAAATGCACCAAGTATTTATAGCCAATTCATGAATATAGATGGAAGTCTAACCTTTCCACCGGGAAGGCCTCCCATTCCATTGACACGAACAGGGGGGCAGTTGGTACCCAAGAAACAATCAACATCTGCACCAAGCTGCTTTAATCCTGCAACCAAGTCTCCAATAGGCCTCTCCCTCATCCTTGGCACCCCATCCAGTACGTAACTGGAAAAAGATTTTCATTTGAGCCAAAAGAAAACATCATATGTATATAAAAGAATGTGTTGATCCCAAAAAGGTATGCATAGAAAGACCTTGCATTGCCACCAGCAGCAGTAACAGCAGCAGTCAGAGGACGCATGGCAGTGCCTGCATTCCCCAAGAAGAGCTCAACTTCTTTATTTGACTCTTCCCCAACCGGGAATTTCCCACCACAACCTCCAACTGTTGCTCTTTTTGTGGCACTATCATCTTCCACAGAGAGCCCAAGGGTTCTCAAAGCAGCAAGCATATATCTAACATCATCGCTGTATAACAAGTTATCCACAACAGTCGTACCCTGCCCAAAAAAATACACAATGTCAGCATTAGATAATTACCCAAGCAGAAGTAGGAGAAACATACTTATAAAATAACATCGAGGAATTCATGTAAAATCAATATAATAGTCATCACCTCCTAATTGTCAACTTAGGGATTGATCGACAATTTGCAACTGCTTTTTCTCGGCAGACTACAAAGTACAAACCATTCAAAATAACAAGAGCAATTTGATACAGAATTATATGCAAACTAGGATTGATTTTTCTGCATTTCTATGCACAGGAAAAAGTCCCGGCATTGAGTTGCAGGTTGTTCTTCAACCACATAAAAATGGAACAAAGTTACATTTCCAGCTACAGCAATACAGTTACAAGCAATAAATTAGTATATTCATAAAGGAATGCTATAAACACATGCAAAAAGAAATCAGATCAGATTTCAGAACAGATGTAAGACTTGCATCTAAAGCTTAAGCTAAAGATGTACAGGGACCCCCCTCAAAAGGCCTCTTTGTAATAGATCCCTCAACCATTTTTCCTGTTGATTGCCGCCCATGAACTCTTGATTCTTTTTATATTACCGATTATATTAATGATTTTATTGAATTTAGCGGTGAAACAGCTAAATTTAACTGTTTTGAAAACTCTTTCAGCTAATAGAACTGTGGCTGATAGCTGACAAAATAAGTGATTTTACCGTAAACACTCTATTTGGTAAACCAAACTCAAATCTAAACAATAAAAAGATGAGAGGGTGCAATCAAAATACAGCTGAGGTGTCTATTTAAAATGCCCAACATTTAAATGGTATCATTACATTTTTACTAAATCTCAATTGCCTTAATTCAAATAAAGAATCAATCATCAAAATTCATAAGAAAATGAATAAGTCGGGTGGTATCAACTAGAAAGGTCCTATATGTATGATCATTTCCGTCCAAATTCGCCAAATTTCCAATCACCGATCCCAAATAACCCCCAAAACGAAGAAGAAGAAGAAGAAGATCAAACTGTCACCTCGGAGAGCGCCGCAAGGAGTAGGATCCTATTGGAAAGAGACTTAGATCCGGGGAGCTTGACAGTGCCCGAGATTTCCTTGATCGGCTGGAGCACGATCTCCGGCACCGTCGAGGGCTTCTCGGGCGCCGCCGCCACGGAAGCCGAAACCCTAAGCGGAGCCCTTCTTCCGCCATTGCTGACGATCCTCAGAGCTCCGAAACCCCCAACCTTAGATCGGGGACGAAGAGAGAGCGAGGAGGAAGATCGCGGCGCCGTCGCCCTCAGAGCTCCGAAGAGATCCGGAGGAGTGAGAAGGGGCTTCGCCTCCAAGCCCTTCGCCATAGTCGCTTGCGCCATCTCTCTCTCTCTCTCTCTCTGCAACGGTGGAGACGGGGGATGGGGGATTAGGGAGAGTGAAATAGTCGGCGATTTTTCTCCCACCAACCCCGCGCGCCTAATTCCTCCGCTCCCACCAACTCGGGGTTGGGTGGATTAGCAGTGGACCGGTACACCGGGTCTACGAAAGATATATATATATATATATATATATATATATATATATATATATATATATATATATATATATGAGCAATGCTACCTGTACACCCCGAAGGGATGTACATCATACACCTCCACCATTTTAATGGTGACGATACTTTTTACGGGTCACATCAAGTGACCCATCATCACACCCACACCCTTGGATGGGTGGGGTGTATGATGTACACCCCGAAAGGGGTGTACACATAGCATTTTCCTATATATATATATATATATATATATATATATATATATATTTGTTCCACGTGGCGAGCAGTGAATGGGTGAGGATTGGTTTGACTCGGCACGAATCTTAAAGCAGAGTCAGACGAGGGAGGGGGTAGGTGGTGGGCAAGTGGTGGGCCCGGGAGTTGGTTGGTTGGTGACGGATTTTGACCCACGAGTGATTAACTTTTTATTATTATTATTATTATTATTATTTATTTAATAAACGGGAACATCATACGCTGCATATTTAGCATACTAAATTTAAAAGGAAAATGCTATGTGTACACCCCTTTCGGGGTGTACATCATACACCCCACCCATCTAAGGGTGGGGGTGTGATGATGGGTCACTCGATGTGACCCGTAAAAAATATTGCAACCATTAAAATGGTGGAGGTGTATGATGTACACCCCTTCGGGGTGTACAGGTAGCATTGCTCAATTTAAAAATAAAAAATAATATATTAAATTATTTTAAAAATAAATAATATATAAATTTGTGTATATAGATTATAATTTTTAAACTTCTTTAATGATTAATAAAATAATAATTTTCTTTCTCAACTTTGGTTTATAGTTAAGAATGATATTAGGTTATTATCAGAAACTAATAGAATTATTTATTTGATAAAATATTTGATTTTACTAAGAAAACTTAAATTTAGAAAAAATTGAAAAAGTGTGGATTTGAGAAATAAAATGAAAATATATGTCACATAAGTAATTTTTTATATTTATAATCACAATTAAAAAGCCATTAATGATTAATTATAAAAATAAAATCAGCTGAGAAAAAATAATTTTAATTCTAAAATTAAATAAAAAGTGTTGGACCTTATATACTAAAGTGACTTTTAAATTTTTAAATATATAATAATTTGATCAAATTATAAACTTCTCTTAAAAGAGTATAAAAAATAAAGTATATTTTGAAAATTAATTTGTAATATATTTTTTTCGTCTTCATATAGTGAGTAATCATTTTGTTTACGAAAAAAAATAATTATTAATTTATTAGAATTTACATTTGAAGCATGCATGTTCTTTTTTCTTTTTCTTTTTTAATGAGAGTCTTTCAAGTCTTCAGCTTTTTACCTTAAATAAATTGATTTTTTTTATTTTGTTCAATAATATCAATATCTTCAATTGAAATAACTATACAATTGTAGTTTGCACGATAATTTCTTTTGATTATATTACTTTAAAATTAGTAAATATTGCTTTTCATAGCAACTCTTCAATTGATGCATTTTGTTATTATATATTGTGAAAAAGAAATATAACTATAATTATATTTAAAATTAGTATTTTATTTTTATCTCTCAAATTTTGTTATTTTGTAATTCAACAAAATTTTAATATTTTTTTATTAAAAAGTAACATCTAATACTGAAGACGTGGAGAATATTTTCTAAATAAAATACAAAAAATTAAGAAACAGAAGTCTTGTGATTTTTTTAAAATTTTATATAAATAAAGTAATAGAGTGCGCTAAAAAGACTTAGAAATATAAATTATACAATCAAGATTATATTTTCATTATTATTTGTATTATACATTTAATGATGACTTAGTAGTTATTCATAATACAATTCAACAATAAGCCATTGAAGATTAAAATAAAAATAAAAACTAATGCATAATATGTTTTAAAGATTTATTTATAAAAATTACAGTAATACATAAGAACGGTATAGATCTTAAAGAATTCTACATGAGAAAAAATAATTGACATAAAAAATATTTTAATTATAATTCATGATATTAAAAATTTCATAAGCCTAGAATAATTGGACAAAAAACTGGTTAAACGACATTATCAATATAATTTATGTTAAATCAAATGGTTTATATTAAAATGAAAAAAAATGAATTAATCTATTGATTCAAACAAAATTACTATGCAACTTATTCAATGAAAAATCAAAAAGAAAAAAAATCTAAAAACAATGTAGGTATGAGTTTCTATGACATAAGTTTGGACAAATAACTAAATAAAGTATAAAAAAAATAAAAATTAAACAGAGCAATATAAAATTAATTTATAATTCATATTATAAAATAACAAATTAATAATTTAAACAAATTATTATTAACTAAGATTACATAATTCTTCCAAAATATACAAAGGATGCACAATATTCCCTACTAAAATTCCTATCTTCTCTAAATGGAAGGCCCACTTGATGTCATACCCTATAATAATATTGGTTTCTTATATGAAAAAAAAAAATCGGTGACGGTACTCACGCGAGGCTATTTTTATAGTACTTATTTTCGTTTGTGGGTTACTATTTAAAGCCTTCAGCTTCTGTTGCTGTTGTTGATCGAGGTAGGAGAATCACAGACTGATAGCGTCTTTTTTTCGAGTCGATCGTGCCTTGTGAAGGATCCGATAGTGTCAGATTTTGGGAGAGCGTACTGTACATATTTGGACTAGCTAGGCCAGCTGTGATGTATCTATTTACAGTTATTTAGGAGGTGTTAATATATTTTAGGATGTATGTATGTACACTATGACTTTATATTTAGTTTATTTTATTTCAACTTTGATACATATTAGTTGTAAACTTCTAAAATTGCTAGTTGTGAACTTTTAGGATTGTACTACAAGTGGGACACGCTTCGTGTGTGAAAAATTTTTCATACATATGGCGGATCTATTGGCATTACCTAGAGCTTCCGCTGTAACATGGAGCGTGATAGTTTGGTTTAGATTTTAAAAAGTGATTTTAGGATCAAAAGTGACTTTTCTTCTCCACAGAGTATTTGACGATCTCTTTTTCAAAATCTGTTTTCGATTTTTAAAATCAATTTTCTGATTTACAATGCCCAAAAGTAGTAGTTAAAATATATTTCTTGAAATATGATTCTAATTTTGAATTTAAATTTTAAATTTTAAATTCAATATATATATAATAGAACCCTCTTTACTCGCACGAGCAGATCTTGAATCGATTATGACGCGTGGTTGTAGTCGTATTCGCGGCAAATTGGCTAAATTGGGAGGAGCCGAAATACGATTCTTGGTTAATCAAATATAGAGAATTAGAGACACAACTAAAATTAAGATTGTTTTTTGGATACATGAACATTTTGTCCCACATCAGTTACTTAATTAATTTAGGAATCGTGTAGAATTCACCTCCCTTCTTAATTAATTTAGGAATCTTGTGTAATATTCAGTCAACAAATAGTGTGTTCAAATGTTGAGACTCCTGTATCATATTTCACATCCAAATAATTTATTCAAAATAAGATTAATTAATTATTCTTTTAATAAAATATTATATCTTATCAAATTATGAATTTCAAAATTTTACTTTCAATTATGCAAAAACAAATTTTGTTTCGAATAAGTTTTAATTAAATAACTTATTCTAATAGACTAATTTTTTTTCAAATCAAAAGAGTATCCATTCACAAATCACAAACTTTATAGTGTGTTTACAAGCGGTATGGTGAAATGTACTAGTTCCTTCTCACGGAGAAATAAAATTGAACGCAACTTAAAAGCTCTACTTGCGCTAACATACAATTACGACACATGCAGAAGAGAGTTAAATAACCCACTTAATTCACAAAAAAAAAAACACTATAAATTCCACAGCACATCTCATTATTTATCTTCTTCATAAAGCATGCAAAAATTAAAAGACCAACAGAAGAAAAGAGTCTGATGCAAACATAAGTGGTATTTATCCCAAAGATTAAGCTCATCTTCATAAGTAAAAAAAACGGAATATCAAGCAAGTAGAGAGACTCGATGAAATGGAATAGCTTTTATTTACAGCAGTAACAAGTTCCAAATATTTGTTCCAACTACTGGAGCCAATAAGCTGAACATGACAAGCATATAGAAAAGTGCAGAGAAAAAATTATTTACATGCACAAAAGAAGGAGCAGAGCAGATTAGAAAGTTTAAATGCGTAAAACAAGCAGAACGCGAAAAACAAAGCTCACATGCAAACTGAATCAAAATGATCACACTAACGCAGCATAAATTCAATACAAACCGATCACACTAACGCAGTATAAATTCAATACCACCTCTCAATATGTTATTCGAAACTATTGCCAAAAAATTGGGACTTCAAACAGAAAAAAAGAGTTCCACACAAGCATGACTAGTAATCCTCTCATAAATCAGGTACAACTCACCGACCCATACAAAAAGAAATAGCAAGTGGAAGACTCGAAGACACAGGGTGCCCTTTATTACAGAAAAAGTACGGTCCCGACGCTTTTATGCTAAATTTTCCCCTACTAATTTTCTCTCATTAACCAGGAGAGGGGGAAAGGGCATTTAAATGATTTAATCTTATAAGCTTTTCGCAGCTGCAATGACGTTTTCCGCAGTTATTCCAAATTCTTTGTATATTGTCCCGGCAGGAGCACTCGCTCCGAACCGATCAATCCCTATGGCCTTCCCTTTCTCACCCACATACTTCTCCCACCCAAGAGTCACCCCCGCTTCGATGCTAACCCTAGCGGTCACAGAAGCAGGTAGCACACTCTCCTTGTATTTGTCCGGTTGCTCATCGAATAACTCCCAGCAAACTAGTGACACGACGCGAACCGCCTTCCCCTCCTTCCTCAGCTCGTCAGCCGCCTTGGCCGCAATTTCCAGCTCCGACCCAGTACTGATGAGAATGAGATCAGGCTTATTTCCAGATGAATTATCCGAGATAATGTAACCTCCCTTCTCGACCCCTTCAACAGACGTTCCAGGAAGTTGCTGAAGCTTCTGCCGGGAGAGCGCTAGTACCGATGGCCTCTTCCTGTTGAGGACAGCGACCTTGTATGCCCCGGCAGTCTCCTTCCCATCGGCTGGCCGGAGCATCAAAATGCTGGGCATGGCACGGAAGCTGATCAGATGCTCGATGGGCTGGTGGGTCGGGCCATCTTCTCCGAGCCCAATAGAATCGTGGGTCATTACATATATGACGCCAGCCTCAGACAGTGCCGAGATCCGCATGGCAGCCCGCATGTAGTCGGTGAAGACGAAGAAGGTAGCACAGTAGGGGATGAGGCCAGGGCTGTGGTGGGCGATTCCATTGCATATAGCACCCATCCCATGTTCGCGGACTCCAAAGCGGACGTTCCGTTCTTCGGGCGTGTCCTTTTGGAAGTTGCCGAACATTTTGAGTAGCGTCATGTTGGAGGACGCGAGATCGGCGCTGCCTCCGAGAAGACCAGGGAGGACTTTAGCGAGTGCATTCAGACACTGCTGGGAGAGGTTTCGAGTTGCGTCGGCTGGACTCTCGGGAGTGTATTTCTGGATGGAAGGAAAATAGAGCGCTACTCAATACTCTTTACACTGGAAGCTACTAGAACAAAAATGAATTGAAGGGAATTGGAAGGGACGACGATAATTTTTTGTAAAACCAGTCCAGCTTTTTTCGTATGTCGCAACTTTCCTTCAAAATATTCACTTTTGCATCTCCTAGCCAAAATATCTTCTGGTGTGGACAGAAATGCCCCTGACTAAGAAATCTTTCATCTTGTATCAGCAGGGGCACTCCAGGCCAGGAAAAGTGGTTCTGACCAACAATGACTAAAGCCGAAAATAATGGGATGAAGTAGCAAAATTGACAAAGGTCGACTGTTTTTTGTCAAAAACACATAAGATGAAGATAAGAGAGAGATTTACCGGAAGTGCGTCAGCCCATCCAGCAGGCAGTTCTCCCGAAATGATACTCTTCAACACTGCTGCATCCTCCTCGTACTTCTTCTCATACTCCGCAAATTTAGCATTCCATTCGACTTCAAGAGCAGCGCCTTGAGGGATATGGCGGCTCCAGTGCCTGAGATGGTTCGTGTGAGCGATAAATTACCTCAATACGATTCAGTTTGCTCTCGCAAGTAAGATTAAGTACTATAAAGTTAACAGACCTCTTCACATCCTCAGGCACATGGAATGGCTCATAAGGCCACCCAAGGTTCTGCCTCGTTGCGTCGACTTCCTTGGTACCCAAGGCGCTCCCATGTACACTATAGCTGTTTGCCTTGTTCGGTGATCCATACCCTATGGTGGTTGTTACCTAAAGAACAGCCAATTAGCAAACTTTTAGCACTTCAAAAGACTCGGTGACCACGATAAAAGGCTAGGCACATGAATGAGCATGATAGGGTAAAACTAAACGCACACTTGAAGTATAGTCACCATGGTTCCGAGTACCACCCTGAGGTTGCTGTTATGGTTGTTTACAAGAAACTCATGATTAAAATATCATGCTCAATTTCAGCAGTACGAGCATGACAAAAAGCAACATCAGAGCGGCAAAGTGCTACATTCTGAACCACTTTATGCTAAATGTGAAATCAGGCTATACAGCAGAGGGCTACGTGAACTTTTTGCGAAGTAACATCCAACTAAACTAACCTTGATTAATGTTGGCTTGTCCTTGACAGCCTTTGCTTCCTTAATCGCTGCGCGGATCTCATCATATCCTGTGTTACCATTCTTGACCCAGATCGTGTGCCACCCAAGAGCCTCAAAGCGTGCAACCACATCTTCCGTGAATGCAATTTCTGTGTCTCCGTCGATAGAGATGTGATTATCATCGTAAAAACCAATCAATTTTCCCAAACCCCAATGGCCAGCTAGAGAGCACGCTTCATTCGAAACGCCTTCCATTTGGCAACCATCACCAAGTATGGCATACCTATAGATGAATAGAAATTCATCTTACAGTTTAGTGAAAGGAAATATCCATGAGGACCAGACAAGGAGTTAACAAAGGAAAGAAAGGAAAAAAGCACAGAGAGTATGTTTAAAGAAATTCTTTACGTGTAATGGTCGATGATCTCGTTGTCGGGTTTATTGAAACGGGCCGCTAAGTGTTTCTCAGCAAGTGCCAAGCCGACAGCATTCGCGATACCCTGACCAAGAGGACCTGTGCCATTCCACAAGAAAAAGGAGACGCAAAAAAAAATTGTGAACAAGTCAACTCAATTATATTAGAAAGGGTTCACTATCTTAGTTTCAAGAAGAATACCAGTAGTAACTTCGATTCCAGGGGTTTCAAAATTCTCTGGATGACCAGGAGTTTTGCTTTCCCATTGCCTGAAGGCCCTCAAGTCTTCTTCCTACAAGACAGAAAGAGAATCATTAAAAAAAAAAAAAAAAAAAAAAAAAAAAATCAACCTTACAGAGAAGCTTTTTTTCTAATGTTCTTCCAAGATGATCAAATCAGATCTCTATCAAACTTCTAGTACAAGAGAGAAAGTTATAAATCAAGTCATGCTGGTGACAAACTGATATAATGGAAAAGATTCCGCCCAAGCTCTACGGGAGCTCCCACTTGAAAGTTGAAATATTTCAATGGTCACGAAGAAATATCTATCTAACAAATTCCTGTTGCCCCATTTTTCACCCTGTTCGGCAAATCCTAGAGATCCAGGGAATTGGAATTTTGGTCTTACCATCTCTTTCGAAACAATTAAACAGGATGGAATTCACTTCAACTCCTAATTTAATCCAAATGGATGGATATTTTTTTTTTACCTTCCGAGCTGAAATCAATTGAATTCTACTACGATTGTATTCCAAATAAGAGTTATCTCTCACTTCCTTTTCTTTTTTTTTTATTACATTTATATTTGGTCAATAACAGACTATGGTAACAAAATATTCTGCCCCAACCAAACTGGAAAGGGCAATAATAAACATAAAGCAACTTTTTGGGCGAAAAGCAGGGGAAAGCTACAGATTAGGCAATCAAATTCTTTTAATCATATTTCTCTTCTTACCAACCACGAGCTAAAGAAATTTAAACACAAGCAAGTACTACTAAATTTTTTTTATTTTTTTTATTTTAGCTGATAGATGTATAGTTTGTGTGCGATTCACCATCGTCCTTCGTCCTGAGAACTTGGTCGTATAAAAATATTTACGATCTCTCATAAACTGATCAAGAGAGTGAGAGAAACGCATCCGAATTCTCGAACACACACACAGAGAAAATTAAAGAAAAAAAAAAAAGAAAACTTAAACCACCAAAATGGGAAGAGAGGGGGGAGGCAGGTCACCTTGACGCTGTCGTAGCCGGCGAGGTGGAGGAGAGCGTAGTGGAGCATGCAGCCATGGCCGGCGGAGAGGACGAAGCGGTCGCGGTTGAACCAGTAGGGGTTCTTGGGGTTGAACCGCATCACCTCGTCGTAGAGCACATGCCCCGTCGGCGCGCACCCCATGGGTAGCCCCGGGTGCCCCGACTTCGCCGCCTCCACCGCGTCGATCGCCAGGAACCTGATCGTGTTCACCGACCTCTCCACCACCTTCGCCGCCGACTCCGCCACCGCCGCCGCCGCCGCCGAAGCCCGCGCGCCGCCGAGGCGCGGACAAGCGGAGCGGCGCGGGGCGGAGCGGAGGGGGCGCGCGGAGAGCGGATCGGCGGCGGCGGGGAAGAGAGCCGGACGGGGCGGAGCGTGGGAGCGGCGGGGCCCGGAGATAGCGTGGGAGGCGGCGGAGGAGGCGGACACGGCGGCGGCGGCGGCGGCGGCGGCGGCGGCGGTCATGGCTTTGGATACAGGCTCTTCCCTCTCTCTCTCTCTCTCTCTCTCTCTCTCTCTCTCTCGGTTTAGGCCTTCTTAGTGAGGAGTTAACGAAAAAGAGAAGAAGAATCCAAAATGGGACGGGGAACTGGGACGGGGGTATTAATAATATAAATAAATAAATAAATAAATAAATAAATAATACATTAGGCGGTAGGTGCGAGGACGAGGGAAGAGTGAGAGGGTGCCGTTGGATCGGATCGTAGAGGTTGAATCGTGGCCGTTAGAGGCCACCAACCTAAATTTTGTTCGAACTTTGACGAGTTGAGCGTGACGCCATCCCGATCGAATCGCCGGTCCAACGCCAAAAAAGTCTGCAAAGTAACCATCCCATAAGGTTATGAAATGTTTTCAATCAATTAAATTATAATTTTATTTATAAATATATTTTTTTTTAGTTTTGAGCTTTTATAAAAATAATTTATTATTTTGAATTTTTCATATTCGATTTAAATATTTTTAGTAAATAGACTAAAATATTTTTATTTTTTATTTTTTATTATTTTTTTAGGTTCGACCTTCATGGTCTCCTCCACCGCCTCCGCGGCCTCGGAGACGGTAACGAGGGCGGCGGTGCCTACTATTTCTCCAACTCCACCAAATGTCAGCGCCGACATCGACGCTTGAGGAGGAGGACTCGAAGTGGATACGGGTAAGGACGGAGCGGATGGCGGCGATGAGGTCGTCGTCGCATGTGAGGGTAAGGACGAAGACGCGCTCGTGCTTCTGTTATAGGTTATGTTAACCCTAGAATCTAAAAAGATTCTATCAAATATTTAGAGGGTGGTGAATAGGTATAATAGTCACAAACACAAATCTCAATGTAATAAAAATAAAATCCAAAAAATAAAATCAGCACATTGTAATTTACGTGGGAAAACTCCAACTAGGAGTAAAAAATTCACGGAACTAACATTCGAAAACAATCCACTAATAAAAAAATAGATAACAAGGTAATTACCAACTCCACGAACTCAAGCCTCTCTAATTCTTCCTAAATCTCGCGCTCACCAACTGCAGGTCCACGCACATGTTCGAATCCATGAATGCCACCCGAATCCACGAGCAATACGTTTCGAATCCACGAAATGCCTTTAACATGTCGAATCCACGACACCACGTCAACTCCTTGATGCATACTCAGCTAGAGCAGATTTGATACGTTTTGATGGTGATTAATTTTTTGCTTAGAATAATATAAGAGAATCAAGTATGAAATTTCTAAGCAAAACTCGGATCAATTCGAAAAAAACATGACTTTGAAAATCGTCGAATTGACCTAAGAAAGGCTATTTCGGTGGAAAAAGATGAACAACGAAAACCTAGCCTTTAGGGGTAGCTCTCAGGTGTTTTCTGAGTTGGTGTATCAAGTAGAGAGACCCTAAATATCTATTTATAACCTTTGGAACATAATTAGAGTCGAGTTAGAAGCATAGTTAGTTAATTCGGATTCGGCAAAAATTCGGTTCGGATATAATATGGATAAAATTTATTTTATAATTTTAAATTTGTTGAAAAATTCGATAAAAAAACGGACTCGTCAATTATTCGGATACGTGATTTATACGAAAATTATACGTTCACCAATTTAAAATTCGGAATAAAAAATTCCGCTATTACATTAAATTTTTTTTTTCTAGATTTATACTATTAACATAATCAATTATAATTTTTAAAAATATAAAAATAAATAAATACAAAATAATTTTTAAAAATTCGGCACGCGACCCGGAGGGTTCGATGGCGAGCGTCTTTGGCATGCGGCCTGGAGGGTTCCGATGGCGAGTGACACGCGGGCCGGGAGGGGTTTCGATAGCGAGCTGTGCGAAGGCCGGGATAAGTTCCTACGGCGAGCGACGCGCAGACTGGGAGGAGTTCCTATGGCGAGCGGTGCGAGGGGTTCCGATGGCGAGCAGCGACGCCGGCGAGTGGCGTGGAAGTGGAAAAGAGTAGGTGGGGTGGGATGGCATGGATGGGTGCTATGAAGGAGATGATGTTTTTTTTCTTCTTTTTTTTTTTTTTTTTTTTTTTTTTTTTTTTTCTTGGAATGAGAAGAGTGTGTACCTGACAGGTTGGTCTTGGTCATGGTGTAGTATCACGACCCTTCTTGTTTTTCTTTTTTTATTTTTTTTTAAATAAATTAGTTGTTAGGGAATGAATTATCGAGTTTTCTTGGGTAGAACGTCGGTAGTTGCGGGTATTTTTCTGTGATAGAGCTCGTAGAACGGTGAACGGCAAAACGATCGAATCTGAAATCCGACTTACGAATCTCCCGGAACAGGGTCTTGAAGGTCTCGGTATTCGTGGCGTGCATTGGAATCCGTGCCAAGTGATCGGCACGCTTTTCGAGGAGATTGGGACTTATCTCTTTATATATTCGGATTAGGGGCTTATTTGTACGGATAAGAGAAGGAAATTTATTATATTATTTAATTAATTACCCTTCAAGAAAAGGAAACCCTAATCGGATAGAAAAGAGAGAAAAAGAAAACGGATCTCCGATCTTCTTCGATCAACGCGCCGGAAGCCGGGAACGAGACGTTACCGTCATCGGGGAGCGGATCCGGATCCTCACTATCGCGAGGAACGAGAACGGATCGTCTTCTCCGATAGATCAAGGTAAGCGGCGTTTATTCCTTGTGTTTTCGTCGTTCTTGGTTTGGCGTTTTTGGCATTTAGGGTTTCGCCGCTTTTTGGGTTCGGATCGCTTGTGCCGCTCGTTGCGCCGCCGCTGCGATGCCCTAGAGCACCGCCGACGCGGTGTACGGACCGTGCGGGGGAGGGCGCGGGGGCCGCGCCACTCGCGGCGCCGAGCGGGCTGGTGCCGCGCGGGGCCGCACCGCGGGTGGCGCCCGCGCGGGTTGGTGTCGCGCGGGGCCGCACCGCTTGTGGCGCCGCGAGGGCTGGTGCCGCCGGGGCCGCATCGCCGGCGGCTCCCGCACGGGCTGGTGCCGCGTGGGGCCGCCGCCGCGAGACCCTGGCCGCGCGCGGGCTGGTGCTGTGCGGGGCTGCCCGCAGGCAGCGCGCGCCCGCGCGGGCTGGCACTGCGCGGGGCTGCCCGCAGGCAGCACGCGCCGAGCGGGCTAGTGCTGCACGGGGCCGCCCCGCAGGCAGCGCGGGGCTACTCCGCAGCGCGCGCCGCGCGAGGAAGTCGCCCGCGCGGGGTTATCAAGCTCCGCCGCCCGGTTTCTGTGTCCACCCGTGCGTTTTTAGTTCGGTTCTTTGTCCGGGTGGTTTGGGTTTTTAAGTTTAGTGTTACTGATGTTTTCTTTCGGAGACTTTTAGGTCCAGGTGTCGTGCGAAGGCGCGGGTCGACTTCTGGTGTTCTGGTCAACGTGTTCTGAGGTGGGTACCCCTTTTTAGTCGTCTTTGGAGTTGTAGTCTATTTTTATTTTGTAAAAGTAAGGTGATTACATTCCTGAAGTCTTGTCTAACCCCCTTTTTGCTTGAGTATTATCTTTACACTTTGATCATGTCACTATGCTCATGGTTGCTTCACGCACACCAGCGGTTTGGCCACCGCACTGGTGTACTTTTCCAGAGAGGTGGTACGTTGACCCGTGAACCCCACAAGGTGACGTAGTGGGGGCCCCCGTAGGTGGGGGGTTAAAAGCACCAAGGTGAGAGCAGTGTGTAGCTCTGAGGTAGGTGCTAAAAGCCGTGCGTATTTCTAAGGCAGGTGCTCAGTTCTGATTTTTACAGGGGGTTGCGATTGACTACATGAGGGGGAGTGGGGATCCTCTGGTCTTTCGGTTTGCGATACTCTTAGTTGTTTTTAGCATCTTGCACTTTTTACGTTTACTTCTTACTCTTTGTGTCACTGACTTCCCACGCTGTGACAGGTTTGGTCAGGGGTGGGATCTGGGACGACGGTGAGGCCGTGACTTAAGGATTCTAGTTTTCTTCTCCGCTGGTGACTTATTCTTATTTTACGTGCGATTTCTTTGGTTAGGTAGTTTTGTGCGTGTGGTATTTATTTGTGGATGATGTGGATGTTGGAATTTTGTGATGAACGGTTTTCCTTTATGTTTATTTTGGTACGGCCGTTTTCAAATAAAAAAAAAGGATTGCGAAAATGATTTTGAAAAAAATAGGTGTCGTGTGAGCACCGTTTTATAAAACCGTGGATTTATCCTTTCAAATTTAGGTGGCCTCCTTGGTTATAGTTTATGTCTATCTTTTTTCCTCTACTTAACCGATTGACTGGTGTGGATAAAGTGTAAATTGTGTTTGTGACGCCGTGCATATACAAAGGAGACTCCGTCCGTTTTATGGGGTAAATTTGTATGTGTTGCGGGTTTGGGCACGCACCGGAGGGTGGGGATGTTTTAAAAAAAAAAAAAAACAATAATAATACACATTTTTCCGCTTATTTAAATCCCCGGAGCGTGACAGATTAAGATGGTATCAGAGAAAAACAACTTTAACCATGGTAGTCGGTGTCCAACATTCACAGAGTACATTACCACTAGCTACTAACCAATGAGATGATCAAGGTATAGGTGCGTAGAGCGCGAGTGTTCGGGAGGGGGGGGGGGATTTGAGTCCATGTTTGATCATAGGTTATGGTGCTAGACCAGTTAAGTTTAGGGTTGACTTGGTTTTTTTTTTATGCAAGATAATGGCCCGGACTAGATCATCAACTGTTGACGCTGGGACAGACGGTACGGCATCGACGGCTGTGGAGAATCAGCTCATTTGACAACAACTACGAGAGATGGCCGGGCAGTTAGCGACTCTTAGGGAACACGTACGTCGGTTGACGCAGCAACCACCTACGCCGGTGGTGGTCGCCCAGGCCCCTCCACCTGGACCAACTGCAACTACGACGGGACCGTCGGTAGCAGACGGCGAGGCTATGGCCGCCTCTCCTCAGACCGTGACTACCGAGGTACCATTGGTCCCGCCAATAGTGCCATCGGTAGCCCCACCACCAGCAGCTTCGGGACCTACGCCGGGAGCCACTACCGGAGACCCTCTGGGAGAGACTGTGAGGACAACTACTCCCGTCGTAGCCGCTGTCGCCGCGGGGGAAGCCTCTATCCAGCAGACCGAACGGGATAGGGTGAGAGCGAATCTGGCGGATTTCAGAAAGTACGACTCACCGGTATTTGAGGGAGAGACGACCGATCCTTGGGTCGTGGAAAATTGGGTAGACACCATGGAGAAACTTTTCGAAGATTTGTTGATGGAGGAGTATGAACGGGTCCCCTTGGCAGTCCACTTCCTGGAGAGAAACGCGCGCATGTGGTGGAAGACGGTGCGCCCGGACCCCTCGAAAGGCATCGCCCTTCCATCATGGTCTACGTTCCGAGAGGAGCTGTTTGGGGCATTTTTCTCCAACAGTGTCGAACGGCAAATGGAGGATGATCTGAAGCACATCAAGCAAGGAAGTCGGACGGTTATGGAGTACCAGTGGGAATTCGTGAGATTGGTCAACTGCGTTCCTTTTGTCATAAGGGACGAGTCTCACAAGGCACAACTTTTTGTGGACGGATTGCGGAGTGACATCTTTCAAGTTGTACAAGCGGCGGATTTGCACACTTTCCAGAAGGTGGTCGACAGAGCCACCATAGTGGAGCGCGGATTAGCGGTTACACGTGCCCGACGGGAGGGCTCTGATCGTCACGGGGACAAGAAGCGGTCTCATTCTTACTCTGGAGGAAGCTATTCCAGCGGGAGCCGACCCCCTAAACTTTCGAGATCGGAACAAGGAACCAGGAGCGCGTCGATAGGAGGACAAAGGCCGGGGGACAGGCCTTGCATCATTTGCGGTGGAGCACACCAGGCGACTGAATGTTCCAAGAGACACGACCACTGTTTCCGTTGCGGCAAGCTGGGGCACTTCCGTTTCAACTGCCCCTTGAACATGGGAACAGCATCCTCAGCGGCTTCTACACCTTTGCCACAGCAATCGGGACGGGGAAAAGCTTCTGCAGGACCGGCCGCTCGTCCTCCAGCACCTCGGCGGGAGGGAGAAGTGCGGCTGCAATCTGGCGGGAGAGTCTACTCGATGACCCATCAGGGGACGGACCCACCAGAGGACGTGGTAGTAGGTATCACTTTAATTTCAGATTATCGTGCTAGAACTCTTTTTGACACCGGGGCATCCCACTCTTTCTTGTCTCGTGATTTCGCACTTACACATGGTTTTGAGGAGAGACCCTTTCGTAGTATAATATATGTTCGGACCCCGGGAGGGTCCTTGGAAGCAACTAATTTTGTGCCTTCCTGCTCGATAAAGTTGGGAAGGCTATCTTGCCCTTGGGATTTGGTGGTGATTCCGTTGAAGGAATTCGACATGGTGCTTGGAATGGATTGGCTTACTAAATATCAGGCAGTGATCGACTGCGAGAAGCGCCAGGTGCGACTACAGGAACCGGGATTCCCGGAACATGTGTACTTAGCATGTAAAAGCACATTCTTTTCAACCGTTATCTCCGCATCACGGGCTAGAAGACTAATGGAAGGCGGATGTGTAGCTTACTTGGCTGCAGTGGACTTAGCAACTCGACCCTCAACACCGATCGCCGATATTCCGGTTGTAAGGGATTTTTCAGACGTTTTTCCAACCGAACTGTCGAGAATGCCCCCCGAGCGAGAGATCGATTTCCCTATCGAGCTTCTTCCAGGCATGCAACCTATCACAAAGGCACCGTACAGAATGGCTTTTGCGGAATTGAAGGAACTCAAGGCACAACTAGAAGATCTTCTGGATAAGGGGTTCATCAGACCGAGTGTGTCGCCTTGGGGCGCACCCGTACTTTTCATGCGGAAGAAGGACGGGAGTTTACGTCTTTGCATCGACTATCGGGAGATAAACAAGGTTACGGTGAAAAACAAGTATCCCTTGCCTTGGATTGATGACCTTTTCGACCAACTACAAGGAGCAACGGTGTTCTATCTACAATCTGACTATCACCAGCTTAGAGTTCGGGGTGAGGATATACCTAAAACAGCTTTTCGGACTCGATACTGTGACACCCCGGAATTTGGATTAGTCCTCTATATAAATGATATAATAGGACTAAATCTCTACCCCGGCTATAGCATTTTGGATGGTAGCAAGATCCAAGAGGAACATGAGAGTTAAGCGTGCTAGAGCTAGAGTACTTCTAGGATGGGTGACCCCCTGGGAAGTGGGGCGTTACAGTTGGTATCAGAGCCATTCACCAGCCGGAAATGTGAGATGAGTCTCGGCTGAGCCAGGGTTATATAGCGGGTAGAGCGAGGCTCCCCGGCTAATGACCATTGTGGGTGGAGTGCAGCTCCCCACAAGGTCGGCTAAGGCTAGCGAGACGAGTCTCACATCGCCTGGTGCTTGTGAGTGTGCTTGAGCCTGACGTGGACGTCAGGGCTTAAAGGGGGGAAGAATGTGACACCCCGGAATTTGGATTAGTCCTCTATATAAATGATATAATAGGACTAAATCTCTACCCCGGCTATAGCATTTTGGATGGTAGCAAGATCCAAGAGGAACATGAGAGTTAAGCGTGCTAGAGCTAGAGTAGTTCTAGGATGGGTGACCCCCTGGGAAGTGGGGCGTCACAGATACGGCCACTACGAGTTTACTATTATGTCGTTTGGGCTTACGAACGCTCCAGCAGTATTCATGGATATGATGAACAGGATATTCAAACCTTTCTTGGACCAATTTGTAGTGGTCTTTATTGATGACATCCTGATCTACTCCCGTACAGATGAGGAACATGAGGAGCATTTGCGGGCAATTCTTCAGACTCTCAAGGATCAGAAACTGTTTGCTAAGCTCAAGAAGTGTGAGTTCTGATTTCGTGAGGTGGGCTTTTTGGGACACATAGTTTCAGCAACGGGAATTGCGATGGATCCTAAGAAGGTGGAGTCAGTAACTACCTGGCTCCGACCGACTGATCCAAAGCTTCTTAGGTTTGGCGGGATATTATAGACGCTTCGTGGAAGGTTTCTCAAAAATTGCCACCCCTCTAAATCGTTTAACCCGAAAAGGGAAGAGATTTGTTTGGACGGCTCAATGCCAGGAGAGCTTCGAGGAACTCAAAGTCAGGTTAACACGGGCACCCGTGCTTGCACTACCGACACCCGGTGAGAAATTTGAGGTTTATTGTGATGCATCACGGAACGGTCTTGGATGTGTGCTGATGCAACAGGGGAAAGTTATACCCTACGCATCAAGACAACTCAAGGATTATGAGCGAAACTACCCTACGCATGATCTGGAACTCGCAGCGGTCGTGTTCGCTTTAAAACTTTGGAGACATTACCTTTATGGAGCTCATTGCAATGTGTTTTCGGATCACCAGAGACTTAAATATTTATTCACGCAGAAGGATTTGAACTTGCGGCAAAGACGATGGTTGGAGTTGCTGAAGGACTACGATTTGTCCATTCAATATCATCCCGGAAAGTCAAATGTAGTAGCCGATGCCTTGAGCAGGAAGGGTCAAAACGAGGAGTTATCGGCGAGCGCGATTACTCAGCAAGACAGATTAATCGCGGATTTCTCGCGAATGAGATTGGAGGTTGTACCGATGGGTACGCTTACGCGACTTTTGTCATTGGTAGTCAAGCCTACCTTGTTTGAGAAAATCCTGTAAGGTCAAAAGATAGACGCTCAACTACAGCTTGTGCGGGACAAGCTTTCTTCGGACCAAGAGGGCGACTTTTCGGTCGGTGCGGACGATACAATGCGGTTCGGAGGACGTATTTGTGTGCCCGATCTACCTGATCTGAAGGGGGATGAAGATGTACAGGGACCTTAAGCAAACTTTTTGGTGGCCTAAACTGAAGGGGGATGTAACGCGATTCGTGGCACACTGTTTGATTTGTCAATAGGTAAAAGCCGAACATTAGCGCCCGGCGGGGAAACTGCAACCTCTACCAGTGCCAGAGTGGAAATAGGAGTGGATCACCATGGATTTCGTCACTGGTTTTCCACGATCACAACAAGGATACGACGCGGTCTGTGTGAGGACCCGAAAATTCCCACGTTTGGATTACTGTTGGATCTGTGACTTCTGGAGAACCAGGTTGAGTGTTAGAGGTGTTTGCGCACATATTGGACCCAAGTTTTGGACCCGGCATGAAAAATGGATCAAGTTCACTTCTCCGGGAATTTTCGGGAAATTTTAGATGTGGAATTGGGCCAAACGGACATCGGATTTGGATTCAGCGCGCGAAATCGGTCAAGATGGACTATTCACTTTTATTTTTCGGAGCTCGGATGACCCGGCACGGATTTCGAGGCGGCTGGTATTGTTCTGGCGCCGGCGGGCAGCGGCGCGGGCTCGGGTAGGCGGCGGAGCGGCCGCGGGCAGGCGCGCGGGCGTGCGGGCAGGCGCGCGGTCCACGCGGCCGGCGTGCACCGTGGGGCTGAGACACGTGGCATCTCGTGAGTGGCCGGTTCTTTAGGCGCGGTCCACGGACTTGGTGTGGGTGCACGGTGGACCGGGGGTGGCCACGTGGCAGCTCGTGGTTGGCGGGTCCTGGTGTGCGCGGTCTATGCGTTGTGCGGCGGTGCCTCTGGATGCGTGCCCGACACGACGCCGCGGGCGACGCGGCCGCGCACGTGGGCGCGGCGTGGGCGCTGTCGGGCGACGTGGGGGCGCCACGTGGCGCCCCGCGGTTAGCCGGGTGCAGCCGCGCACGCCTGGCTGTCGGGACACGTGGTGCCGCGCGGTTCGCGGGCGCGCGTGCGCCGGGCGTGGGGAGTGTGGCTGGGCCACGTGGTGGCCTGTGGTGAGTTCGGGCGTGAACAGTAACGGGCCGGGCCCGTTACTATAGCAGCCCGAATGCCCCGGGCGCCCGAATGTTGGGCCAAAAGTCCAAAGTGTTGGATTTTCGGGCTGAGCCTATAAATAGGCTGATGGCTTGGGCTTTTTGCCCCTTTTTCTGAGCTCCCCTGCCTTTGGACCCTTAAGCAAAGTTGGAGATCTTCGTGTTGCGCATCTTCTGGCATAGGCCCGGATTTTTTGGAAGCCCCGGCGTCGACGACTTCGGCATCGGAGCACAGAGTGACGATATTTCATCGGAGGCCCGTTATCGTCGCAGTTCGGTCTGAGAGGTTCACAGAGCTACTCCGATAGTATTTTTGGACGATTTTCATGGTGTTGGATTCATGAGAGGTACGCCTTCGTTTTCCGTATTGATCATCTTGCTAGATTCAGAGGTTATGGCACGGTTTTCGAGACATTTCTAAGCCACTGTTTTGTTGGTGGAGTTTTGGACAGCATCCCCTTGTCGGAATTTTATCTCCGTACTCGAGCGTCGGATCAAGACGAGCCTATACACTTTTTGCATCTACTCATCGCGAGGATTATCATCGTATTTTTCTTGGATTTTTTTGTGACCTTACCGGAGGTATACTATTCCCTTTTTATCTGTATAAGAGTTTACAGTTGTGTAGTTGTGATTGTTTGCGCGCCGGTACTGTGGAATTTGTAACTCGGCCTACGGGGCTCGGTTTTGGACATGCAGGTACCCGTTTCGAAGGTCTCGACGCGACGATCGCTGTGGTATTTTTATTGGAATTTTTGGAGCATTGTTTGCAGGTGAAAAAGTGACATCTTTGTGACTGAATTCAGAATGTAACTTGTTTGGGTAAATTGTGGAATTAAAGTGTAACTGTTAGCCGTGTGTTTGTACCAGGAGGATTTGTTCAATGTCTTTGGACCATCGGGGCTGTGGATTAGTAGAGATTGTTGCTCCTGGTGTTTTCAGCTGTGGAACCTTGGTCAGTTAGCACGTTCAGGTGGGTGACCTTGCTTGCAAAATCTATGGACTGCACGCTAATTCTATGATTGTAGGAGCATGCATGCTAGTAAATGATTTTAAAAGCATGTGAAAACTGTATGTTGTACTCTGGTATACTAGTTGTCGAATTTTGTGATCTCATTGTGATTCCTACAATATGCTAATTATTAAACTTTGGAACTTGACCTAGCACCCCTGTCATATGTATTATGTTCAGCCAGACTGTAGAAAACTTCAACTTGGGCTAGGTTTCTTTTATTGATCTAGACATTCCCACATCACTTTATTATACTAGTCATTCTGGACTTAGCTTTCCTCGGCCGGGTTGCGGGCCGAGAGGTCGGGTTGTTGTGGGATGCATTTACACTCGTGTCTGGGGACCGAGTGGAGTCTGATAGCAGTCTGTAGATCTGGGTTCTTTGGGAGCCATCAGAGTGATAGTGGATCCCGGCTGTGGAGTATCTCCAGCCAGTGTGTTTGGCCTGTTGAGGCAGTTGTTCGCAGTGGATGCGATGTTTGGCCTGTTGAGGCAGTTGTTTGCAGTGGATGCGATGTTTGGCCTGTTTGGCCTGTTGAGGCAGTTGTTCGCAGTGGATGCGATGTTTGGCCTGTTGAGGCAGTTGTTCGCAGTGGATGCGATGTTCGGCCTGTTTGGCCTGTTGAGGCAGTGGTTGTAGATCTCGGTTCCTTGGGAGCCGTCGGAGTGACTGTGAGGTCCCGGAATCCCCCGTGTAGGGTTTGCTGGTTGTTGGGCAGCCTTTAGTGGCCGTTGGGAGTGTTTGTGCGCCTGTCGGGCCCGAGAAATGGATTTGTAATGCAATTTGGAATTTAGTTGCATCACTGGAGGCCTGCGTGGTGTGTCGGTGGTGTTTGCGCGCAATTTGGACACGAGTGTTGGACTTTGGGCTTAATAGGAGATCGCGTGGGTAATTGGTGGACCCGTCGAGTGTTTAGAGGTGGTTTCGCGCCATTTAGATGTCAAATTTGGACTCCGGGCGAAGTTTGGATAAAGGATTACCTCTCCGGTTGCCTTCAGGAATTTTTAGAGTGAGAATTTGGCAAATCAGTTTGTTGATTTGGACTCAGCGCGAAAAACGGTGCGAAATACACTCTTTCTGGACTTTTTGGCTTAAAATGGAGTTCTTGGTGTTGCTGGGGGTGTGGACCGGGCTCACGGCGGCTGGCTCACGAGCCATGCACCGGCGGGTGCAGCGCGGTGCATGGGGTGAGTCGTGCACCCGGTGTAGGAGGGTTGCTGCGGGCCGGTGCACGGGCGGTGCACCGGGTGGGCCGTGCGCCGCGCATGCGCGCGGGCGCGTGGCGCGCGCCCGCGCGTGGGCAGGGTGCGCTGGCGCCTCGTCCTCGCGCCGTGTGGCCGGTCGGACGTAAAGGGTCCGACCCCCCCTTGCACCGGATCAGGTGCAAGGGGGATTTGTTGTGGGAGGGAGTTGGTGAGTGTGTGTGTGTTGCACCTTCAGCCCAATTGTGGATTAGTTTAAGGCTATTAAGAGGGCTAAGTAGCATGGGGCTTCTCTTTTGGATGTTCTTCACCTCTTGGCTGCTAAGGAGTCCATGAAGCAGCCTCCATCTTCTCCTTCTTCATCAAAGAAGCCACCATTGTTGGAGCTTGATCATTGCTGGTTTTGGGTTCAACTCCGTCGCATTTTCTTCCAGAAGGTCTCCAGATGTGTAGAAATGGAATTTTGGGATGATTCTTGCGTGGTTCTCTTCACAACTTCATGATCTACAACTTTTGTATTGAAGAGGAGACCTAATTGAAGCTCTAAACCAGGTAAATATAGCAATCTTTGTGACACTTGATTTCAGTTTGAGATTTCGAGCAGAGGTTAGTGTTTTTACTCCCCTGGGATGTATAAATGGAATTTTAAGTTGATTTTTATTGGTAAATTTCCAGGACTTACAGAGATCCAATTTTAGTATTTTGTGGTACTTCCAATTTGGACTCTAAGTTAGGTAAATTAAGCCATCTTTGGGGTTGTTGTGAACAGCTGAGATTCTGGATGTGGTTTTGAGCAATGCTCAGTGTTTTTGCTCCCTAGGGCTGAAAAAGTGGAATTTTAAGCTGATTTTTGCGGGGAATTCATCAGGACTCAGAGACCTACATCTTTCGTATTGAAGAGGAAGGCTAAATCTTGCTTCGAGTTAGGTAAATTTCATCATCTTCGGAGCCCATGGTGCAGATTTCAGTTTGGACAGCATCGCAGAGTTTTAGCCGTAACTTTGCGCACCGACATCGGATCTAGGTGATTCAAAAGGAAAATTTCATCTACTTCTCGTGAGGAATCTCCTGAATTTTTCTCAGAATTTCCTGAGTTTACTTCGAAGGTGAGAATCTTTCTTCTTTCCGAGTTTTATCTGCGGAATTTTGTACAGTTTAGTTTGGGGTGCTTCTCTTGCCGATTTTATATCTCAGCGTAGGAAACTCGGAATTTGACGTGCAGGTATTCGTTTCGAAACTAGCGACGCGTAGATCGCAGGGATATTTTATTTGGAATTTTTCGAGCACTGTTAGCAGGTGAAATTATCGCACCTTCGCAGCTGAATTTTTTTAGTGTGTTATTTCTCGGCAGATTTTGGAATGTATGTGTAACGACAGCTTTGGTTGTACCGAGGGGGGATTGTGGACAGTGCTGGACCAGTTTGGTCTCTGAGTAGCTGTTTCTGGTATTATCAGCTGTAGGACTTTTCACAGTTCGACTTGTCAGGTGGGTGGCCTCGCTTTCAAGATTTGCGATCTGTACGCCAATTCTAGCTGTATAGGGATGTCCATGTATTAGTATCTCCAGTATAGCATGTTAGAGAACATGAGTTGAGATTTCTTATTTATTCAGTTAGCATATGTTCTTGCTATTTTCCCACCACATCCTTATTTATTGCTATCTTCGGACTTGACCTAGCACCCCTGTCATATGCAGCATGTTCAACCAGACTAGTAGAAAACTCCAACTTGGGCTAGGTTACTTTATTGCTTTAGACACTTTCACTATCATCACTATGTCATCTGGACTTAGTTTCTTCCTCGCCCAGATAGGGGGCCGAGGGGTCGGGTTATTAGTGGGTGCATGTACACTCGTGTCGGGGGACCGAGTGGAGTCAGATAGTGAGTTATTGATCAGAGTGTCTTTTGATTACTGTCTGAGGGACAGGGGGGTCTCGGCTGTGTTGTGTTCCAGCCAGTAAGTGAGACAGGCTTCTTTTGATTACAGTCGATCTTGTTGATCGTGGATTTGGATTATAGCCTGCATGGGCCACATTGAGCTCGACATAGATGCGCAGATACTTTACTCGGTGGGGTCGCGCCCCTCGAGTGCCACTCCGGAGCTAGGCGGGTTACTTGCTATTGCGGTTTTGTCGATGCAGTCCCTCTGGCTGGGTCCTTTTTGGCAGCCACGGACGCCCTACGTAAGGCCTCTCCTCCGTAGACGTCAGGCAGTAGGTAGGCGCAGGTTTGACTGGACCCGATGTGGCAGTCAGTGTAGATTGGGTGATTTGAGTTGAGAGTTAGTAGTGGTACACGATTGCTTTCTGTTCCACCCTTGAGCATCTAGATAGAGGCATAGTAGCTGTAGAGTTATTTTACCAGCTTTTCTTTTCAGTATTGCATCTGTTACTTTATGCCTCCAGTGGACTTAGTGGGCAGACCGTCGGGCTTGTTGGCGACACCCACTGAGAACTACTTTGGGATGTAGTTCTCACACCCGTCGTGGTGTTTTTCCCCAGGGACCTCTACTTCTGTTCTTGCTGCACCGATTGCTGATCCAGCTGATCGAGGTAAGGGAGTCGCGAGTTAGATCCCTACCAGAGGTCGTCCTGAGAGTAGCTGTACCCCTCACATTTTGAGAGTTCTTGTGGAGTGATCTTGTAGTGAGGATCGAGTTGTACCTTCCTTATTTTGAGAGACTGATGTAGTGAGGATATTTGTGTTTTGAGAGCTGGTATACTGATGTATTTATTGGAGATATCTCCCTTTTGGGTTTTATATATTAGAGGACTTTGTATATGATGATATTTGGGAGATGGACGTTGTATTCTTATTTCCAGTTGTACAATGATTGATGTTAGTTTTATAGTAGTTTACTTTTCAGCTCTGATATCTGTGTACTGTAGTTGATACTTTTGCAGGTTAGTCGCTTCGTCTATACGGGGTGTCCGTATGGGCGGCGGATCTGTTGGCGAGCCCGGGTCGCAGTTTCGACGCCGGGGCGTGACAGTGACAGTGAGTCTCGGCAGTGTAGTTCTCTAGCCTGTGAGTGAGACAGTGTTTTGTTGGTTTTAGCCGATCTTGTTGATCGAGGATTTGGATCTTAGCCTGCAGGAGCCACATTTGAGCTCGACAGAGTGCGCGGATACCCTTGTCCTCGTTGGGGTCGCTCCCCTCGAGTGCCACGTCCGGGGTGGGTCTGCACTTTGGTATCGCGACTTGTCGACGTTTTATCCTTCTGGCTGAGCCAGTTTTGGCAGTCACGGATACCGTCCCTCTGGCTGAGCCAGTTTTGGCAGTCATGGACGCCCTACGTAAGTCCGCTCCTCCGGGACGTAACGGCAGTAGGTTGGCGCAGGTTTGACTGGATCCGGTGTGGCAGTCAGTTTAGATTAGGTGATCAGAGATAAGAGTTAGTTGTGGCATCATGTTCTTTCTGTTCCACACTTTGAGCATCTAGATAGAGGCATAGTAGCTGTAGAGTTACTTTTCCCAGCTTTCCTTACAGCACTGCATATGTTACTTATGCCTCTAGTAGACTTAGTGGGCAGACCGTTGGGCATGTTGGCGGCACCCACTGAGAACTACTTGGGACGTAGTTCTCACACCCGTCGTGGTGTCTTTTCCCACAGGGACTTCTACTCCTGTTCCTGCTGCTCCAGTTGCTGCTTCTTCTGATCGAGGTGAGGGAGTTGCGAGCTAGATCCCTACCAGTCGTCGTCCAGAGAGTAGATGTACCCTTATTATTTTGAGAGTTCTTGTTGAGAGACTTTGTAGTGAGGGAAGAGTTGTACTTTCCTTTATTGCTGAGAGTGACTATTGTTTTTTTTGGGTGAGGCTTGGATTGTGTCTATTGGACTTGTATTATTTTATTTTATTTCTAGCAGTTTACTTTCAGCTCTGATATCTGTTTAGTATAGTATCTTCCTTTTTCAGGTTTGACGCTTCGTCTATACGGGGTACACCGTATGGGCGGCGGATCTGTTGGCGAGCCCGGGTCGCAGTTTCGACCCCGGGGCGTGACAATCTGGGTCATAGTGGATCGATTGACGAAGTTGGCTCATTTCCTACCCATTCTTTCGACGTGGACTCGAGACCGTTTGGCACAAGTCTACATCAACGAGGTTGTGAGATTGCATGGGGTGCCGGCATCGATTACTTCGGACAGGGACACTCGATTTGTGTCGAATTTTTGGCAGAGTTTGCAGCGGGCTTTGGGGACCAAATTACAGTTCAGCACGGCTTTTCACCCCAGACCGACGGACAATCAGAATGGGTGATCCAGATTCTTGAGGACATGCTCCGAGCGTGTGTACTTAACTTGGGTGAAGGATGGTCACGTTATCTACCTCTCGTGGAGTTTGTCTACAACAACAGCTACCAGGCTAGCAACCGTACGAAGCCTTGTATGGGCGTCGATGTCGATCTCCTATTTGTTGGGATGACTTAGGGGAGCGAAAGTTCTTGGGTCCGGACTTAGTGGAGGAGACCGAGGAAAAGGTGCGCCTTATCAGGCAGCGGTTGTTGACCGCCCAGAGTCGGCAGAAAAGCTATGCAGATCGGAGACGACGTGTCTTGGAATTTCAGGTAGGGGAGCACGTATTGCTCCGGGTTTCGCCATCCAAGGGGATTAAACGTTTCGGTTTGAGAGGCAAGTTAAGCCCGCGGTTCGTTGGACCTTTTGAAATCTTGGAGCGCGTTGGCCCGGTAGCTTATCGTTTAGCCTTGCCGCCAAATCTTGATCGGGTGCACAACGTGTTTCATGTTTCGATGCTCCGAAAATACCTCCCTGGCCCGTCGCATGTTCTCGATGTTACTGCAATTGAGCTTCGAGAGGACTTGAGCTTTGATGAATCACCAGTATGAATCTTGGCTCGTGAAGACAAAAAGTTACGCAACCGGATTATTCCCTATGTGAAGTGTTACGGCTTTTATGTTGGCATATTTCGTGATTTGAGTCGGAGTCTTGAAGTGATCAAATTGTCAAATCAGTAATCGAAAACTCGGAGAAGATTCAACAAGAGCTCAAGTTGACACTCAGGTATGATTAAATTAATCATGGTGATTTAAGTATATTTACAATCTTTGGAATCATGTTTTTATTGAAACCCGGTTTAGAAGAGGTTTTGGGAACTTGGATTTTAACTCATAACTTATTTTAAGTTTGGATTCCGGTACATGGTTTGTTTTGTTAAACTTATCTTTGAAAAATTCTGTATTTTACATTGAGTACCGGAACCTCACTTTGAGTTCCTCAAAACCCGACACAAGATTTTTTGGAATTTACATTGAGTACCGGAACCCAACTTTGAGGACCAGAACACAATAAGAAAATTTGTCTATTGCGTCATTGGGTACCGGAACCTACTATTTAGTACCGGTACGCAATGTTAAGTCGTGATAAGAATGCTAAACTGACTTTGATTGATTTCCAAAGGTTATAAATAGATACTTAGGGTTTCTCAAGAACTATGGACCAATTCAGAAACACTTGAGAGAAACCCTAGAGGCTAGGTTTTTATCGTTCATCTTTTTAGCCTCTTTTAGGTCAATTCGACGGTTCTTTGATGAGAAACTTTTTGTCGAATTGATCTAATATTTGCTTAGAGATTTCATCCATGGTTCTCTAATGATATTCTAAGCAAAGGATCACCATCGAAGCCTATACTTTCGTAACGGCTGAGTTTGCGTTAAGGAGTTGATGTGGCATCGTGGATTCGATGTGTTGAAGGCGTTTCGTGGATTCGAAACGCGTTGCTCATGGATTCGGGTGGCGTTCGTGGATTCGGACGTGTGCATTGGACCTGTAGTCGGTGAGCGCAAGATCCGGAGAAGTTGAAGGTGGGGTTGGAGTCCGTGGAGTCGGTAATCACCTTGTTATCTTTCAAATTTTTAGTGGATTGTTATTGCGTGTTGGTCTCGTGATTTTTATTCCTGTGATGAAGTTTTTCACGTAAATCTCGGTGTGCTGTTTTTATTTTCCGCATTTATTTTTAAATTGCATTGAGATTGGTATTTTGGATATTGCACCTATTCACCCCCCCTTTAGGTGTTTGATAGAATATATTTAGATCCTTGGGGATCCATAAACCTACAATTGGTATCAGAGCGGGTTTTAGATTTTTCTATCATGCCGGATGAAGGTGGTAATATTAATAGACCTCATTTTTTCGATGGGACCAATTATGCGTATTGAAAAGTCCGGATGAGAGCTTTTCTCATCGCAATTGATGAGCGGGTATGACAAACCGTGGAATACAGTTGGAAACATCCAATTGAGGAAGTAGGAAATACTACTACCCCAAAACCTCGCTCTAGATGGTCCAGAGAGGAGATCGAAAAATCTTCTTACAATGGAAAAGGTATGAACGCTTTATTTAATTCTTTTTCCTCGATTGAGTTTACACGTATTTCTGCGTGTGAAACTGCAAAGGAGATTTAGGATATTCTTCAAATTACACATGAGGGTACTAGTCTTGTAAAAATTCAAAAGCTTAAGATGCTTACAAGTCAATTTGACTCTATTCATATGGATGAGCATGAATTGTTTACTGATTATTATACCAGACTTCAAGATATAATCAATACATGTGCTAATTTAGAAGAAAAGATCCCAGAATAAAAAATTGTAAGAAAGATTCTTCGGACTCTTCCGGAACGTTTTAGGGCAAAGGTTGCCGCCATTGAAACCGTCAATCATCCGGATGATATGAGAATAGAGGAATTAGTAGGTGCTTTACAAACATATGAAATGACTTTTCCTACTAATCAATTTTCTTCTAAGTCTTCTTCTAAGCGTGCAGAAATTGGATTCAAATCAACAAAGGAAGAAGATAGCAAATCAAACTCCGACGATGAAATATATTTTGCCGACTTTGAAGAACAACTCGCGCGGATCACGAAAAAATTTCGTCGGAATTTTTGAAAGAATCAAACCGATAGATCTTTATCCTTGAAACCATCTAAAGGATCATCGGTTTCTAAATCCTCTAAACTCAAAAGATTTGCAAAACCTTCTAAAGAAAAAGAAAAAGATGAATTCGAAGGGGAGATCCAATGCTACAGATGCAAAGGCTTCGGCTATATTTCAACGGATTGTCCTTCTAAGAAATCATATAAAAAGAAGGCTTTGCAAGCAAGAACTTGGGACAATTCTACTTCCAATGAATCGACCTCAAGTAAAGAGAAAAAGGATAATGCTGTTGCTTTTCATACTTCTCTAGTTCCCTTCTCTAATGTTTGCTTGTCATCGTTAATTACTGACTCTACTTCTTTGATTTTGTATGAATCATCTACATCCGATGGAGAGTCGTCAATTGAGGGGGAGTTGGACGAAGAAGAACTCGTTGAGGTCTATCAACAACTTCTTAAAGAATCAAAGAAGATGGCCAAGCACATCAAGAAGTTGAGGAAACAACGACTTGAGGTTGAAGACGAGAACCGTACTTTGAAGATCAAAATTCATGATCTCGAGAAGGAATGAGGACTTTTATTGAACAATAATAAAACCCTCCAAGAAAAGCTAAACCAATCGGAAACGATCGTTAATTTTCATATGGACAAGATTGGTTTTCTTGAAAAACAGTTTGAGGAAATTCATGACGCCAACCAAGTTTTGACCAAGCAAGTTCATCAACTCAAATCCGACATACAAACTCTTTCAACCGGTTCCAAGAAATTTGACGGTATGTCCGGATTAGGTCAAACGAGCAAAGTTGGTTTGGGATATAAACAGATTCAAACTGTGAAGGCTTCAAGTTTCACAACTAAATTGAAAGATAAAACATGCTACCAATGTGGAATTGAAGGACACATGATGAAGACGTGCCCGAAAAATAGGAAGACAAATTCTTCGGCATCTTCATCTATGGAGCGTACTCTACGGATTCAAAAGCAACATCAATTCAATGGAGTTCCCTCAATCCACCAAAGGTTCGAGCCACAACATCGGTTATTCAAGTGGACATTTGCAATGCGGGAACCTAAGGTGGATCAACTATGACGCCCCCAATAGTCCCACAGTGGATGGAATTGTGATTGGATTTATATGAGACATGGACACTAGTAATAATAACTGGGCTTAAGCATTTTGGGCTGTGGTTTGGGCCCAACGAGTTATTATTGCTTGTGGGCCGGGTCGTTACATTTGGTATCAGAGTCAATAACCAGCCGGAAGTGTGCGGCGAGTCCTGACTGAGTCTGGGTCTAGATGACAGGACTAGCGAGATGAGTCTCACATCGCCTGGTGATCTTGGGCTGCTGTGTGTGTGTTTGGGCTGACGATGACGTCAGGCCTAAACGGGGGGAGTCTGTGATGCCCCCAATAGTCCCACATCGGATGTGGATGGAATTGTGATTGGATTTATATGAGACATGGACACTAGTAATAATAACTGGGCTTAAGCATTTTGGGCCCAACGAGTTATTATTGCTAGTGGGCCGGGTCGTTACATCAACAGTCAAAACAAACAACCCCCGGCCACATCGAAGCAAGACAACCCAAAATCCGTCGGTTTTGGATTATGAAAGGTGATATGTTTCCTTGTCTTAAGTTTTAAATTGCTTTTAACTGTATATAATGCTTTGATCAAATTTCTGTTCATATTTATCTTGATCTTTGCATTACATGATTTCAATGCTTGTCGTTTTCATGTTTTGTTTTTAAACAAAAGGGATTTAATGAACGATTGCGACTTGTTTTAGTGCATTGAATTTAAAAAGGGTTTACTTTCATTCACTCCTAATTAATTTCATATTAATTATCAACTTTACTCCATAATCATAATCTTTGAAGATATTCCATTATAGGAGTTTTTGATAGTTATATTCATCAAATTTTAGTAATCATGTGTGATCTTAAGGTGCTTAACCTATCTCGGTTGTGTGAATTCATTGTGATAAACATGAGACAATGAATAGACTAAACTTTGGGATTTAATTCTTTCACGTAAGAGATTGCATTCTTACAAGGGTAATTAAAAGAGTTGAAAAGATGTGGAAAGAGTTACATCCGCAAAGGAGTGTGAAAACTACCACCACATGTTGGAAAGAAATACCACATGTTTTTGGATGCGTGATAATATTTTTGGTAAAATCTTTAGATGAAGCATTCGGAGATTCATATTCAAATTTTCTATATTTTGAATAATCTCCTTGTTGGTATAAGGTGGGATAGTTGAAAGATGCTCAAAGAGCCACCCTTAAGTATTTTAGTGCTTATCTCAAATTTGAAAAGGTATTGATCAAATTGATGTCATTTGAAAATCTCTGTAAGTCATTTTTGATAATCCATTACATCTTGATAGGGTTCGGATCTCTAGATTATTTTTGATGACTTGTGTTTGACGTATATAAAATGAAAAACGGTTATAATATTTTATCTTTATTTTTCATGATTTAGGAGTAAATCTTTTTAATTTTTGTAAAATTAATTAGATTGAATGACATCTGAGTGATCTCGCAATTTTCAAGCACTTAAATTGATTTTCTTGATTGCAAGCAAATCTGTATTTGAAAGAGTTCAAAATTTGGATTTGTATCAAGAAATATTTTGATTTTTGCTCTGGAGTACCGGTACTCATCTTTCGGTGCCGGAACCAAAAGGACGGAATTAAAAATTCAATCCGGAACCCAAACTGAATATTTCAGTTTTTTTAATTGGGTACCGGTACGCGCCTTCGAGTACCGGTACGCAATCTGCAGATTTGTTAAATACCGGAACCGAGGTGCATTCTTTCACTCTCCTTTTTGCAAAAAGTCTCCCTTTCTCTCTTTAAAAGATTTCCAAAGTATTTTTCTTCAAGATCTACGAGATTCTTGCTGTGATTTGTAAGATCTTTCATCAATCTTGCTTTTTATGTTTCAAAACCCTAGTTTTTAGGTTTTGATGATTTATTTTGGGATTTTTGAGTTGATTTCTATTTCTATGAAATCTCTTGCATATATCACCTTATTTTCTTGATTAGAACATAAATGATTGCTTTCTATATAATTAGATTCATGTTTTCTTGCATATATTGCTTGGATCTAACATTTACATCATTTCTTTAGATCAAGAAAATTGAAAATTTAGGGCTTGCATGTAAATTGGTTTTGAATGTTAGATCTTCAAAGTTTACATGTTTAAAATAATCATTAAACATTTTTAAGCTTTTTATGATATTCATATTCGATCAAATCATAGTGCATTGTGTTTTTTGCAGGATAATGGCATTATCTTTGCTACTTGCACTTGTGGTTTTGATGGCCACCTGGAGTGGATGTGGTCGTGGACGTGGAAAGAAGAAAGTTTCTAAACGATCACGTGATGAAGGCTCAACAAGCTCAGAATCAGAACCTTCATCGAAATATGAGGAAGAATCAGAAAAATGAAAGGGAAAGGCACCGATGACTTCAAGGAAAAAGAAAGGTGCAGATTCTCCGCCACGAAGAAGTACCGGAGGACCGGTAATTCGTGAACGCTCTCAATCAGAATGGCAATAAAAAATTGGTGAAGGTGAACAACACATTAGTTCAAAGCGCCGTGCAATATTTGAGAATAGAGCATGTATTGGAGAGTGACATGTCAACTTTAATGAGTTGTATCGAGAAGTTCCAGACTTTGCAAGGCTACTGGAACTGATTCCAATTGAGCCACTTGGTAGAGTTCCAGCAAAGATGGGTTTCTATGTGGAGCTACTCAGGGAGTTTTTACATGAGAGCAGTTATACTTCACGAGGATCATGACACCGGGACATTCATATTTGAAACAACAGTTAGAGGTGTCAAGTTTGATATAACTCCTGCTGTAATTGGTGCGAATCTAGAATTGATTGTTGATACATCTGGTCTGTACTATACTCAGGGTGATTTTCAGCATGAAACTCATTGGGATATTGTTGTGAATGCTATTTGCAAGTCAGGAACGCATACAAACAGGTTGTATGTTGAATTAGAGGATTTAAAGCCTGAATACCACATTCTGTCTTTAATTATTTGCTACAACCTCTTGCCTACGTTGGGGACTAAAAGGATATGATGGGATCGTCTTCTTCTTCTTTATTTCCTTGGTCACCCAGAAAGTGCATTTGGAATTAACGTCAATATTCCATTCCTTATTTGGCAACAAATTGTGCATGTGATTGAAGGATCAAATCGCCGTGAACTGCTTCCTTACCCGATTTTGATCACTAGCATATTAGAAGATCACGGAATGGATATCAAGTGTGTCAAATATGACTATGGCTTGGGCGCTATTGATGGAATTACTCTAGCCAAGTCAATTAGCACTCTAAAGACGTTTGGTCAAGTAAAAGGATACGCGGGTGAAGAGACTCCAAGTGCACCGCCTCGTCAAGTGGAACATCAAGACTCTTCTGGATCAGATGAGGAAGTGACGCTACAATCATTGCATCGGGATGCACGCTCACTAAAGAAAAGAATGGAACAAGGGTTCAAGAAGCTTGAGGACGGATTGAAGAAGATTTTTGATATCCTCGGCTGCAAGCATGATGATGTAGTTCCTGGAGCGACCGGGCCAAGTACTTCACATGGACCTACTTCACATGATGACGATGATGATGATGATAGACATGATGATGAGTGACTCTTTACTTTTCTTGTTTTTGCTTTTTATTTTCTTTTCACTTGTTGATGAACAAGAACTTTTATGGTCATGTAACTAAGAACTAATTCTCCTAGTACTTTCCTTTTGTCTAGTAATTTTACTGTTTAACAATTTATGACGAAAAGGGGGAGAAGAGAAATGACGGAGATGAGATGATCAAGATAGGGGGAGATGATAAAAAAGGGAGCTGAAAATCAAAAAGATGATCAAGATAGGGGGAGATGATTAAAAAGGGAGCCAAAAATCAAAAAGAACCAAAAGGACGAATCAAATGTAGGATTTACATTTAATTTCTGACAAATGACTTCTGATTTGTTTGGAGTTTTGTTTTGCAGGATTTACATCACTTTAAGACTCCAAGTCCTAAGTCACAGAGTTTGTTCTAGGACTAGTTCAAATGTATTTTTGTTTATTGGATCTTTCACGCAAAGAAAGTCAATGTTTTGGTGATGAAATTGAATTTCAATTTTTTGGTTTAAGATGAGTGTCATGAGCGTTTTATGTATGTTTGGGTTTTGTCACGAAATTGCCAAAGGGGGAGATTGTTACGGCTTTTATGTTGACATATTTCGTGATTTGAGTCGGAGTCTTGAAGTGATCAAATTGTCAAATCAGTAATCGAAGACTCGGAGAAGATTCAACAAGAGCTCAAGTTGATACTTAGGTATGATTAAATTAATCATGGTGATTTAAGTATATTTACAATCTTTGGAATCATGTTTTTACTGAAACCCGGTTTAGAAGAGGTTTTGGGAACTTGGATTTTAACTCATAACTTATTTTAAGTTTGGATTCCGGTATATGGTTTGTTTTGTTAAACTTATCTTTGAAAAATTCTGTATTTTACATTGAGTACCGGAACCTCACTTTGAGTTCGTCAAAACCCGACACAAGATTTTTTGGAATTTACATTGAGTACCGGAACCCAACTTTGAGTACCGGAACGCAATAAGAAAATCTGTCTATTACGTCATTGGGTACCGGAACCTACTATTTAGTACCGGTACGCAATGTTAAGTCATGATAAGAATGCTAAACTGACTTTGATTGATTTCCAAAGGTTATAAATAGATATTTAGGGTTTCTCAAGAACTATAGACCAATTCAGAAACACTTGAGAGCAACCCTAGAGGCTAGGTTTTTATCGTTCATCTTTTTAGCCTCTTTTAGGTCAATTCGACGGTTCTTTGATGAGATGCTTTTTGTCGAATTGATCTAATATTTGCTTAGAGATTTCATCCATGGTTCTCTAATGATATTCTAAGCAAAGGATCACCATCGAAGCCTATACTTTCGTAACGGCTGAGTTTGCATCAAGGAGTTGACGTGGCATCGTGGATTCGATGTGTTGAAGGTGTTTCGTGGATTCAAAACGTGTTGCTCGTGGATTCGAACGTGTGCATTAGACCTGCAGTCGGTGAGCGCAAGATCCGGAGAAGTTGAAGGTGGGGTTGGAGTCCGTGGAGTCGGTAATCACCTTGTTATCTTTCAAATTCTTAGTAGATTGTGATTGCGTGTTGGTCCCGTGGTTTTTACTCCTGTTGTGGTGACCCAGATCTCCGCAGGGCTTCTACAGTGCGATTAGCAGCTTCTGGAGGCCTGTGTTGCCTGTCGGCGGTGTTTCTGCACCAATTTGGACTCAAGTGATGGACTTCGGGTGTGTAATGGATCACGTGAGTGATCGGAGGACCCCGTCGGATGTTTAGATGTGGTTTCGCGCGAAATGGATATTAAAATTGGACTCAGCGCGGAATTTGAGTAAAGAACACTTCTCCGAGAATTTTCGGCAAATTTTAGAAGTGGAATTTGGCAAATTGGACTTCGGTTTTGGATTCAGCGCGCGAAAACGATCGAAACGGGCTATTTATTTGTATTTTTCGGAGTCCGGATGCGAAAACACGCATTTCGAGATTTTTGGTACTGTTCCGGCCGCCGGAAGGGCGCCGGCGGCGGCGGCGGGCGGCGGAGCGCGGCGGTTGGCGGCGGCGGAGGCGCGCGGTCCACCGCGGAGGTCGTGCACCGGGCGGAGGACGCGTGGCGCCTTCTGGTTGGCCGGCGCAGCGGGCGCGGTCCACGGAAGAGGCGTGGGTGCACGGTGGACCGGGTGCGGACACGTGGCCGAGCGTGGTTGGCGGGTCCTGGTGCGCGTGGTCCACGCTGCGGCTGGAGCAGGTGGCCGTACGGCGGGGCGGTTGGGAGGCAACGTGGGGGCGCCACGTGGCGCCCCGCGATTGGCCGGGCGCAGCCACCCCACGCCCGCGTGTCGGCCACACGTCGCTCCGCGATTCGCGGGCGCGCGTACGCCGGGCGCGGGGAGTGTCGGTGGACGCGTGGCGGGCCTAGGGGCTTTCGGGCGTGAACAGTAACGGGCCCGGCCCGTTACTGTAGCAGCCCGGAAGTGCCAAGCGCCCGAAACTTTGGGCCAAAAGTCCAAAATTCGGATTTTCGGGCTGGGCCTATAAATAGCTGTCTTGTGGGGGAGTTTTGCCCCCTTTCCCGAGCTCCCCTGCCCATGGCCCCTTTAGCAAAGTTGGAGATCTTCATCTTGCGCATCTTCTGGCAGAGGCCCAGATTTTTTGGAAGCCGCGGCGTCGACGACTTCGGCATCGGAGCGCAGTGTGGCGATTTTTCATCGGAGGCCCGTTATCGTCACAGTTTGATCTGAGAGGTCTACAGAGCTACTCCGTCAGTATTTTTGGACGATTTCTGCGGCGTTGGAATCATGAGAGGTACGTCTTCGACTTTCGTGTTGATCATCTTGCTGGATTCAGAGTTTATGACACGGTTTTCGAGGCATTTCTAAGCCGCTGTTTTCTGGTGGAGTTTTTGGACAGCGGCCCCTTGCCGGAATTTTATCTCCGCACCCGAGTGTCGGATCGAGACGAGCCTATACACTTTTTGGATCTACTCGTCGCAAGGATTATTATTGTATTTTTCCGGGATTTTTCTGAGGCTTGCCCGAAGGTATACTATTCCCCTTTTATCTGTGTTTGAGTTTACAGTTGTGTGGTTGTGAGTGTTTGCGCACCTGTACTGTGGAATTTGTAACTCGGCCTACGGGGCTCGGATTTGGGCGTGCAGGTACCCGTTTCGAAGGTCTCGACGAGACGCTCGCTGTGATATTTTTATTGGAATTTTTGGAGTTCGTTTTACAGGTGAAAATTTCGCATTAAGGGGACTGTTCCCAGCAGATTTGTGATGCTTGGATTTTATGGAATTAAGTGTAACTTTGGGTCGTGTTTTTGTACCCAGGAGGTATTGATCACTGTTCCTGTATTGTTGGATTGGTGGGTGTGTAGAGATATCTGTTTCTGGATTTTCTCAGCTGTGCGACTCCGGACAGTTAGCATTTTCAGGTGGGTGGCCTTGTCTCCAAGATTGATGGACTGTGCTTTAAATCTGCTATAGTAGGACTATGCATGATAGTGAAATGCTTGTACAGCATGTTAGAATGTAGGAATTGCTATTACTTGTATTATCTGATGGTATTGTCATCTCCTTGCTTTCTACCATCTGTAAGTTATAGTTATTGGAACTTGACCTAGCACCCCGTCATATGTTGCATGTGTAACCAGACTAGTAGAAAACCCTCACTTGGGCTAGGGTTATTTCTGCTTTAGACATCCACACTTCTACTTTCCTGGACATAGTGTTCTTCCTCGCCCGGGTAGTGGGCCGAGTGGTCAGGAGTTATCTTTTAGTGTGGGATGCATGTTACACTCGTGCTTGGGAGCAGAGTGGAGTCTGGTAGATGTAGTTGGTTGTTCATTTGTAGCGGGAGCTGTTTGGGTAGACGGCGGTCCCGAGATGTATTATTTTTCTTGTTTTATCCGTCGCCGCTGTGTTAGTGGCAGCGGTAGATCAGTGTTAGCAGGACCTTAAACCCAGAACCTTTTTGGACACACATATGATTTTTGTCAACCAAATATTTTCTTCCAAGCATCGTAGGGTCGCCTGAGTCTGTTCCTGTTTGATTGGACGAAGGCATTAGCTCTTCGAGGCTTAGATGTAAAACTTGGTTTCAACTGTTTTCCTAAAAAGAACTAAAAATCATTAAATATGGATTTCTTACAGATCAGATGGCTTCAGTAAGAAATGTCACATTTTTCCTATAATTAACCACTCGAGATGATTCGAGTGGTCTGGGTTCTAAGGTTTGCCTTCTTCTTGGGACGAGAACAACGAGAGGCTATGCCTAAAGCCTGTTCTTGTTTGATTTGGATTGTAGGTTCTAGTCTTTCGGGGTTTCCGGACCCTTCCTCGTGTCAGTGGTTGCAATGTTGGCCTGTTGAGGAAGTTTCTCGCAGTGGATGCGACTTTGTGCTATGAGTTGGTAGAGTGTGATCTAGAGGTTGTTTTTCTGATTTAGTGGTGGAGATGGTTCTCCCACTTAGCTTTGAGGATCTTGGGGTTCTGGCAGATCGAGTCATGGAGGTTTCCCGACTCAGCCATGGTCGTGCATTTATCAGATTGAGTCGTTGAGGGTTCTCCGACATAGCTGTGAGAGTGTTTTGGGCTATTCCTGTTCGAGTCGAGGTCCTTTTTCCGACTGAGTTGTGCTTGAGCTTGGAGTTACCGATCTTTTGATCGTGGATCATTGCCTGCATGAGCCACATTTGAGCTTGGCAGAGATACTTTACAGAGATACTTGAGATGGGTTACTTTTTACTCGAGCGGGTCGCTCCCCTCGAGTGCCACTCCGGAGTAGGCGAGACCGGGTTGTGTACCGGCGTGAGATTGAGCTTTTCTATCGCGACTTGTCGTTGCATTTGTCCCTCTGGCTGTGCTGGTGTTGGCAGTCATGGACGTCCTACGTAAGTCCGCTCCTCCGGGACGTAACGGCAGTAGGTTGGCGCAGGCTTGACTGGACCTGATGAGGCAGTCAGTTCAGATTGGGTGATCAGAGATGAGAGTTAGTTGTGGCATCATGTTCTTTCTGTTCCACTCCTTGAGCATCTAGGTAGAGGCATAGTAGCTGTAGAGTTTACTTTTCCAGCTTTCCTTACAGCATTGCTTTTGTTACTTTATGCCTCTAGTGGACTTAGTGGGCAGACCGTCGGGCTTGTTGGCGGCACCCACTGAGAACTACTTGGGACGTAGTTCTCACACCCGTCGTGGTGTCTTTTCCCACAGGAACTTCTACTCTGGTTCCTGTTGTTCCTGTTGCTGATCCTTCTGACCGAGCGAGGGAGTCGCGAGCTAGTTCCCTACCCGTCGTTGGAGTGTAGCGGTACCCCTTCAGAGGAGAGCTTCAGTAGATTAGTTATTTTATTTTCCTTCTTTGAGAGACTGTTGTAGTGAGGATTGTTATGTATTGAGAGCCTGTACACTGATGTATTTATTGGAGATACCTCCCGGTTGAGTTCTGAGTTTGTATATGAGGATATTGTATGATTATCATTTTGGGAGACGGACATTGTTGTATTATTTCCAGTTGTACAGTGATTGATTTAGTTATACAGCAGACTTTTTATTTTTAGCTCTGATATCTGTTTAGCTGTAGTACTTCTCTTGCAGGTAGGACGCTTCGCCTATGCGGGTTTGGCATAGGTGGCGGATCTGTTGGCGAGCCGGGTCGCAGTTTCGACCCCGGGGCGTGACAGATTAGAGTGGTATCAGAGCCTAGGTTGTAGGTCATTGAGGACTTAGACACCCTAGGCTTGTGGTTGGACATTAGGATGACTACGTGAGAGTCGTGACTTTTAGCGAGAGTCCTGATTGAGTTTTGTACCTCTCCCAAGAGACGGGATGAGTGATTGGCATGTTTATGCTCCTAAGCGATTATGTTGGCTGCAGACAACATAATGCTGTGGAATTGATAACATGTCTTAGACTTTCGCTGGATTAGGTCGTATGGTTGTTGTGTCCTGATGTTTGTTATTGTGCAGTGGTCTACGATGCTTGTGAGACGTCGTGCAGTGAGGAATGCGCTTTCCGCATCTGATTAGTAACCCGAGCAGCGGGAGGCAGAGCTATCAGAGCAGAGCGAGACCCAAGAGTTATGGATCCAGATGGCACGGATGTCGGAGGCTGTCTGATGCCAGGAAGAAGCCATGGAACGTTTGATGCGCTTGTTGGAGCAGAGAGCATAGCCAGTGGCAGTACCGCTTGAGTGTCCTCCAGTACTCTCTTCCTATGCAGTGGTATCTTCAGTTGTACCAGTGGCGCCGATGGAGCGAGCAGCCCCCTCCGTGCCGACGAGCAGTGCCGAGGCACCGAGGCAGGGTGGATAGTGGATAGTAGCTGAGCTTAGGGACATCATTGATCGATGGAGCCAGTCCCGGCAGTCTGAACCATCCCGATTCATAGGTTTGAGTTGGAGCCTTTGTAGGCAGAATTGGGATTGGTGGTGATGGAGAGACTCTCGGAGAGCCTCCATGTGCTAGGGAGTTTATACAGTTGTCGAACTGCACGCTCCAGGTTTCGAGGGACGAGGCGCATAGGATATGTTTGACGGGGAATGGTTTGCGCCAGGATACCTTTCAGTTTAGTTGGTCCCTCCGTTTTGGATTATTGACGCTTCGATGGGTAGGCATTGTGTGTGGAGCATGACGCTGCAGTTTCTTTGGATAGGGATCGGCCGCCAGAGGCGAGTTCTGGATATCGGCGCTTGGCGTCGGGTGATGGAGGACAGACTGACCGGCAGAGGCATTTCTCATCTCCGTACCTGGATGGCGAATTTTCGAGATGCCAGAGATCGGGTGGACCCCGATGGCAGCATCAGCATCTATATCAGAGTAGCGCAACGGTAGCGTGGATTTGTTATCTGCGGATGACTTTATTCGTCGCCTCAATGTGAGCAGAGACAGAGGTTGTGCTCCCTTGTGGATTATGTCCTATGCAGTTAAGGCCGCGAGATATACGGGTAGACTTATTGGTAATTTTGGCAGTTCGGCGTTTCGACCTAGTGCATGGGTTTTGGTTGGCACAGTGCCACAGGATGTTAGACTGCGGAAGGAGAGGACTTTGACCTTCTGAGAGGCAGACGAGAGGAGATTTGGTTGTTGAGGTCGTTAGAGCACACTGGTTATAGCGACAGTGTGAGAGGTGCTTACGGCGGCACCGGGACCCAAAGATATCTCTGTTGCCACGAGATTCCGGGTGTGATTTCACCTGAGCTGTTGATAATGCCGCTGGTTAGGGAGATAGAGATTGAGTTGGCGTGGTTCGGGGAACCGCGCCACCCTCGACAGCACCTCATTGGATATTGCCAGTAGAGCTATGAGAGCTGATGGCGCAGTTGCAGGATCTGATGGATCGAGGGGTCTGTTTGACCTAGTGCCACGCCGTTGATATACGGTGGTGATGCCACATCGTTGATACACGACTGTGAGGGCCCTTTTATGGGTCGAGTGTAGACAGGTCCAAGTATTATTCTGGACCTTTTGATGGAATTATACTCCGGCAGTTGTACGATTGATGCAGGTACAGATTTTAGAATCATACGGCTGAGTATTTCGCCAAGATGGTGTTCAGGACACGGTAGGGGCATTATGTTTTAGTAAGGCCAATTGGATTGATTAGCGCCCTGCCACTCTTTTGGTTTGAGGAATTGTGCTCCAGCTGTACTTGATTGCTTGGGTAACTAGATCCTCCAGGGATATTATGATCTACTCCCTGAGCAGCTGGGAGCATGAGGAGCACTGGTGGATGTGTTACCATGCTGTGTGGATGAAGCTGTATGCCAGGCTATTGAGATACAAGTTTTAGCTTTAGAAGCTTACCTTCTTGGGTCACATTGTGTTAGCCGTAGGAGCGGCGGTGGAATTCCGGCCAATGTGGATGCTATTTGAGATTGGCTGAGATCAACATTTATTGTTGAGGTGAGGAGCTTTTTGGATTTGGCAGTGCCAGGAGAGCATGGCGAATGGATGATGAGACTGGTACTAGCGCCGATTGCAGCTTTGCCAGAGATGGGGGATGGACCTTTGTGTTGGTGATGCCTCCCATAGTGGCTGTGGAGTTACCATTGGGTTATTCTTGAGCATTTTGTATCACCCCGATAGGGCCACTGTGGTGGCGGATACCTGGAACCGGAGAGCTATTGGGGGTTGAGTTTGATGATTCCGTTGCTGGCGCTGGGTGGGACCGTTGCGGAACAGGGCTCGAGGTTGTGTCCCTGAGGGTCCCTTTCGACGGTAGACTGCGGTGAAGCAGTCCATGCGAATGGTCAGGATCCGAGAGTGATTGAGCGAGGACCCTAGCCGATTAGGGCTTCTTTTCTCTGGATGACCGTATGGGGTTTGTTTCGGATCGCCTGGTTGAGCTGGCACTAGGGAGCGGTTTTGGTGCGTGCTACGTTGGTTGTTCTCTCTTTTCCCCCAGCCTTTTCCTTCCACGTCTCAGCTCAGGAGTGTTAGGCTTGTGGATTCCTCGCCCGTGATGGACTCGTTTCCTTTGAGATCTGCGAGTACTTGTGGTACGAGGGATGCCGTTGCAAATTCTGGCTCGTGAGATGAGAGAATTTTGCAATTTGGGCCATGCCGTACCGGTTGTTGTTGTTGTTGTGGTGTAATCACGGGGAGTGACAGGTGACTTCAGAGCTGGAGACGGCAGTGTTATGTACCTACCCTTGTTTTTGTGGCACCTTTTGGGTTGAGCTAGTTTCGAGGACGAAACTTTCTTTTAGTGGGGGAGGATGTGGTGACCCAGATCTCCGCAGGGCTTCTACAGTGCGATTAGCAGCTTCTGGAGGCCTGTGTGGCCTGTCGGCGGTGTTTCTGCACCAATTTGGACTCAAGTGATGGACTTCGGGTGTGTAATGGATCACGTGAGTGATCGGAGGACCCCGTCGGATGTTTAGATGTGGTTTCGCGCGAAATGGATATTAAAATTGGACTCAGCGCGGAATTTGAGTAAAGAACACTTCTCCGAGAATTTTCGGCAAATTTTAGAAGTGGAATTTGGCAAATTGGACTTCGGTTTTGGATTCAGCGCGCGAAAACGATCGAAACGGGCTATTTATTTGTATTTTTCGGAGTCCGGATGCGAAAACACGCATTTCGAGATTTTTGGTACTGTTCCGGCCGCCGGAAGGGCGCCGGCGGCGGCGGCGGGCGGCGGAGCGCGGCGGTTGGCGGCGGCGGAGGCGCGCGGTCCACCGCGGAGGTCGTGCACCGGGCGGAGGACGCGTGGCGCCTTCTGGTTGGCCGGCGCAGCGGGCGCGGTCCACGGAAGAGGCGCGGGTGCACGGTGGACCGGGTGCGGACACGTGGCCGAGCGTGGTTGGCGGGTCCTGGTGCGCGCGGTCCACGCTGCGGCTGGAGCAGGTGGCCGTACGGCGGGGCGGTTGGGAGGCAACGTGGGGGCGCCACGTGGCGCCCCGCGATTGGCCGGGCGCAGCCACCCCACGCCCGCGTGTCGGCCACACGTCGCTCCGCGATTCGCGGGCGCGCGTACGCCGGGCGCGGGGAGTGTCGGTGGACGCGTGGCGGGCCTAGGGGCTTTCGGGCGTGAACAGTAACGGGCCCGGCCCGTTACTGTAGCAGCCCGGAAGTGCCAAGCGCCCGAAACTTTGGGCCAAAAGTCCAAAATTCGGATTTTCGGGCTGGGCCTATAAATAGCTGTCTTGTGGGGGAGTTTTGCCCCCTTTCCCGAGCTCTCCTGCCCATGGCCCCTTTAGCAAAGTTGGAGATCTTCATCTTGCGCATCTTCTGGCAGAGGCCCGGATTTTTTGGAAGCCGCGGCGTCGACGACTTCGGCATCGGAGCGCAGTGTGGCGATTTTTCATCGGAGGCCCGTTATCGTCACAGTTTGATCTGAGAGGTCTACAGAGCTACTCCGTCAGTATTTTTGGACGATTTCTGCGGCGTTGGAATCACGAGAGGTACGTCTTCGACTTTCGTGTTGATCATCTTGCTGGATTCAGAGTTTATGACACGGTTTTCGAGGCATTTCTAAGCCGCTGTTTTCTGGTGGAGTTTTTGGACAGCGGCCCCTTGCCGGAATTTTATCTCCGCACCCGAGTGTCGGATCGAGACGAGCCTGTACACTTTTTGGATCTACTCGTCGCAAGGATTATCATTGTATTTTTCCGGGATTTTTCTGAGGCTTGTCCGAAGGTATACTATTCCCCTTTTATCTGTGTTTGAGTTTACAGTTGTGTGGTTGTGAGTGTTTGCGCACCTGTACTGTGGAATTTGTAACTCGGCCTACGGGGCTCGGATTTGGGCGTGCAGGTACCCGTTTCGAAGGTATCGACGAGACGCTCGCTGTGATATTTTTATTGGAATTTTTGGAGTTCGTTTTACAGGTGAAAATTTCGCATTAAGGGGACTGTTCCCAGCAGATTTGTGATGCTTGGATTTTATGGAATTAAGTGTAACTTTGGGTCGTGTTTTTGTACCCAGGAGGTATTGATCACTGTTCCTGTATTGTTGGATTGGTGGGTGTGTAGAGATATCTGTTTCTGGACTTTCTCAGCTGTGCGACTCCGGACAGTTAGCATTTTCAGGTGGGTGGCCTTGTCTCCAAGATTGATGGACTGTGCTTTAAATCTGCTATAGTAGGACTATGCATGATAGTGAAATGCTTGTACAGCATGTTAGAATGTAGGAATTGCTATTCCTTGTATTATCTGATGGTATTGTCATCTCCTTGCTTTCTACCATCTGTAAGTTATAGTTATTGGAACTTGACCTAGCACCCCGTCATATGTTGCATGTGTAACCAGACTAGTAGAAAACCCTCACTTGGGCTAGGGTTATTTCTGCTTTAGACATCCACACTTCTACTTTCCTGGACATAGTGTTCTTCCTCGCCCGGGTAGTGGGCCGAGTGGTCAGGAGTTATCTTTTAGTGTGGGATGCATGTTACACTCGTGCTTGGGAGCAGAGTGGAGTCTGGTAGATGTAGTTGGTTGTTCATTTGTAGCGGGAGCTGTTTGGGTAGACGGCGGTCCCGAGATGTATTATTTTTCTTGTTTTATCCGTCGCCGCTGTGTTAGTGGCAGCGGTAGATCAGTGTTAGCAGGACCTTAAACCCAGAACCTTTTTGGACACACATATGATTTTTGTCAACCAAATATTTTCTTCCAAGCATCGTAGGGTCGCCTGAGTCTGTTCCTGTTTGATTGGACGAAGGCATTAGCTCTTCGAGGCTTAGATGTAAAACTTGGTTTCAACTGTTTTCCTAAAAAGAACTAAAAATCATTAAATATGGATTTCTTACAGATCAGATGGCTTTAGTAAGAAATGTCACCTTTTTCCTATAATTAACCACCCGAGATGATTCGAGTGGTCTGGGTTCTAAGGTCTGCCTTCTTCTTGGGACGAGAACAACGAGAGGCTATGCCTAAAGCCTGTTCTTGTTTGATTTGGATTGTAGGTTCTAGTCTTTCGGGGTTTCCGGACCCTTCCTCGTGTCAGTGGTTGCAATGTTGGCCTGTTGAGGAAGTTTCTCGCAGTGGATGCGACTTTGTGCTATGAGTTGGTAGAGTGTGATCTAGAGGTTGTTTTTCTGATTTAGTGGTGGAGATGGTTCTCCCACTTAGCTTTGAGGATCTTGGGGTTCTGGCAGATCGAGTCATGGAGGTTTCCCGACTCAGCCATGGTCGTGCATTTATCAGATTGAGTCGTTGAGGGTTCTCCGACATAGCTGTGAGAGTGTTTTGGGTTATTCCTGTTCGAGTCGAGGTCCTTTTTCCGACTGAGTTGTGCTTGAGCTTGGAGTTACCGATCTTTTTGATCGTGGATCATTGCCTGCATGAGCCACATTTGAGCTTGACAGAGATACTTTACAGAGATACTTGAGATGGGTTACTTTTTACTCGAGCGGGTCGCTCCCCTCGAGTGCCACTCCGGAGTAGGCGAGACCGGGTTGTGTACCGGCGTGAGATTGAGCTTTTCTATCGCGACTTGTCGTTGCATTTGTCCCTCTGGCTGTGCTGGTGTTGGCAGTCATGGACGTCCTACGTAAGTCCGCTCCTCCGGGACGTAACGGCAGTAGGTTGGCGCAGGCTTGACTGGACCTGATGAGGCAGTCAGTTCAGATTGGGTGATCAGAGATGAGAGTTAGTTGTGGCATCATGTTCTTTCTGTTCCACTCCTTGAGCATCTAGGTAGAGGCATAGTAGCTGTAGAGTTTACTTTTCCAGCTTTCCTTACAGCATTGCTTTTGTTACTTTATGCCTCTAGTGGACTTAGTGGGCAGACCGTCGGGCTTGTTGGCGGCACCCACTGAGAACTACTTGGGACGTAGTTCTCACACCCGTCGTGGTGTCTTTTCCCACAGGAACTTCTACTCTGGTTCCTGTTGTTCCTGTTGCTGATCCTTCTGACCGAGCGAGGGAGTCGCGAGCTAGTTCCCTACCCGTCGTTGGAGTGTAGCGGTACCCCTTCAGAGGAGAGCTTCAGTAGATTAGTTATTTTATTTTCCTTCTTTGAGAGACTGTTGTAGTGAGGATTGTTATGTATTGAGAGCCTGTACACTGATGTATTTATTGGAGATACCTCCCGGTTGAGTTCTGAGTTTGTATATGAGGATATTGTATGATTATCATTTTGGGAGACGGACATTGTTGTATTATTTCCAGTTGTACAGTGATTGATTTAGTTATACAGCAGACTTTTTATTTTTAGCTCTGATATCTGTTTAGCTGTAGTACTTCTCTTGCAGGTAGGACGCTTCGCCTATGCGGGTTTGGCATAGGTGGCGGATCTGTTAGCGAGCCGGGTCGCAGTTTCGACCCCGGGGCGTGACACCTGTGATGGAGTTTTCCACGTAAATCTCGGTGTGCTGTTTTTATTTTCCGCATTTATTTTTAAATTGCACTGAGATTGGTATTTTGGATATTGCACCTATTCACCCCCCCTCTAGGTGTTAGATAGAACCTATTTAGATCCTTGGGGATCCATAAACCTACATGAAGGTGCTGTGGAGCAATCATGAAGAGCGCGAAGCGACTTGGGAATTAGAATCGAAGATGAGAGAGTGTTTTCCAGAATTGTTTAGCGTGGGCTGATGTTAAGTTTCGAGGACGAAACTTCTTTTAAGGGGTGAGTGATGTAGTATCATGACCCTTCTTATTTTTCTTTTTTTTTTTATTTCCTTTTGAATAAATTAGTTGTTAGGGAATGAATTATCGAGTTTTCTTGGGTAGAACGTCGATAGTTGCGGGTATTTTTTTGTGATAGATCTCGCAGAACGGTGAACGACAAAACGATCGAATCTGAAATGCGACTTACGGATCTCCTGGAACGGGGTCTTGAAGGTCTTGGTATTCGTGGTGTGCATCGGAATTCGTGCCAAGTGATCGGCATGCTTTTCGAGGAGATTGGGACTTATCTCTTTATATATTCGGATTAGGTGCTTATTTGTACGAATAAGAGAAGGAAATTTATTATATTATTTAATTAATTACCCTTCAAGAAAAGGAAACCCTAATCGGATAGAAAAGAGAGAAAAAGAAAACGAATCTCTGATCTTCTTCGATCAACGCGCCGGAAGCCAGGAACGAGACGTTACCGTCATCGGGGAGCAGATCCGGATCCTCACTATCGCCAGGAACGAGAACGGATCGTCTTCTCCGATAGATCAAGGTAAGCGACGTTTATTTCTTGTGTTTTCGTCGTTCTTGGTTTGATGTTTTTGGCATTTAGGGTTTCGCCACTTTTTGGGCTCGGATCGCTTGTGTTGCCGCCGCAATGCCCTAGAGCACCGCTACCGCGGTGTACGGACGCGCCGCCCGCACTGTGCGCCGTGCGGGGGAGGGCGCGGGGGCTGCGCGGCGCGGGCTAGTGCCGCGCGGGGCCACACCTCGGGTGGCGCCCGCGCGGGTTGGTGCCGCGGGGGCCTGCGCCGCTTGTGGCGCCGCTCGGGCTAGTGCCGCGCGGGGTCGCACCGCACGCGGTTCACGTGCGAGCTGGTGCCGCGCGGGGCCGCCGCCGCGAGACCCTGGCCGCAGCATGCGCCCGCGCGAGCTGGTGCCGCGCGAGCTGGTGCCGCGCGAGGCTACCCGCAGGCAGCACGCGCGGCGCAGGCTCGTGCCCGCGCCGGGCTCCCAGCAGGCAGCGCGCGCCCGCGCGGGCTGGCGCCGCGCGGGGCTGCCCGCAGGCAGCACGCGCCGAGCGGGCTAGTACCGCGTGGGGCCGCCCCGCAGGCAGCGCGGGGCTACTCCGCGGCGCGGGGAAGTCGCCCGCGCGGGGTTGTCAAGCTCCGTCGCCCGGTTTCTGTGTCCACCCGTGCGTTTCTAGTTCGGTTCTTTGTCCGGGTGGTTTGGGTTTTTAAGTTTAGTGTTACTGATGTTTTCTTTCGGGGACTTTTAGGTCCGGGTGTCGTGCGAGGGCGCGGGTCAACTTCTGGTGTTCCGGTCAACGCGTTCTGAGGTGGGTACCCCTTTTTAGTCGTCTTTGGAGTTGGAGTCTATTTTTATTTTGTAAAAGTAAGGTGATTACATTCCTTAAGTATTGTCTAACCCCCTTTTTGCTTGAGTATTATCTTTACACTTTGATCATGTCACTATGCTCATGGTTGCTTCACGCACACCGACGGTTTGGCCACCGCACTGGTGTACTTTTCCGGAGAGGTGGTACATTGACCCGTGAACCCCACAAGGTGACGTAGTGGGGGCCCCCGTAGGTGGGGGGTTAAAAGCACCAAAGTGAGAGCGGTGTGTAGCTCTGAGGTAGTTGCTCAGAGCGGTGCGTATTTCTGAGGCGGGTGCTCAGTTCTGATTTTTACAGGGGGTTGCGATTGACTACATGAGGGGGAGTGGGGATGCTCTGGTCTTTCGGTTTGCGATACTCTTAGTTGTTTTTAGCATCTTGCACTTTTTACATTTACTTCTTACTCTTTGTGTCACTGACTTCCCACGCCGTGACAGGTTCGGTCAGGGGTGGGATCTGGGACGACGGTGAGGCCGCGACTTGAGGATTCTAGTTTTCTTCTCCGCTGGTGACTTATTCTTATTTTACTTGCGATTTCTTTGGTTAGGTAGTTTTGTGCGTGTGGTATTTATTTGTGGATGATGTGGATGTTGGAATTTTGTGATGAACGGTTTTCCTTTATGTTTATTTTGGTACGGCCGTTTTCAAATAAAAGAAAAAGATTGCGAAAATGATTTTGAAAAAAATAGGTGTCGTGTGAGCACCGTTTTATAAACCCGTGGATTTATCCTTTCAAATTTAGATGGCCTCCTTGGTTATGGTGCATGTCTATCTTTTTTCCTCTACTTAACCGATTGACTGGTGTGGATAAAGTGTAAATTGTGTTTGTGATGCCGTGCATATACAAAGGAGACTCCGTCCGTTTTGTGCGATGAATTTGTATGTGTGGCGGGTCTGGGCATGCACCGGAGGGTGGGGATGTTTCAAAATAATAATAATAATAATAATAATAATAATAATAATAATAATAATAATAATAATAATAACAATAATACACGTTTTTTCGCTTATTTAAACCCCCGGGGCATGACACATGGTACACTGCATTTGTGCAGCATGAGTGCTTGACAGGTGTGAGTCGTGTGACTTGAGAGGTGAGGGTGGATAGCTATTTAAAATTCAAAAAAAAAGAGCCAAATTTTTTGGGAAAAAAATTGGAATTCTCAAATTATTCGCGAATAATAATTTTTGGTTGAAAATTTTTCAAATTAATTCAAATTTTTAGAAAAATTCAAAAACGGTCCTATTTTGACCAGATTTTTCACCACACAAGAAAGCGACACGTGGCGTACACCATCGGTTAAAATCATCAGCCGATGAAAGAAAGAGTCAACCGAAGAAGGGCCCGCATCCTGATTTGGTTCGGTTTCATTCGCGTAGAAACACAACACGCTACACCCGCCCTCGGCTAAGGGTACCAGCCGACAGGAGAAACATCCGACGTAAGAATTTGTCGACGAAATGAGTCACGAATCACTCAAGGTCGACTTCGGCTGATGGCGTTTGCTAAACCTCTTCGGCCAATCGACGGAAGAGGCGGGAATCGAAGTCAACGTGCGGGGATTCAAACTAAGGAAGGAAACAAAAGGAAAGAAGGTGAGGTTTGGCCGCGAATCCCGCAACTAACCCGGAACGACAAGCGGCGTCCACCAATGGAAGGCGCTGAAGATCACGCTCCGGCGAACCAATCAGGGGATGAACCTAGACGAGAAATGGTTGCTATCCTGATCGACTTGAAAGGAAGCCGTCGAGGATTTCACGGTCACCCCCTTGAATTACGTCGATCATTAGAAATTCAAAATTGGCGCTCAATAACCTTGGTTCGAAACTTCATAAATAAGCGAACCATCAAAGGAATCGGGGTCCGGCAACCTCATAAGCCCGGTACCACCCTGGCTTATTCATTTATCTAGGAGTAGGTTAACTTAACTATTTTCTTCTTTTTTACTGCTTTTCTAGGAGTAGGCTTAATTATAATCCTTCTATACCTTTTTCTTCACTTGTATTCCCTTTTTTCTATCAATATATATAAAGTGTAAACCGGCCATTCGGTCGTGTCTTTATTCTTTCATTTAGAGTGTAAAGTGGCTCAACCGTTTCTTTATTTGCTTTTCTCGCCTTTAGAGTGTAAATCGGCTAATTAGCCGTGTCTTTATCGGTGTTTTTTGTGCTTAAACGTTACAATCGGCTCATCAGTCGTACAATCATCTCTTAAACTGGTTCGACTCATCTAAGTCCAAACCAGTGATCCCTCTCTACCTCCGCGAACCCGCTACGTCAGTCATCGGTCGTTGTGGTTGCGAGGAGTTACTACAGGAGAACCTGGCCGAGCGGATCCCTCCTCGGCCCGATCGCTTGATTGTTGGCACGTGGCACACTTCGAACCTCTGGAGGGTCACCCAAAAGGGCCGATCGCGCACAAGCCACATTTTGGCCCCAACAACCTTCTTGGCACGCCCGGTGGGATACTTAGGTAACCTTTACCTAATCCTACCGTCAGCATGTCATGGTTTCCGGAGCCATACAGGGAATCGGCACTACCAGAGCCGTCCCTGTAAGAGATATATAGGCAACTGGCCCAAATGATGAGGGCTCTAAAGAACAAGATCCGAGCCTGGGACGCCAACGCCCCGGCCACGGATGAAAGCCTCGTTCGATTCGGGCAATTTTTAGACCGAGAGGAGCTACAAGGAGCTCCAGCAGCCCCACCACAGCCGCTACCGACATAATCGGTATTATCGGCACCAACGATGATGGGAGTGCTGCAGATTATGCCCCCTACAACGACACTTATGCCGGAGGCAGGGCAGTCGCAAATGGCTCCTATTCCAGTGCAGAATAGGCTAATAAGTTCGATCATCAGCCACAAGCGGAAAACCGACCAAGATGAAGCTGTGTCGCCCGTTCCGTCGGCGCATCAGCCCTACGCTAGGGGCGGGGAGACTAGGGGGCAGGATTTGGAGACAAGATCTGCCCAAAAGCAGGCAGGCCGAGCATCCACAGAGAGGCATGCCAAGGTGAGAGTTTAGGCTAAGGAGGTCATCCACAACACCTCCGGCGTAGAGGCTGGGTAGGCGACGCGGCCAGTATTTAGGCCCCCGCATGCTGCGCCAGTGAACACGGTCGACCTCAAAGGGAAATGTCACGCCCCGGCGTCGAAACTGTGACCCGGGCTCGCCAACAGATCCGCCACCCATACGGGAAATCCCGCATAGGCGAAGCGTCCAACCTGAAAAAGAACAACTACTACCAACTATACAGATATCAGAGCTCAAAATTAACAACTGTCAGTAAATATAACATCCAACTACTGTACAACTAGAATAATACAAGGTCCATCACCCGAATATAATAATACAAAATCCAATCCACAGGAATAGTACAAATAGAAGATCCTCCTATACATCATCTATGAATCCAAAAGGGATATAACTAAAACAAGAAATACAATAGTGTACAGTAAATTCCATAGTCCGGGATGGTACATCTACCTCACCAAAAATGAACTACTCTGGTAGGGGATTTATCTCATGACTTCCTGTCCTCGGTCCATCACACCAGCTAGAGCAGGAACGGAAGGGTAAACCTCTGCAAAAACTGTTACCAATAGAGGGTATGAGAACTACACCGTCACGCAGTTCTCAGTGGGTACCGTCTCCAAGACTTACGGTCTGCCCACGAAGTCTACTAGAGGCATAAGATAACAGAATACTGAAATGAAATGATTAGCTGGGAAGAGATCTACAGCTATCATGCCTTTATCTACCATGCTCAAAGAAAAAACACTTAGCTATGAACATGCTATGCATCCACTCGCTCACGAGGTGCTCACATCAACCCAATCTCTCTGACTGCCAAATCTAGTTCTGTCAAACCTGCGCCCCCTAGTGTATCAACATAGGGTGTCCAATTGGACTATCACAATATCACGCAAAGCAGCCTCATCAGGCACATCATCATCATCGCATCCGGAGCAGCAACTCGAGGGGAGCGACCCCACCGAGGAACAAGCGTGTCACATCTGGCTCAATAAGCGGCACATGGAGGCTATAATCCATGATCAAACCAATCGGAAACTCGAATGCCAACTAACCAATAATAAGGTCGGAGAACCCTCCACGACTCAATCTGATCGACAATGTCCAACTCACAACCCTAACCCACTGGCTGGAGGTACTCCTTAGCCGGGATCGCCGTCAACCCAAACGGCTCCCAAAATAAGAATCCAACTCCACTAAAACTCACTGGCTGGAGATATTCCACAGCCACGTTAACGAAGGGTCCGAAAACCTCGAAAGACTAATACCTACAACCCCAATCAAACAAGAATAGGCTATAGGCATAGCCTTCCGTTGTTCTCGACCCGAAGAGGAAAATAGCCCTTAGAACACAGATCACTCAAACCCTCATGGGTGAGAAAGTTTGTATGAAAAGATGATCGTTATTGCTAAATACCATTTTCACTCAAACCCTCTCGGGGTGAGGATAAAAATAGCTCACTTTTTAAAAACCGTCTTGATTTGAAAAAATCACTTTTATAGATTTTAGGTTTTGCGAAATCAGTTAAAAATAGATTTATTTCTGAATCCCCTAAGGGCTAGTACCTTCGCCCAATCAAACAAGAACAGGCTTCGGCGACTTCTAGAAGTTCGAAAGGAAAAACACTAGTTTACTAAAATCATGAGTGTCTAAAAAACATTCTGGGTTCAAAGTCCTGATATCACAAGCACACCACGGCCACAACCTCGGTGGCGACAACAAATCGAAAAATACCCAATGACATGGGACCACCGTTTACCCAAACGGCTCCCAACACTGGCACAATACTAGCCACAGCTACCAGACTCCACTCGGCCCCCGGGCATGAGTGCGACATGCATCCCACACTATCCAGACTACTCGGCCCACTACCCGAGAGAGGAAAAGCTCTATGTCCAGGCAAAAGGAATGTAAGGGGTGGGAACTAGAACATACAAGAATCTAGCCCAAGTGAGAGTTTTCTAGCAGTCTGGTTAGATACATGCAATCATATGTCCGGATGCTAGTCAAGTCCCATAACTCTATAAGCATCATGATACCACAATAATAGCACCTATTCTAGTATGCTAAAAGCTACAATACTAGAATTAGAAGGAAGTCCGTAGACTTGGAGGAAAATCCAACCCACCTGGATGCGCGCATCGGTATAGAGTCCAAAATAGCTAAAATTTGACGTGCATGATCCTCAGGTTACCCCGATTCCAACGCACCAAAAATCATCAAAAAACTTCTCCCGGTCACTGAGATATAAGTTGAACATCGCGGTAATCTCAAATCATTCAAAATAGTAACCTTATCCCACATCTATCCACAAAATAGGAAATAACCTCCTATGAAATGCCCTAACAAAATTCCAAGAAAAATACAACTGCGATCCTCACGAAGTGTAGATAGAAATCAAGTCCTTAAACACCAAATTCCGCCACTTGTAGGCCGAGAAAATGCAAGATCACTCCTCCGCTGTCCAGAAACATGCCGCAGAAAAAGGGGGTCTAAAGATGCTGCGGGAACTCCTATAAAAACTCAAAATGGAGAAGAGCAATGGTCACCAAAATCGAAGGCCTACCTGTTGTGGAAACACCACCGCAAAAATTGGTGGAAAGCTCTAAGAACTCAGCTCAGGGGAGCCTGCGGACGAAGAGTGGACGGAAAAGACCGATGTCGAAGAAACGTTGAAACTCGCGAGATCGGGTAGGGAAAAATATCAAATGATCTCCAAAAATCCTCCAAAACACCAAAAAGTGTAGAAGACTAGAAGAAGAAACTCACTGTTGAAAACAGCCCACAAAATGGATCTAAAAAAGTCCTCAAATGCTAGCCCAAATGGGCTATTAATAGCCAAAACCCAAGAAGACCACTATTTCGGGTCAAGGTGGTGGATTTGGGTGCCCGAATATGAACCCGCCAGCGCCCGGACACGTGGTGGCCATCCAGCGGCTCCCGCACGCGCCCAGAATGCCCAGATCGCGCCACGTGTCCCCCCCCCTGTGCTGTCCACAGTGCAGTCCACGCACGCGGTCTTCGCGCCGGGCCTACCGGATCCTGTCGGCCGACCAATCAGAGGATGCCACGTGGCAGCCCTTATCCAACCGCCCGCTGACAGCGTAATCAGCCCCGACCAATAGGGTGATGCCACGTGGCACATCCTATCCTTTGCCGCCTGCGCCTGCCCGCGGCCCTACGCCTGCTTGCGCCGCTGCCCGCGACCGCGTCGCCGCGCTCCGGCGCTGCCCGGCCGCCGGAACAATACCCGGAATAATACCAAGTGCCCTAAAATCTGTTATAGGGTGTCCGGATCCCGAAAAATACAAGTAAATAGCCGATTTTCATCGTTTTCACGCGCTGAATCCAAATCCCATGTCCGTTTTGCCAAATTCCACTTCTAAAATTCGACGAAGGCATCCGAATAGGTAAACTTGATCTAATTTTCGTGCTGGGTCTAATCCTGAAGTCCGATTTACGCGCAACCATCACCATCACACAATATAGGCCTCAAGAAGCCACTGAGCGCACAGCAAAACCACCGCGGAGAACCGGATCATCACATCCTCCCCCACAAAAAGAAAGTTTTATCCTCGAAACTAACAACCCTCAACGGGAGTCTCAAACCGAAGGGTGGACATCCATCACCACCGTCGCCAGCTCTCAAATCGCCACTTGCTCCCCGTGATTACTCCTCAACAACAACAAGTACGACATGGCCCCACTGCGCAATCCTCTCATCTCACGAGCCAGAATTCGCAACGGGCGTCCCTCGTACTCCAAACACTCATAGATCTCAAGTAGAGCGAGTCAATCATGGGCGAGGGATCCAAAACATAACACCTCTGAGCTGAGATGTGGAAAACAATGAAGACTCCAACAAAACACAGGGGAAAGAACAACTAGTGCAACACACACCAAAACCACACCCTGGTGCCAACTCAACCAGGGCGACCCAAAATACACCCACACGATCAACCAAGAAGGGAAGGAGCCTAACATCAGGAACGTCATCAATCTCAACTCTCTATTTAGAAAGCAGCCGAAAATAGCAAAAAGTTCAAAAATTCTGAAAATTTCGAAAGGTCAGTGCATTCGCCCCAATCAAACAAGAACAGGTTTCGGCACTATCTCCATTTCTGTAGTGGCCTTTCGAAGTTTTCGTCCCGTTTGCGAGCTTCGGCATATAGGTGAGAAAAAAGGAGAGAAGTGTTGAAGCTGGTCCTGCTGTGGCTACAAAAACGAAGGCTACGATCTAACCGTGACCCCTAGGGACACAACCTCTAGTCCTACTCATCACATTTGCTCCAGAAGCGGCATCGGTCGCGCGATCACCAGGCTCACGCTCTGCACTGCGCCCTTGCCCAAAACATCCGCACACCTCAAAATCTGCTGGGGTGCCACTGCCAGTCAACCTCTGCTGGCAGACCAAGTGATCTACCATCTCTGCCATAATAAAGAAGGCGCTTCCCAAGGTGAGACACTGGGTCTAACAACCCTTTAACCATCAATTTCATCAACTGTGCCATCAGCTCTTTCAGCTTTACTAGTGCCATCCAATAAGGTGCATTCAAAATCGGCGCGGTTCCCAGAACCACGCCAATCCTCAACTCAATCCTCTTATCCGACGGCATCATCATCAACTCAGGTGAAAACATATTCGGGAACCTGCGGAGAATAGGAGTATCCTGGGTTCCCGGTGCCGCCGTAGGCGCCTTTAGCACACGAGAAATAATAATACACTCTCGGCTCTTCCTCTACATGATCCTTACCGATGAAATCACCGTTGCACATTATGTGATCCGACAGACGAACTCCCCTTGTCTGGCTCGCGGAAGGTCACAATCCTCCCTCCTCAGTCCATGATCGCATGATACTGCGCCAACTAATCCAACGCACCGTGTCCTAGTCCTGGAACTGCTGTAAAACTTGTTAGTCCGTCGGTGTGATCCACAGCCTCAACTACACAGGACACGCTCCACGATCCCCTCCACATGCATAACCTACTCAAGGACCTGCACCTCCAGTGCATATGGTAACAACCATACCTTTAATCCATGTAGGGATGCAAAATGCTCTACTGATACATGCATGAGAGGCGTCGGTATCAAACATGCTCTAGCTCAGACAACTATAAAGAAAATCATACCGGGTACGACGCGGTCCACCATTATGGCGCCCTCCAACCGAGCTGCACCATCTCATCCGTTTGGTGGTCGTCGCTCTGTCTGCCTCGACGTCGTATCCCATCTGCCTGGCGGTATATTGGAGGAGCTCATTCATCCTGAAGAGGCAGTGGGGGGTGTCGTTGCAAGCGGTAGTGCCATGAGCATTGCTCGGGTGCACGCTGCCTGGAAAAGTCCAGATTGTCCACATGAAAAGCATCGCCCTTGTCTATGGTCACACTACGGCGGTGAATGCGGCCCACCGCAGATGTCACGCCCCGGGGTCGAAACTGCGACCCGGGCTTGCCAACAGATCCGCCGCCTATACAAAACCCCGCATAGGCGAAGCGTCCAACCTGCAAGAAAGGGACTACAGCTAAATAGATATCAGAGCTATAAAAATAACTGCTTATAAAACTTAAATCCAACCACTGTACAACTAGAAAATTATAATATCACAACATTTCGTGTAATGGTTTACCCTCCTGCTAAAAAAGTATAAGTTAGAGAAAACTAAATTAATGGGTTTACTTAAGTTTATAATCTTGAGGTGCGGGTATTTTTCTGTGATAGAGCTCGAAAAATGGTGAACGGCGGTGCGACCGGATTCGGATTCCGACTTACGGATCCCCCAGAAAGGGGTTTTTAGGATCGCAGTAACCGTAGTATGCATCGGAATCCATGCAAGAGGTCGTGCACACTTTTTGAGGAGATAAAGAATTATCTCTAAGGATTTAATTAAATAATTAAATAATTATAAAATACCAGATGTGGATTTTTAGGATACGTACCAAGAAAAGAGAAATCACTTTTCCCAAAAAGAAACCCTAGCCGGAGAGAAAAGAAAGAAAGAGGAAAAAGCGAAATCCTAACCTAAAGAGAAAAGAAAGAAAGAAGGAGAAAGCGGAGGGACCCGATCATCCCCGACGAACGTGCCGAAGCCGGGAGCGTGAACGGATCGCCTTCTCCGACGAATCGCGGTAAGCGATGCTCCTTTCGGTTTTTGTTTCGAGATTTTTGTAGTTGTTTTTAGTTTGGCCGCCGTCGTAGCCGCCGCCGCCGCCCCAGGATTGCCACCGCACCCCGGACGGCGCCGCGCGGGACAAAGCCTGCGTGGCCGGGCTACCCGCAGCGCCGCGCGGGGCTGGCGTCCGCGCCGCGCTGCAGGCGGCACCGCGCGGGGCAAGCCCGCGCGGCCGGGCCGCCCGCAGCACCGCGCGAGGCTGGCGCCCGCGCCGCGTTGCAGACGGCGTCGCACGAGGCAAGCCCTCGCGGCCGGGCCACCCGCAGCACCGTGCGGGGCTGGCGCCCACGCCGCGCGGGGCAGGCGCCCGCACTGCGCTGTAGGCGTCACCGCGCGGGGCAAGCCCGCGCGCGCGGTCGGGCTGCCCGCACCGCGGCGCGAGGCTAGCGCCCGCGCCGTGCTACAGGCAGTGCCACGCGGGGATAGCGCCTGCGCGGTCGCGCCGCTGGTGGAGCCGCGCAGGGAGGTTGCCCGCGCGGCCGAGCCGCATGCGGTGCCGTGCGTGGCCGGTGCCCGCGCGGCCACATGACTTGCAACGACACGGTGATGGCCGCGTCGTCCGTCGCACGCCGTCGCCACCGCCGTGTCGAGTCGTTGGTAGTGTTTTTAGGTTTTTGGACTCGGTTTATTTACAGTTTATGTTTCCGATCTGACCGCGTTGCAGTAATGTTCATATGCTCGTATTGCTTACACGCACACCGGCGGTCTGGCCACCGCACAGGGTGTATTTTTCCGGAAAGTTAGTAAGGATTATCCGTGTACCCCACGACTAGGGATGATGGGGACCCCTTACGATGAGGCAAACTGCTACTTGGGCAGTGGAGGGGTTGGAGGCACCAATAATTGAGCACGGGATTTGGGGTTGGGGCCCAACTTGTTTTTAATTCTGGGGTAGGGGCCCAGCGTAATTTGTGACAGGGATTTAGCGGTACATGAGGGGGAAGTTAATGCTCTGGTGTATCGGTTTGTCTTTTCAGTTTATTGCATTTACTTGTTTACATCTACTTTATCAGTCACTGACTACCCACACTGTGACAGGTCCGAGCAGGGGTGGGAACCGGGACGACGGTGAGGCATCGGTTAGAGGACCCTAGCCATTGAGGCATTTAAACTTTTCAGTTTTATGGTTATCTCTTTTAATGTTTGGTTAGTATAACTGTGAATTACTTGTGGATGGTTTATTGTGGATGTTGGATTGAGGACTTAGTGTAGGAATATCTACTTATATCTGTGAATGCCGAGATGTATGAATACGGCTCGTTTTCAAACACAAACATGGTTTCAAAAGCGTTTTCAAACCAAGTGTCGTGTGGGCACTGATTTCAAAACCCATGGATTTATCCTTTCAAGTAAGGTTGCCGCTTAAAAGAGATTGCGAAAATGTTTTGTAAAACTGGGTGTCGTGTGGACACCGCCTTTCAAACCTATGGTGATTATGATTGTATGGTTTAGTGTAATCTCTCCCTATTATCGTTCAATGATTGCATGGTTAAAGTATTTGTCGTGCTCGGAACGCCGTACATATACAAAGGAGGCTCCGCCCGTTTGGGGAGTGAATTTGTATATGTGGTGGGTCTGACGCGCACCGGAGGCAAGGTTCATTTATCGAAAAAAAAATATGTATACATTTTCTGCTCTTTTAGAACCTCCGGGGCGTGACTGATTATATGGTATCAGAGAAAAACGACTTTAACCACTGTGGTCAGTGACCAACATCCACAGAGTGTAATACCACAAGTAACTAACCAAATTGATAACCAAGGTGTAGGTGTGTAATGTACGAGCGTGAGCGCGGGGAAGAAGGGATAGAGTCCCAGAGTTCGTAGGTCAAGGTGTTAGACCAATTGAACTAGGATTAATGTTGTTTTCTTTGCTCACAGTGGAGAATGGCTCGTACGAGATCATCGACCGATAACGCCGGAGCAGACAACGCGACTTCAGCAACCGCGGAGAATGAGCTGCTCCGCCAACAGCTACGTGAGATGGCTGGACAGCTGTCGACCCTCACGGAGCACGTGCGTCAATTGACGCAACAACAGCAGGCCGTGCTAGTGGAGGGCGCCCGGGTTCCGCCGCCCGAACCAACCACACCCACGGCGGGACCATCGGGAACGGACGGTGAGACCGCGGCCGCCCCTCCCCAGACCGCGACCAACGGTGTGTCAACGGATTAACCGACGACACCTTCTGCCGCGCCCAACCCAACGGCTTCGGGACCCGTCACGGGCGAAGCCTCTACCCAACGGACTGAACGGGACAGGGTGAGGGCGAATTTGGCAGAATTCAAGAAACACGACCCGCCTGTATTTAAGGGTGAGACGACCAATCCCTGGGTCGTGGAGAAATGGGTGGATACTATGGAAAAGTTGTTTGAGGACCTGATGATGGAGGAACATGAACGGGTTCCCCTTGCGGTTCATTGTCTTGAGGGAAACGCCCGGATGTGGTGGAAAACGATGCGCCCGGACCCCACGAAAGGTAACGCCCTACCAACATGGACCGAGTTCAGAGAAGAACTGTTCAGGGCGTTCTTCTCCAACAGCGTTAAGCAACAAATGGAGGACGACCTGAAGCACATCAGACAAGGGAACCGATCCGTCATGGAGTATCAACGGGAATTGGTAAGGCTGGCCAATTGTGTTCCCTTTGTCATAAGGGATGAAGCTCACAAAGCCCGCCTCTTCGTAGATGGATTGCAGAGCAATATTTTCAAAGTTGTGCAAGCAGCGGATTTTCACACCTTCCAGAAAGTGGTGGATAGGGCCACCATAGTGGAGCGCGGATTCGCGGTGACGCGCGCCCGACGAGAGGACTGACTCAGAGTACAACAAGGATAAGAAACGACCCCAGCCCTTCTCCGGAGGGGGATTTTCTAGCGTGAACCGGCCCCCTAAACATCCAAAGTCGTGCCATGGGACTAAAAGCGCGCCAACGAGCAGTCAAAGGCCAGGGGACAGACCCTGTGTTATCTGCAATGGAGCCCACCGAGTCACGGAGTGCACTAAGAGGCACGACCACTGCTTCCGTTGTGGCAAACAGGGCCACTTTCGTTTCAACTGCCCCTTGAACACGGGCACAGTATCTTCCGCAGCCTCCACCCCATTGCCTCAACAACCGGGGCGGGGGAGAACCCCCTCGGGACCCACTGTACCCCCTCCGCCCACTCGACAGGAAGGGGAGACGCGTCCACAATCGGGAGGAATGATCTACTCTATGACCCACCAAGGGGCAGACCCATCGGAGGACGTGGTGGCAGGTACTACTCTGATCTCAGACTCCCGAGCTAGAACTTTATTTGACACCGGGGCATCTCACTCCTTTGTATCTCGTACTTTCGCCCACCTCATGACTTGGAAACGAAACCCCTTCGCCATCTATTGACCGTCCGGACCCCTGGGGGGCCTATTGAGGCAGTCAGTTTCGTGCCTTTTTGCCCAATAAAGTTGGGAAGGCTAGATTGCCCCTGGGACTTGGTGGTCATTCCGTTGAAGGAATTTGACATAGTTCTGGGAATGGATTGGCTCACTAAACACCAGGCGGAAATTGACTGTGATAAACGTCAAGTACGATTACGGGAACCTGGATTTCCGGAGAACGTGTACCTGGCGTGTAAGAGCACCTTCTTTTCGACCGTCATCTCCGCATCTCGGGCCAGGAGAATGATGAGGGTGGGTGCGTGGCGTACTTAGCTTCGGTGGACTTGGCGACGCGACCCTCCTCCCCGCTTTCCGACATAGCAATCGTAAGGGATTTTCCGGACATCTTTCCGACCGAACTTCCGGGGATGCTGCCCGGACGTGAGGTGGATTTCTCTATCGAGTTGATTCTGGGCACGAAACCCATCATGAAGGCGCCATACAGAATGGCCTTCGCCGAATTAAAGGAACTGAAGGCGCAACTAGAGGACCTCCTGGACAAGGGTTTCATCAGACCGAGTGTGTCGTCGTGGAGTGCGCCTGTTCTGTTTGTAAGGAAGAAGGATGGGAGCTTGCGTTTATGCATAGATTACCGGGAGATAAACAAGGTCACGGTGAAGAACAAGTACCCCCTGCCACGTATTGATGATCTGTCTGATCAACTGCAAGGGGCGACGGTGTTCTCAAAGATCGACCTCCAGTCTGGCTACCACCAGCTCAGAATCAGGGGCAAGGATATACCGAAAACAGCTTTTCGAACTCGTTACGGCCACTACGAGTTCACGGTAATGCCGTTTGGGCTTACTAACGCCCCAGCGGTGTTTATGGATATGATGAACAGGATCTTTAAACCGTTCCTGGACTAATTTGTGGTGGTCTTTATCGACGATATCCTCATCTACTTCCGCACAGATAAAGAGCACGAGGAGCACCTGCGAGTGATCCTCCAGACCCTACGGGATCAGAAATTGTATGCCAAACTCAAAAAGTGTGAGTTTTGGCTCCGCGAGGTCGACTTTCTGGGACACATAGTTTCAGCGTCGGGAATTGCGGTGGACCCGAGGAAGATAGAATCCGTGACCAATTGGGCTCGGCCAACAACGGTGACGGAAATCCGAAGCTTCCTAGGACTGGCGGGGTACTACAGATGCTTCGTGGAAGGCTTCTCAAAGATAGCCACTCCCCTGAATCGACTAACCCAGAAAGGGGAGAAGTTCGTCTGGACGGGCTAGTGCCAGAAGAGCTTCGATGAACTTAAAGACAGACTCACACGGGCGCCAGTACTCACATTGCCGAAGCCCGGTGAGGACTACGAGATCTATTGCGATGCATCTCGAAGCGGTCATGGAAGCGTATTAATGCAACAAAGGAAGGTCATAGCATACGTATCAAGACAACTCAAGGATTACGAGCAAAACTACCCTACACACGACTTGGAACTCGCGGCAGTCGTGTTTGCCTTGAAGCTCTGGGGACATTATCTCTACAGGGCGCACTGTAACGTGTTTTTCGATCACCAGAGCCTCAAATACCCGTTTACACAGAAGGAACTGAATTTACGGCAAAGGCGATGGCTGGAACTACTAAAGGACTACGATTTGTCCATCCACTACCACCCCGGAAAGGCAAATATGGTGGCCGATGCCTTGAGCCGGAAGGGACAGACGGGGGAAACGGCATTGAGCGCCCTTACCCAACAAGATCGACTAATTGCAGAGTTCTCGCAATTAAGGCTGGAGGTAGTGCCAGCGGGTGCGGTTGCGAAACTTCTGTCCTTGGTGGTGAAGCCTACGCTGATCGAGAGGATCTTGGAAGGCCAAACAACGGACACGCAACTACAACTGGTGCAGGACAGAATATCCTCGGAGCAAAGTGGGGATTTTACGATTGGCACAGATAATGTGATAAGGTTCCGGGGATGAATTTGCGTGCCCGATGTGCCAGAATTGAGGAACGAAATTCTAACGGAAGTGCATAATGACCCCTACACTGCGCATCCCGGAGGTACCAAGATGTACAAAGACCTGAGGCAGACCTTCTGGTGGCCCAAATTGAAGAGTGATGTGACGTAATTCGTGGCACATTGTTTGGTGTGCCAACAGGTGAAAACGGAACATCAGCGGCCGGCGGGAAAACTACAACCATTGCCCATACCAGAGTGGAAATGGGAATAGATTACCATGGACTTCGTAACCGATTTTCCGCGATCGCAACATGGACACGACGCGATATGGGTCATAATGGACTGTCTGACGAAATCGGCCCACTATCTGCCTATCTACACGACGTGGACCCGAGACCGGCTAGCGCAAACCTACATCGACGAGGTGGTAAGATTGCACGGAGTACCATCATCGATAACTTCTGATAGGGACACACGCTTTGTGTCAAATTTCAGGCAGAGCCTGCAGCAGGCACTGGGGACCAAACTGCAATTTAGCACGGCCTTCCACCCGCAGACGGACGGGCAATCGAAACGGGTGATCCAGATTCTCGAAGATATGCTTCGAGCTTGTGTGCTAGATTTGGGTGAGGGATGGTCGCGTTACCTACCCCTCGTGGAATTCGCCTACAATAACAGCTACCAAGCAAGTATTCAGATGGCGCCGTACGAAGCCTTGTACGGATGTCGATGTCGATCGTCTATTTGCTGGGACGACTTGGGAGAGCGGAAGCATTTGGGACCGGACTTAGTAGAGAAAACGGAGGCAAAGGTGCGCCTTATCAGGCAGCGGCTGTTGACTGCCCAGAGCCGGTAGAAGAGCTACGCAGATCAAAGGCGACGCGAATTGGAATTTATGGTGGGGGAACACGTGTTGCTTCGTGTATCACCATCTAAGGGGACCAGACGGTTCGGCTTACGAGGGAAACTGAGCCCGCAGTATGTGGGACCGTTCGAGATTTTGGAGCGCATGGGCCCGGTGGCATACCGGTTGGCCTTACCACCAAACCTCCAACGGGTACACAACGTGTTTCACGTCTCGATGCTCCGAAAGTTCCTTCCCGACCCATCTCACATCCTCGACGCCTCTGCCATCGAGTTACGTGAGGACTTGAGCTTCGAGAAAACACCGATACAGATATTGGCACGAGAGGAGAAGAAGCTTCGCAATCGGACGATTCCCTACGTAAAGGTGCAATGGAGTAATCACGAGGAGCGCGAGGTGACCTGGGAACTTGAGACAAAAATAAGAGAGTGTTTTCCTGAGTTATTTAGCGAGGGTTGAGGTTAAGTTTCGAGGACGAAACTTCTTGTAAGGGGTGTGTGGTGTAATATCACAACTTTTCGTGTAATATTTTACCCTCATGCTAATAAAGTATAAGTTAGAGGAAACTAAATTAATGGGTTTACTTAAGTTTATAATCTTGAGGTGCGGGTATTTTTCTGTGATAGAGCTCGAAAAACGGTGAACGACGGTGCGACCGGAACCGAATTCCGACTTATGGATCCCCCAGAAAGGGGTTTTTAGGATTGCGGTAACCGTAGTGTGTATCGGAATCCGTACAAGAGGTCGTGCACGCTTTTCGAGGAGATAAGGAATTATCTATAAGGATTTAATTAAATAATTAAATAATTATAAAATACCCGATGTGGATTTCTATGATACGTACCAAGAAAAGAGAAATCACTTTTCTCAAAAAGAAACCCTAGCCGGAGAGAAAAGAAAGAAAGAGGAAAAAGTGAAACCCTAATCGGAAGAGAAAAGGAAGAAAGAAGGAGAAAGCGGAGGGACCCGATCATCCCCGACGAACGTAGCGAAGCCGGGAGCGTGAACGGATCGCCTTCTCCGACGAATCGCAGTAAGCTATGCTCATTTCGGTTTTTGTTTCGGGATTTTTGTAGTTGTTTTTAGTTTGGCCGGTGCCGCCGCCGCCGCCGCTGTCCCGGGATTGTCGCCGCACCTCGGACGGCGCCGCGTGGGACAAAGCCCGCGCGGCCGGGCTACCCGCAGCGCGGCGCGGGGCGCCGCACGGGGCAAGCCCGTGTGCGCGGTCGGGCTGCCCGCAGCGCCGCGCGGGGTTGGCGCCCGCGCCGCGCTGCAGGCAGCGCCGCGCAGGGCTAGCGCCCGCGCGGTCACGCCGCTGGTGGAGCCGCGCGGGGAGGTTGCCCGCCCGGCCGTGCCGCGTGCGGCACCGTGCGGGGCTGGTGCCTGCACGGCCGAGCCGCATGCGGTGCCGCGCGGGGCCGGTGCCCGCGCGGCCGCATGAAATGCAACGACACGGTGATGGCTGCGTCGTCCGTCGCACGCCGTCGCCACCGCCATGTCGAGTCGTTGGTAGTGTTTTTGGGTTTTTGGACTCGGTTTATTTACAGTTTATGTTTCCGATCTGACCGCGGTTCTTTTGGGGACTATTTTTAGGTCCGAGTGCCGATTGTGAGCATTGTTCGGTCTCAGGTGTTCCGATCAGCACATTCGAGGTGGGTACCTTTGGTTATTTTCGGTGTAATGTCGTTCCCGTGTATTTCGTTTGATCAAAGTAGATGTTTTGGTAAACTGTCTAACCCTATTGCATGTAAATCCTGTTTTATATTCTAACTGAGGCGGCTGAGGTCGCAGTAATGTTCATATGCTCGTATTGCTTACATGCACACCGGCGGTCTGGCCACCGCACAGGGTGTATTTTTCCAGACAGATGGTAAGGATTACCCGTATACCCCACGACTAGGGATGATGGGGACCCCTCACGGTGAGGCAAACTGCTACTTGGGCAGTGGAGGGGTTGGAGGCACCAAGAATTAAGCACGGTATTTGAGGTTAGGGCCAACTTGTTTTTAATTCTGGGGTAGGGGCCCAGCGTAATTTGTGATAGGGATTTAGCGGTACATGAGGGGGAAGTGAATGCTCTGGTGTATCGGTTGTCTTTTCAGTTTATTGCATTTACTTGTTTACATCTACTTTATCAGTCACTGACTACCCACACTGTGACAGGTCCGAGCAGGGGTGGGAATCGGGACGACGGTGAGGCATCGGTTAGAGGACCCTAGCCATTGAGGCATTTAAACTTTACAGTTTTATGGTTATCTCTTTTAATGTTTGATTAGTATAACTGTGAATTACTTGTGGATGGTTTATTGTGGATGTTGGATTGAGGACTTAGTGTAGGAATATTTACTTATATCTGTGAATGCCGAGATGTATGAATGCGGCTCGTTTTCAAACACAAACATGGTTTCAAAAGCGTTTTCAAACCAAGTGTCGTGTGGGCACTGATTTCAAAACTCGTGAATTTATCCTTTCAAGCAAGGTTGCCGCTTAAAAGAGATTGCGAAAATGTTTTGTAAAACTGGGTGTCGTGTGGACACCGCCTTTCAAACCTATGGTGATTATGATTGTATGGTTTGGTGTAATCTCTCCCTATTATCGTTCAATGATTGCATGGTTAAAGTATTTGTCGTGCTCGGAACGCCGTACATATATAAAGGAGGCTCCGCCCGTTTGGGGAGTGAATTTGTATATATGGCGGGTCTGGCGCGCACCGGAGGCGAGGTTCATTTAAAGAAAAAAAAATATGTATACGTTTTCCGCTCTTTTAGAACCTCCGGGGCGTGACAAAAATAATAATACAATATCCATCTCCCACAAAGATCATATACAATGTCCTCAAATATAATAACCAACTGAAACAGGGAGGTAAACTAAAATAATACATCAGTGTACAGGCTCTCAGTACAAGTTAGATCCTCACAATACAATGATCTCTTAAAAGTGGAAATAAGTAAACTACTGACTGTACTGTCGATCACCAATGAAGGGGTACGGCTACTCTCCAAAGATAGGTAGGGATCTAGCTCGCGACTCCCTCGCCTCGAACAGCAACCGCAGAATCAGCAACACCCGCTAAGATTCTGCAAAACAAAGGGAAGGAAAGAAAAAGGAGGGGGAAAACCCCCAACGGGTGTGAGAACTACACCAAAAAGGGAGTTCTCAGTGGGTAACGCCACCAGGCCCGACGGTCTGCCCACTAAGTCTACTAGAGGCATAAGATAACCATGCAGTAAAAACTAAACAAGAAAGCTGGAGATACTCTACAGCTACTATGCCTCTATCTAAATGCTCAAATGGGGAAAAACCAATGAAAGGTATCCAACCACTCGCACACGAGGTGCACAATCGACCCAATCGAGCTGATTGCCATATCTGGTCCAGTCAAGCCTGCGCCTCCCTAGTGTATCAACGTAGGGTGTCTAATCGGACTAACTCGCTATCGAATAGTGGCACATGCAGGCTATAGTCAAAATCCACGCTCTCTTTCCAGAACGAATAGACTCAAGATCCTCAAGCATCTCACACAACGGTCAAAGTACTCACAACGACCCGGGACCACCGTTAACCCAAACGGTTCCCAACAACACTAGCACTGGTCTAAACACAGTTACTAGACTTCACTCAGCCCCCAGGCACGAGTGCAACAAAGAAAGTACCTGCCTGAATAAACCCAATCTAACCACCAGTAAACACCTGTACTGCCTGCTGTGCCTGCCATATCGGGTATGCTGGCCAACGCATAACACCGATGGGAAGAATGAGTCTCAAGGACTCAAAGCTTGCCTGTCGCACACTCCGGAGTGGCACTCGAGGGGAGCGACCCACACGAGTAAAGTAATAAGTCACAAGTATCATAATATAGCAGGACTGGATCACGACTCTGATCGAAGTGGAAAAATCCTACCACTAAAGAAAACCCTACCCCCAATCCAATGCACAAGTAACCTCCGGTCAACCGCCCAATATCCGCAGTCGCCGCAATACCCTGCCATCAACAAACAAGTACAACCTGTCCCTAACCCCAAGATCCCGATTACACTATCCCAAACCCCTGCTCGAACCCGAGCAACATGAACCACACGCCTGACTAAAAAGGAGAAAAGAAGCAAAGTTGGTTTCTCCTAAGTCAAGTCCCAACATGATAGTGTAGCAGTAAAAGATGGCCTATCTAGATGTCCATACAAGCATGCAAAAGTCCTCAAGGAAGATAAAAGGAGTATAACAAATAGTAGCTCTACAACGTATGACCACATGCCAAAATCACTAATCAACTACACCTGTCCATAATCCATGGTCCATCATAAATCCCTAGAGTGATACCCGCACATAGATATGTTAAGAAATTTGTATTGGCGTATTTCGTGAAAGTGTTTAAGTCTTGAAGATTGAAGATGAAGGTGTTTGGATCATATATCTCAATCTCAAGAAAGAAGCATTCAAAAAGATCAGGTGCGTTTAACTAAATAATTTTGGTGATCCGAATACTTCTTATAGTGTAGAAACACTTGGATGGGTTTTTAATTGCATAAAAATCAGAAAACTGGACTGTTATATGTTCAGGATCCGGATCAGAGTACTTCAGTCCGGACCCCGAACGTAGGGAAGTTCATGCGGAATTTCAGTCCGGATCGCCCTTGGTTCAGTCCGGACCCCGAAAGTGGATTATGCAGAAATCGCATGAACAGTCCAGACCGTGGTTCTTTCAGTCCGGACCCCGAACACTATTTTTTCAGGAATTCTCTGAAAAACAACGACAGTCCGGATCAATCCAAATCCAGTCCGGACCGTCGTGCGGAAAAAAGTTTGTTAAGGTCAGTTTTTGATTCTTATCCTCTTCCAAAGATTTCTAATCTATAAATAAACCCTAGTTTCATAGTTTAGGGTAATCCAAAAAAAAAAAAAGAATCCAGTATGATCAAAAATTAGAAAAATCCACATATAGAGAAGAAAGGAAATAACTAGATTTATTCTATGTTTCTTCATCTATATTGATTAATTTGATTTTAGGATTTCAAACTCAGATTTTGAGTAGAATCAAATTAATGAATACTTAGATGGTATTTCCGATCTATCTTTGATCTAAGTATTCGGCGGATTTTCACCACCAACAAAATAACGATTTTCCCAAAAATCGGCGCGTGGATTCGCGTGGCCTTGTGGACTCAAGGTGTTACCGTTTCGTGGATTCGAGACGAGGTACGTTCGTGGATTCGAGATGTGCTACTTGGTAGAGACCGTGAATTCGGTTGGACGTCGTGGACTCGACGTTGGACGCCGTGGATTCGGCGTTGGACGTAAATCGTGGATTCGAGGCGCGTTGTGGAACGAGCGGAGAAGATCTACTAGGAGCGTATGGTAAAAGGTTGAGTCGTGTGTGAATACGTTATATCACCTTTGTACGTGTTTGATTCTAGTGGATTTCACCGTGTGATCGGTCCCGTGGTTTTTTACTCCTGGTTTTGGAGTTTTCCACGTAAAATCTCTGCGTGTTTTTTACATTTCCGCATTGGGTTATTTTTACGCAAAGATTTTTGGTGTGTTTATTGTTTACACCTATTAACCCCCCTCTAGGTGTTTTTTTTCCTATTCAGATCCATATTAGTAATAACCCACAGGTGGTATCGGAGCGGGAATAGGGTTGTAAACAATGGTTGAAGGCAGAAACATCAACAGACCACCGTTCTTCGATGGAACAAATTATGCCTACTGGAAAGTACGCATGAGAGCATTTTTAATTTCCATCGATGAACGGGTGTGGCAATCAATCGAGTTTGGATGGTCAAATCCGACTGAAATTATTGCTGATGTTCGCACCATCAAACCTAGGTCGAAATGGACCGAGGAAGAAATTGATGCATCTTCTTACAACGGCAAAGGAATTAACGCCTTATTTAATGCTTTGTCGCAAACCGAATTCTCTCGCGTCTCAGCATGTGAGACTGCGAAAGAAATCTGGGATGTTCTACAAGTTACACATGAGGGAACAAGCCTTGTGAAGATTCAAAAACTGCAAATGCTTACGAGCAAATTTGACTAAATTTTTATGGCAGAAAATGAATCGTTCACAGATTACTATACACGATTGCAAGACATCGTGAATACATGTGCTAACTTGGGAGAGAAAATTTCAGAATCTAAAGTTGTAAGAAAGATTTTAAGGACTCTTCCTGAAAGATTTCGCCCAAAGGTTGCAGCCATTGAAACAGTAAAACACCCGGACGATATCCATGTAGAAGAATTAGTTGGTGCTCTTCAAACGTATGAAATGACTTTTCCTACTAACTATTCTTCTGGAAAGCCATCTTCTTCTAAGTCTTCAGGTTTTGCGTTGAAAACAACAAAAGAAGAAAATGCGGATTCATCCTCCTCAGACGATGATGAGAATCTATCAATGGAGGATTTCGAGAAGCAACTTGCACTCTTGACAAGAAAATTCCGCCGAAACTTTCGAAGGGGTAACTCAAGCAAAACCTCATCCTTCGTAAAGTCGAAGAAAGGCAAAGGAACTTCAAGCTTTAAGTCAAGAAAGCAAGAGAGTTTTTCAAAGGACAAGAAGAACTCGGAGGGACAAATCTAATGCTTCAAGTGCCGAGGCTACGGTCACATCTCAACGGAATGTCCCAACAAGAATGCGTCAAAGAAGAAGGCGATGCAAGCCGTCACTTGGGATGACACTTCAACTTCCAATGAGTCATCTTCTAGTGATGAGGATAACAACGCAACGGCATTCCACGCGTCCACAACTTCACCTTACGTGTGCTTTATGGCAAGTACATCCGGTTCATTATCCAACTCCTCCCAAGATGAAAAGAATGCAACAGACAATGAACCGAGCGATTCCGAAGGTGAAGACTTTGCTTTTGCCTACCATAAACTACTAAAGGATTCAAAAAAATTGGCAAAGAAAAACAAGAGTTTGAGGAGAAGATTGCAGGATCTCGAAGAAGAAGCAAAAAGGGCAACTTCTCTCTCAAACGCTCTTGAAGTGGAAAGGGACGACTTGATCAAAGTAAATGTTTCCCTTCAAGAGAAGAATGAGCATTTCGAGAAGGAACACATCAAACTGGTGGATAAAGCCAATTACTTCTTGAAGCTCTACTCCTGTCACGCCCCGGAGGTTTAGGAGTAAGTGGAAAAGCGTATACTTTTTTTTTTTCTTTTGAAAACGACCTCGCCTACCGGTGCGTGTCAGACCCACCACATATGCGAATTCACTTTGTAAACGGACAGAGTCTCCTTTGCATATGCACGGCGTCACATTCACAACATCATTCTTTAACCACACAGTCACATTGAATACAATGAAAGAGAGTAATACTTTTATCCATAAACTAAAGTTTTCATTCACGACATCAAAGATGAGACTGCGGGTTTACAAACGGTGTCCAAACGACACCTAGTTTTCCAAAGTATTTTCGCGAGTCTCTTTTGGGTGGCTACATCTTTTGAAAGGATAAATCTAGAGGTTTACAAAGTAGTGCCCACACGTCACTTGGTTTTGGAAAGCATTTTCAAAACCCTTTTTGTTTGGTATAAAACATGCCGCATACAAGTCCATAAAAGTATATCAAAGTTCACCTTACTAAAATAACTATCAATTCAACATCCGTAATGTTCCACATCCAAGCAATTGAAACTTAACAGTTAAACAAAAAAGGAGATGAGATAACCCAAAGCAAGAACGATGAAATAAAGCCTCATATGGCTAATGTCCTCTAGACGCTGCCTCACCATCGTCCTGGCTACTACACCTAGTCGGACCTGTCACAGTGTGGGAAAGTCAGTGACAAATAAAGTAGATGAGCATAGCACTAAAAAGTATTGTTAAGACAAACCGAATACACCGGAACCTTTCGCTTTCCCCCTCATGAGTCACCGTATCCCCTGATTTAATTATATAACACCTGTCGAAAGGTCTAAAGACCCCCTCGTGAACGATCACTTTGCTTGCGTATTGCTTTTAACCCCTCCACGGTACTAGTGCTGCACCTATAGCAACCGTGAGGGGTCCCCACTCAACACCTTTTCCTTCATGGGGTATACGGGTCAACATACCACAATTCCGAAAAAGTACACCCAATCAGTGACCAAACCGCCGGTGTGCGTGTAAGCATCTAAGAGCATAATAGCCGAAACCGGCGTGTATTAAGCACCGCGACACTCAGTCTCTACAGTTAGTGATGAAAGAACGGGAAATACTCATGCAATGGGTTTAACAGTTAACACAAGACATCTACTTGATTACACATGTCATAATGATAACATACATCAACTTATTGCGAGAGTACACACCTTGTTGCGCGAAGATCGCGACAGCTTGAACCTTGACACCCTCCCGCTCAGCACCTGGACCTAAAGAAGTCCCCAAAAAGAACGATAAGTCAAACTTGACGCACCATGCCGTAAAACGAGACCCAAAACCCGACGACGCGAAAAAAATCCAGTAGCGGCGTGCTCACGACGCATGATGGCTCCTTGCGCGGCACCCACCCACGCGGCGCCTATCCGCGTGGAGGCTGCCGCCCCCGGGCGCCCCGCGCGGCACGAGGCAGCGCGACGCGTGCGCCCGCGGGCGGCGCCCGTGCGATGCTGCCCGCGCGGCGCCGCCGCCCGCGGGTGCCTCGCGCGGCATGAGGCCGCGCGGCGCGCACGCCCGCGGGTGGTGCCCGCGCGGTGCCTGCCCGCGCGGTGCTTGCCCGCGCGACGCCCCCGCCCGCGGGTGCCCCGCGCGGCATAAGGCCGCGCGGCGTGCACGCCCGCGGGTGGCGCCAGTGCGGTGCTTGCCCGCGCGGCATGCGCCTGCGGGTGGCGCCCGTGCGGCACCAGCCGCCCGCGCGGGCGCCGCCGCCCGCGAGGGCCCCGAGCGGCACGAGGCCGCGCGGCATGCGCCCGCGAGTGGCGCCCGTACGGCGCCAGCCGCCCGCGGGCGCTCCGCGCGGCACGAGGCCGTGCGGCGTGCTCCCGCAGGTGGCGCTCGCGCGGGCGCCGCCGCCCGCGGGGGCCCCGCGCGGTACGAGGCCACGCGGCATGCGCCCGCGGGTGGCGCCCGCGCAGCGCCAGCCGCCCACGGGCGCCCCGCGCGGCACGAGCCCGCGGGTGGCGCCCACGCGGTGCCTACCCGCGCGGACTCCGCAGCCCGCGGTCCGGTTTGCGCGCCCGTGGTCGCGCGGCGGCGGCGGCGACGACGAAAAAGATGCCAAAAAGGACACAAAACCCTACAAAAATACAATAAACCAAATCCACTTACCGTTTCCGACGGGGGAAGACGATCCGATTGCCCTCCCGTTTCCAACACGTCGATCGGGGTGTTCGGACTCCTCCGCCTTCTCCCTCTCTCTTCTTTTTTTCCTCCGGTTAGGGTTCGGTTCTTTTCTTTTCTTTCTCGTTCTCTCCGGCTAGGGTTTCTCTTTTGCGAAAAGTGGGACTTTTTCTCCTCGTACGTACGAATAAATCCCACATATAATATTTATTAACGAATAATTAATTAATTAATTAATTAATTATACGGGATAAACCTATATCTCCTCGAAAAGCGTGCAGAATATTCTGCACGGATTCCGATGCGCGCTAAGTCACCGCAACCCTAAAAACCCTGTTCCGGGAGATTCCAAGGTCGGAATCTAGATCCGATCGCACCGTCGGTCATCGTTTTTCGAGCCCTTTCACAGAAAAATACCCATGCAGCACATCGGCCAACTTAAGAAAACTCGATAATTCAGCTTTCCTAAAAGAAGTACTTTATTAACAGGAGGGTAAAATATTACTAGAAAAGTCATGTCATTACACCTCCGAGGCTCGACAAGAGAAGATGGAGATGACGAATACCATTTTCCAACTTAAGGATGATTTGAAGCAATTTTCTTCAGGAATGAGCAAGTTGGATAAGTTGCTTGGTCTTGGTCAAACGAACCGTTTGGGCCTTGGATACTATCGAACTGGAGACAGTCCTAGTTCGAGTGAAACAATTTTTGTGCCCCAGTCGGCATCTCCTCCTCCGACGGAAATCAATGCATCCAACGACAGCAAGCCTACCTCACCTACTTTGGTTCAACAAGTACAAAGGTATGTTTTCGTTGTGATTTTGCAGGGCACATAAGAAGAGATTGCAAGATTGGAGCAAAACGAACAAATCAAGCACCTCTTGCGACAACTACCAACAAGTTCATCCCCCGGAAATCAAAGAAAAATTTTTCAAAAGAAAAGAACATTGGTAGTACATCAAACAAGACGACAATGTCAAAGAAAAGCGATGAATCAAACAAGACGCTTTCACCAAGGAGAATAACTTCACAATCATTGTCGACACACTCAAAAGGTTTGGGTGCGCAAAGATGAAATCTTCCCTTGTCTTGTTGTTCATACTTCTTTACATTCTTATGACAACTCGTCTTGGTATCTAGATAGTGGATGTTCCCGTCATATGACCGGTGACAAAAATTGTTTTCAAACTTTAGAGAAAACATCCGGAGGACTTGTTGTTTTCGGAGACGGTCGTTCTTCAAAAAATATTGGAAAAGGGACAATCACTATTCCAGAAGGCCCGGTTTTGAACAATATTTTATTTGTTGAAGGCCTTAAGACTAACCTAATTAGCATTAGTCAACTATGTGATAATGGCTTTTCAGTTAAATTTTCTTCTGCAGAATGTATTGTAACTGATAAGGACCATGTATTCTTTTAGAAAGGGGTTAGGTCTGAAAATAATTGCTATGTAGTTCCTAACAAAATTTCTGAACATTGTAACCTAGTGTCACTTGAAAACGAAACACTTTGGCATGAAAGACTAGGTCACATCAATTTTAAGGACCTAGCTGTAGAGTTATTATGGATCCACAAGGATCTAAATAGGTACTATCAAACACCTAGAGGGGGGGGTGAATAGGTGTAATACTTAAAAACTCAATCTCAGTGCAAAATAAAAACCAATGCGGAAAATAAAAACAGCACACCGAGATTTACGTGGAAACTCCAATCCAGGAGAAAAACCACGGGACCAACACGCAATAACAATCCACTAAGAATAGAAGAATAACAAGGTGATTACCGACTCCACGGACTCAACCCCTCCTTCAGCTTCTTCGGACCTTGCGCTGACCGGTTGGATATCCGCGCAATAACAATCCCTAAGAAAAGAAGAATAACAAGGTGATTACCGTCTCCACGGATTTAACCCCTCCTTCGATTTCTTGGACCTCGCGCTCCACCGTTTTGCACGTCCACTGCACACGTTCGAATCCACGAACGCCACTCGAATCCACGAGCATACGTTTCGAATCCACGAAACGCCTTTGGCACACCGAATCCACGATGCCACGTCGAATCCACGACGCAAACTCAGTCGATAAGAATATTGACTTCGATGGTGATCCTTTGCTTAGATTCTCATTGAGGAACCGTAGAAGAAATCTCTAAGCAAAGATTAGATCAATTCGACAAAAGATATGTTCTTGAAAGAACCATCGAATTGACCTAAAAGAGGCTATAAAGAATAACGATAAAAACCTAGCCTCTAGGGTTGCTCTCAAGTGTTTTATAAATTGATCGGCCGTAGCTCCCACGTTTTTGAGAAACCCTAAGTGTCTATTTATAGTTTAGAAACCTTTGGAAAGAGATAAGAATCAAAAACTTACCTTATCTGGAAATTTTCAGGACGGCGATCCGGATCGGATTTACTGCGATCCGGATCGTCGTAACGAGATTGACGATTCCAGAAAACCAAGGGTTCGGGATCCGGATCGCATTGCCCGATCCGGATCGTTCATACAAATCAGAAAACTTAACATTCGGGATCCGGATCGGAAATTGCATGGATCCGGATCGAAGTCTTGTATGAAGCAACAACCTTCGGGATCCGGATCGTTGGCCCTGATCCGGATCCTGAACATGTCCGAACACCAGTTTTTGATTATTATGAAATTAAAAATTCTTCCAAGTGTTTCTATACTATAAGAAAGTATTCGGATCACCACGATTATTTAGTTAAACATACCTGATCCTCTTGAATACTTTCTTCTTGAGATTGATGTAACTGAGCCACAATTCTTCAACTTCAATCTTCAAGACTCAAGACACTGAGTGTCAACTTGAGCTCTTGTTGAGTCTTCTCTAAGTCTTTGATTGCTGATTGACAATTTGATCCCTTTAAGACTCCGACTCAACTCACTGACTTGACTCACGAAATATGCCAACACCAAAAAGCCGTAACAATCTCCCCCTTTGGCAATTTCGTGACAAAACCCAAAAATACATAAAAGCGCTCAAGTCACTCATCTTAAACCAAAAAATCGAAACTCAATGTCATCACCAAAACATTGATTTTCTTTGCGTGAAAGATCCAATAAATACAAAATTACATTTGAACCAAACAGTCCTAGAACATACTCTATGACTTAGGACTTGGAGTCTTAAAGTGATGTAATTCCTGCAAAACAAAACTCCAAACAAAATCAAACGTTAGTTGTTAGAAATTAAAATCCTACATTTGATCCGTCTTCCTTTTGGTTCTTTTGTTTTTCGGCTCTTTCAATTTTTTCTTTGTCTCCCCCTATCTTGAGCATCTCTAACATGTTCTCCATGTTCTTGAGCATCTATGTTCTCCCCCTTTGTGGTACGATCATCATTTTCCGTTCTCCCCCATTTTTCCATTTTCGTTTCGTTTATCCTCTCTTGATGATCTCATCTCCGTCATTTCTCTTCTCCCCCTTTTTGTCACAAATTGTCAAACAGTGAACATACTAGACAAAAGAAAATTACTAACAAAATTAGTTCATGGAGAAAGAGAGATAAAAGCTCAGTTCTGGTATATATAACAAAAATGCAGATTGCGTACCGGTACCAGAAAGCAAAAATTAAATAATTTCTTGAAACAAATCCAGATTTTAGAATCTTTTCAAATACCGATTTGTATTCCATCAAGAAATCAATTTAAGTGCTTTAAACAGTGAATTCACACAGATGTCATTCAATCCAATTAATTTCACAAAATTAAAAAGATTTACTCCAAAATCATGAAAAATAAAGGTAAAACATTATAAACCGTTTTTCATGTTATATTCATCAAACACAAGTCATCAAAAATAATCTTGAGATCCAAAGTCTATCAAGATGTAACGGATTTACAAAGATGACATACGGAGATTTCCAAACGACATCAATCTTGAATTCTACCCTTTCAAATTTGAGATAAGCACTAAAATACCTAAGGGTGGCTCTTTGAGCATCTTTCAACTATCCCACCTTATACCAACCAGGAGACTGTTCAAAATATAAGAGTTTTGCATATTAATCTCCAAATGCTTCAACTAAAGATTTTCTCATGAAATACTATCAAGCATCCATAACATGTGGTAGCTTCACACACAAACCGGACGACCGGGGTGGCAGCTCTTTCCAACATGTGGTGGTAGTTTTCACACTCCTTTCGGATGTAACTCTTTCCACATCTTGTGCAATTCATTTTATTACCCTTGTAAGAAAATAATCTCTTACGTGAAAGAATTAAATCCCAAATTTTAGCCTATCGGTTGTCTCACGTTTATTACAATGAAATCACACAACCGAGATAGATTAAGCATCTAAAGATCACACATGATTTCTAAAATTTGATGCTTATAATATCAAAAACTCCTATAATGAAGTATCTTCAAGATTATGATTAAGGAGTAAAGTTGATAATCCAAATAAAATTAATTTGGAGTGAATAAAAGTGAAGCCCCTTTTTTTTTATTCAATGCACTTGTTCAGTAAAAACCCTTTTGTTCAAAAACAAAGTATAAAAACGAAGAGCATTGAAAAACATGTAATGCAAAGATTAAGAAAAATATGAAGGGAAAACCAATCAAAGCATTACATACAGTCATAAGCTATTTAGAACTTAAGACAAGGAAAGATATCACCTTTCCGAATCCAAAATCGCTGGATTTTGGGTTGTCTTGATTCGTTGTGGCCGGGGGTTGTCCGCTTTGACTGTTGGTCCACCTTAGGTCTTTGCCTCGCAGTGATCCACTTGAATGATTGATGTTGTGGCTCGGACCTTTGGTGGGTTGAGTGAACTCCTTTGACTTGATGTGTCTTTTGATTCCGTTGAGTTCGCTCCGTAGATGAAGTTGCCGAAGGACTCTTCTTTCTCTTTTTCGGGCAATTCTTCACCAAATGTCCTTCAAGTCCACAAAGGTGACACGTTCTTCCTTTCAATTTGAATGTGGAACTTGAAGCATGCACAGTTTGATCCTTTTTAAAACCCAAACCAACCTTGCTTGTTTGACCTAAACCGGACATACACTCAAGTCTCTTGGAATCGGTTGAAATCCTTTGTATGTCGGATTTAAGTTGATGAACTTGTTTGGTCAATGCTTGGTTGGTGACATGAATTTCCTCAAACTGTTTTTCTAGAAAACCAATCTTATCCATATATGATTTAGCGTTTGTCTCCGATTGGTTTAGCTTTTCTTGGAGGATTTTATTGTTATTCAATAAACGTCCTTGTTCCTCCTCGAGATCATGAAGTTTTATCTTTAAAGCATGATTCTCGTCTTGATTCTCAAGTCGTTGCTTCCTCAACTTCTTGATATGCTTGGCCATCTTCTTAGATTCCGCAAGAAGTTGTTGATATGCCTCAACGAGTTCTTCTTCGTCCGACTCCCCCTCACTTGATGACTCTCCGTTGGATGTTGATGTTTCATGCAAAATCAAAGGAGTAGAGTCAGTGACTAAGGATGATAAACACAAATTAGAAGAGGGGATTTTAGAGGCATGAAAAGCAACGGCGTTTTCCTCTTTACTTGAGGTCGATTCATTAGAGATAGAATCGTCCCAAGTTTTCGCTTGCAAAGCCTTCTTTTTATATAATTTCGGAGTAGGACAATCCGTTGAAATATGGCCGTAGCCTTTGCATCTATAACATCGGATTTCCCCTTCGAATTCATCTTTTTCCTTAGAAGGTTTTGCAAGGAATTTGAGGTTAGAGGATTTAGAACCCGATGATCCTTTAGATGGTTTCGTGGATGAAGATCCATCGGTTCGATTCTTCCAAAATTTCCGGCGAAATTTCTTTGTGATCCGCGCCAATTGTTCTTCAAAATCGGCAATAGAGATTTCATCGTCGGAACTTGATTCGCTATCTTCTTCCTTTGTGGATTTGAACGCAATACCTGTAAGCTTAGAAGAAGACTTGGAAGAAACTTGATTAGTAGGAAAAGTCATTTCATAAGTTTGCAAAGCACCTACTAATTCCTCTACACTCATCTCATCCGGATGACTAACGGTTTCTATGGCGGTAACCTTTGCCCTAAACCGTTCCGGAAGAGTCCGAAGTATCTTTCTTACAATTTTCGACTCCGGGATCTTTTCTCCTAAATTAGCACATGTATTTATTACATCTTGAAGTCTAGTGTAATAATCTGTAAACAATTCATGCTCTTCCATATGAATAGAGTCAAATTGACTTGTAAGCATCTGGAGCTTTTGAATTTTTACAAGATTAGTACCCTCATGTGTAATTTTGAGAATATCCCAAATTTCCTTCGCGGATTCACACGCGGAAATTCTTGTGAACTCAGTCGAGGAAAGAGAATTAAATAAAGCGTTCATACCTTTCCCATTGTAAGAAGATCTTTCAAATTCCTCTTTGGACCATCTAGAGCGAGGTTTTGGGGTAGTAGAATTTCCTACTTCCTCAACAGGATGCACCCAACCGTGTTCCACGGTTTGCCAAACACGCTCATCAATTGAGATGAGAAAAGCTCTCATCCGCACTTTCCAATAAGGATAATTAGTCCCATCAAAAAGAGGAGGTCTATAAATATTACCACTTTCACCCATCATGATAGATAAACCTAAAACCCGCTCTGATACCAATTGTAGAGTTATTATGGATCCACAAGGATCTAAATAGGTACTATCAAACACCTAGAGGGGGGGGTGAATAGGTGTAATACTTAAAAACTCAATCTCAGTGCAAAATAAAAACCAATGCGGAAAATAAAAACAGCACACCGAGATTTACGTGGAAACTCCAATCCAGGAGAAAAACCACGGGACCAACACGCAATAACAATCCACTAAGAATAGAAGAATAACAAGGTGATTACCGACTCCACGGACTCAACCCCTCCTTCAGCTTCTTCGGACCTTGCGCTGACCGGTTGGATATCCGCGCAATAACAATCCCTAAGAAAAGAAGAATAACAAGGTGATTACCGTCTCCACGGATTTAACCCCTCCTTCGATTTCTTGGACCTCGCGCTCCACCGTTTTGCACGTCCACTGCACACGTTCGAATCCACGAACGCCACTCGAATCCACGAGCATACGTTTCGAATCCACGAAACGCCTTTGGCACACCGAATCCACGATGCCACGTCGAATCCACGACGCAAACTCAGTCGATAAGAATATTGACTTCGATGGTGATCCTTTGCTTAGATTCTCATTGAGGAACCGTAGAAGAAATCTCTAAGCAAAGATTAGATCAATTCGACAAAAGATATGTTCTTGAAAGAACCATCGAATTGACCTAAAAGAGGCTATAAAGAATAACGATAAAAACCTAGCCTCTAGGGTTGCTCTCAAGTGTTTTATAAATTGATCGGCCGTAGCTCCCACGTTTTTGAGAAACCCTAAGTGTCTATTTATAGTTTAGAAACCTTTGGAAAGAGATAAGAATCAAAAACTTACCTTATCTGGAAATTTTCAGGACGGCGATCCGGATCGGATTTACTGCGATCCGGATCGTCGTAACGAGATTGACGATTCCAGAAAACCAAGGGTTCGGGATCCGGATCGCATTGCCCGATCCGGATCGTTCATACAAATCAGAAAACTTAACATTCGGGATCCGGATCGGAAATTGCATGGATCCGGATCGAAGTCTTGTATGAAGCAACAACCTTCGGGATCCGGATCGTTGGCCCTGATCCGGATCCTGAACATGTCCGAACACCAGTTTTTGATTATTATGAAATTAAAAATTCTTCCAAGTGTTTCTATACTATAAGAAAGTATTCGGATCACCACGATTATTTAGTTAAACATACCTGATCCTCTTGAATACTTTCTTCTTGAGATTGATGTAACTGAGCCACAATTCTTCAACTTCAATCTTCAAGACTCAAGACACTGAGTGTCAACTTGAGCTCTTGTTGAGTCTTCTCTAAGTCTTTGATTGCTGATTGACAATTTGATCCCTTTAAGACTCCGACTCAACTCACTGACTTGACTCACGAAATATGCCAACACCAAAAAGCCGTAACACTAGCTAGAATTTCTAATAAAGACGTGGTTAAGAGAGTTCCTAAATTATCTTTTAAAGAAAACATTGTGTGTGGAGGTTGTCAAAAGGGAAAACAATCAAGGGCCATGCACAAGAATTTAAACCACGTGGGAACCAAATGGCCATTAGAATTACTGCACATGGACTTAATGGGGCCGACTCGTCAACCAAGTTTGAGAGGTAAATGGTACATTTTTCTTATGGTTGATGATTTCTCTAGATTTTCATGGGTAACTTTTTAAAAAGAGAAAGCGGATACTTTCGATTCTTTTCATGAGATTTGTCATCGTGTTATGATTGAGAAAAATGAAAAGATCGTTCGTGTTCGAAGTGATAGAGGTGGAGAATTTATAAATTCAAAATTCATTATTTTTTGCACTTCCAATGGTATAAAATATGAATTCTCTGCACCCTATACACCTCAACAGAATGGTATAGTCGAGCGCAAAAACAGAGTAGTACAAGAGATGGCGCGTGTTATGCTTCACAGCCGGAAACTCCCGTTACACTTTTGGGCTGAAACAGTTAACACCGCGGTCTACGTAATTAATCGTGTTTATTTGCGCCCGGGTACTTTAACTACACCATATGAGCTATGGTTTTGTAGAAAATCGAATATCAAATATTTTCGAATCTTTGGGAGTAGCTGTTACATTTTACGTGATCGCGAAAATCTTGGAAAATTCAACTCTCGAAGTGACGAAGAAATTTTCATGGGTTATTCTACAAACAGTAGAGCATATCGGGTTTTTAATCTCGAATCTAAAACGATGTTAGAATCTTTTAATGTTAAAGTAGATGAAGCTTTTCATTTTGCATCTGATAAATCTACCCCTGATATGTCTCTTGATGATGATACTCCTGTAAATGCATCTTCTCATGATAATTCTTCCGATAATGTTGATGCATCTCATGGTTCTCCTAGTTTATCTGATATGCAGGAATCATCACACATACCTCCGAGCACTCCATTACCTCAAATGCTACGTATCTCCAAGGATCATCCAGAGTCAAATATTATTGGAGACCCACAAGAAGGAGTCAGGACTCGGAGACAGTTGGTTTGTGGAGTCGCATGTTACGTCTTCATTGTGGAACCAAAGAACGTTGATGAAGCTCTTCGGGATGATTATTGGATTGAAGCAATGCAAGAAGAGCTCCATCAATTCGAAAGAAACAAAGTCTGAGAACTAACGAACATAACATAATTGGTACTAAGTGGATTTTTAAGAACAAGAAAAATGAGGATGGTACCATTATTAGGAACAAAGCACGCCTAGTTGCTCAGGGCTATTCACAAATTGAAGGTATAGACTTTGATGAGGCGTTCGCCCCGGTAGCTCGTCTCGAGTCAATTCGCATCCTTTTCGCCATTGCTTGTCATTTCAAATTCAAACTCTTTCAAATGGACGTCAAGAGCGCCTTTTTAAATGGTTTTCTAAATGAGGAAGTTTATGTGGCTCAACCGAAAGGTTTCATTGACCATAAACTACCTAACCATGTTTTTCGATTGAAAAAGGCTCTTTACGGTCTAAAACAAGCACCACAAGCATGGTACGAAAGGTTGACAAAGCACCTTTTGAAAAAGGGCTACACTCGAGGGGGAGCGGATCGGACACTCTTTGTGAAGCATTTTCAGGATAACTTCATTGTGGCACAAATCTATGTCGATGACATTGTATTTGGTGCAACAAAAAACAACGATGCTTCAAAATTCGCTGAAACCATGGAAAGCGAATTTGAGATGTCCATGATGGGCGAGCTAACATATTTTCTTGGATTGCAAGTCAAACAAAGTGAAGAAGGCATCCATCTATGCCAATCCAAGTATGCAAAGAAGTTGGTCAAGAAGTTCGGATTAGAAAACTCTAAAGACTTTCCAACTCCAATGGGAACTAGCAACAAGGGATTAGGAAGTGAATCTCTTAGTGAAAGTGTAGACGAGAAGCTTTATCGCAGCATGATTAGAAGTCTACTCTATCTCACGGCTAGTCGCCCGGACATATCCTTTAGTGTTGGGATCTGCGCGAGATATCAATCAGCACCAAAGGAGGTTCACCTGAAAGCAGTGAAAAGGATCATCCGGTACGTCAAAGGAACATTGAATTTCAGAATTTGGTAGCCTATGGGCACAACTCTCGACATAATAGGATACTCAGATGCCGATTGGGCAGGATCAGTGGATGATTAGAAAAGTACGAGTGGTGCATGCTTTTACCTTGGCCATTGTCTTGTCGCATGACATAGTAAAAAGCAAAACTGCATTACACTCTCAACTGCCGAAGCGGAATATATTTCAGCAGGGAGTTGTTCGACACAATTGATTTGGATGAAAAGCGTTTTGAGCGACTTCCGAATTCCTGCGACTTCGGTAACTATTATTTGTGACAACACTAGTGCTATAAATATTTCTAAAAACCCTGTCTTGCACTCAAGAACAAAACACATTGAACTTAGATATCATTTTCTAAGAGAGCTAGTTGAATCAAGTATTCTTCAAATTTCTTATATTTCAACTGAAGATCAATTAGCCGATATTTTAACAAAACCTTTGGATCAAAAACGGTTTATTCATTTGCGTAAAGCAATTGGAATGCTTCCTTTGAAATAACACTTTTTGAAACCATTGCTTAGGTTAGGTTTTGTTTTGTATTTCTGTTCTTTATCTATGCTTGTACATAAAACATTAACTGAGCATATGTTATTGACTTTAATTGCATCCGTTCATGTTTTAAGAAATTTATTATAGTTTGGATATCATGATAATTCATTTGATGCAATGATCATTTATATCAATTAAGTCATCTTTAATTGATCAAGGTCAATTTCTCTCTCAAATGATCTCTTGGTATAGTTTTTATCTTATTTGACAATTGAGTCAAGTATGAATATGAGATCAATTTTTGGTTGAATATCTCATATCTTAAATAATTGAAAGCCAATTGAGGGGGAGTTTAATAAAATTTTTATGCTCAAAAGGTGTGGAAAGAGTTACATCCCAATGAGGAGTGTGAAAACTACCACCACATGGAGGAAAGAGCTACCACCTCGTCGTCCGAGTACTGTGTGCAGCTACCACATGTATACCAAGCATGATTTTTCTTGTTGATTAGATAAAATGCTTTTTGGATACTTGACTCTGTCAAATTCCAAGGTTGGTATAAGATGAGATTTTATCGAAAGATGTTCAAAGAGCCACTCCCTATAATAAATTGACTAGATATATTATCTAACTTATTTGGGATTTCAAACATCTATCGATCTTTGTGCTTCATTTTCTTTACCAAATTGATGATTTGATAAACACATTACTCATTAGATCGTGATTGATGTTTTTGAACTTGTTCAACTTTAAAGGATTTAATTTTTATAAATTTTCATTTCATTTCTTGGATATTATTGATAAATTTAGCATAATTTATTTATTTTGATATGAAACGATGATTTTTATTTAAAGTTGACATACAAAAGTGCTTACAAACTTTTTCTGGAATTTCTGGAATTTATTTTTCTGAGGAAAAAGTTGAAGCCGATCCGGACTGAGAATTCTGATCCGGATCCCGAAAGCAGAATTTGTCTGCGGGTAGCCGATCCGGACTGGATTCTACAGCCGATCCGGACTGCGGCTAGAGTTTATATGAAACAAAAGGGTATTTGATTTCTTTTTACCTCAAGCTTTTGTTTCTAGCATCCCAGAGCTTCTCTCTCTAGAAAACAACTGATTTGGAGCCCTTCAAACTCAAGTTCTTCCGATTCAAGTAAGTTTTTATGATCAAAACTTGGGTTCTTCACAGTTTTTGCCCTGTTCTTCCAAAACGTGAGGAATTTCATGCATCTTTTTCAATTTTTAACGGTTTTTGGTCAAATTTCTTTTGAAATAAGAACTCTGAGTAGATTAGTTTTGTTTATATGCCTTGTATTCACTTGATTAACGGATTTTTAAGCTTCGATTTCTAAAAATTCGGTTTTAGGGCATATTTTGAGAATTTTTGAAAATAATGGAATTGATCTATCTTTAAAATTCTTTTTGCAAAACAAACTTGATTCCTAGTCTCTGTACACGATAATGATTGTTTGGGTACAATTTTTCAAAATTTTAAAAATTAAACAATTTTTCGTGTTCTTGAGTTCTTGCTCGCAGGTTCTTCATTTTCAACGCACTAGCCAAGATGGTTTTTGCATGGATTCTAGTGCTTATTGTAGCAATGGTAGGAACACGAGCGTCAGGGAGCCTGCTTTTGATTTCAATTGTTACAGGGGTACTGTGGAATCTCGAGAAGGGAAGCTTGGAATTTCCAAGTGTTTTCGGTTTGCATTGTTTTCAATTCTCCTTTATTGCGCATATTACTATACCTTGATTATGTTGCATCTTGGCACTGTCGCTGACTCCCCACTCTGTGACAGGTTGGTCGGGCGCGGGCACGGGACAAATGTGAGGACGGTCTAGGAAGACGTTGTAATATCATAACTTTTCGTGTAACGTTTTACCCCCCTGCTAATAGAGTATAAGTTGGAGGAAACTGAATTATCGAATTCTCTTGAGTTGACTAAGACACGGTGTAGGTATTTTTCGGTGATAGAGCTCGAAAAACGATGAACGGCGATGAAATCGGATCTAAAATCCGACTTACGGATCCCCCGGAATGGGGTTTTGAAGGTCGCGGTAACCGTGGGGTGCATCGGAATCCGTGCAAAAGATCTGGCACGCCTTTCGAGGAATTTTAAAATTTATCTCGTGGGAATAGATATTTATTATTATATAATAAATATCCGAATATGGGGATTTTTCATTTTTACGTACGTATGAAAAGGAAAAATAAAATAAAATAAAAGAAAATAAATTAATAATAAAAAGATAATTATACCTCGTTTACCGAAAGGAAAACCCTAGTTTTAAAAGATTGCCTCCTCAAACCCTTCCCTCTTGTGCGTACCGAAGACCAAAAACAAACCCTAGTTCGGAGATAGAAAAGAAAGAAAAGAGAGAAAAGAGAAAAGAAAAGAGAACCTTAACCGGAGGAGAAAAGAAGGAAAGAAGGAGAAAGCGGAGGGACCCGATCGCCCCGATTGACGTGCCGGAGACCAGAGAACGAGACGCCATCATCTACGGGGAGCGGATCCGGATCCCCAACGCCGCGAGGGACAAGATCGAATCTTTGTTCCCGATAGATCGAGGTTAGTGATCGTTATTTCTCTTCCGTCGGTCCGATCGTGGGTTTTTCCGTGTTCTTTGGAGATCGTTTTAATCGGTACATTGATCACGGATTTTTGATTTTGGTTTTGATCAATGATTTGTTCGTGTTCTTGACCGGGTTTAATCGGTGGTGTTTAATCGGTCTTTTGATCGGGTTTCCGATCGATGTTTCGATCAATGGTTTAATTGTGAGAATTACCGCGGATTTGTTTGGGGTTAATTGGGTGTTTCGTCGGAGCATGGGGGGAGTTAACGGGAGGCCGCCGCCGCCGTTGTTAAACGGGAGGCCGCCGCCTTGTTAAACGGGAGGCCGCCGCCGCCGTTATCATGTTCGCGGGGTCGTTGCCGGAGCGGCGCGGGGGCGAAAACGGAGAAGAAAACGCGAAACGGGGTGTTACTGTTCACCCCGTACGGCCTCCTCAGCCCGCGGTCCACGGCCCGGGCGTGTACCCGGCGCACGCCTCCGCAGCCCGAAGGCGCGGACCCGGCGCACGCCCCGTGCGCCAGCCTTGCCCGCTGTTGCGCGGTGCACGCTCTAGGCGTGCACCTGGCGCACGCCTCCGCGGCCTGAAGGCGTGAGCCCGGTGCGCGCCTCTCCCGTGCACCGGCCCGGCCCAACTCTCCTGGTGCATGCTCCCTGGGTGAGCCCGGTCTGCGCGCGCAGCCGCCCGATGCGCAGACCCGGTCCACGCCTGATCCGTGCACCACCCGTCAGCCCGGACGTCCGGTAGCTCCGTTTTGGTCCGTTTTTCACCGTTTTGAGCGCCGTTTTCACCGTTGGGATCACCGTTTCCGCCGTTTTCTTGGCATGGCTACTTGGGGTCATCTAAGCCACCGTTTCGCCATGTCATGTGCTAGTTTCGCCGTCGCTCCGCGCCTGGACAAAATCATCGAGGTCGCGCTGTCGGGCCTTTTCCTCATCAGTTTCGCCGTCGGGGTTACTCGGCTTGACCGTCGTCGTCCCGAATTGGCTACCAGATGAGAAATTGGGTTTTGTTGGACTTCCGTTAGCGGATTTGGGTTCCGATGGAGTTCGCGATGATATAGTCGCGGTCCGGTTGTTGTTAACCATCAGTTTTACCGTCAGAGATCCGGTTTGATCTGAGTTTTACAGTTTTACTTGACAGTTTTGACTCGACGGATTTTGATTGACAACGCGGTCCGCTTGGCACAGTGACTCTGGTTTTTCGTTGGTTTATTGTTACAGTGGTCGGGACCACTGATTTTGCCTGTTTAGGGTAAAGTGTTAAATTGTGCTTTTGGTTATTTTATTAGGCCGCGTGAAGTTCTGATTGCTTAGGAGGGTCACGGGCGCGGTCGTTTATCTTCGTTTCAGGTGGGTACTTTCGTAATAAGTTTCATTATATGTTATCATTATGGCAAGTTCAATAAAGTAGATGAACCATGTTACTTGTTTAACCCATTGCATGAGATGTTCCCGTTCTATTATTGTTAACTGTGGCGACTAAGTGTCGCGGTGCTTTAACACACGCCGATTTCGGCAATGATGCTCATAGATGCTTACACGAACACCAGCGGTTTGGCCACCGATTGGGTGTACTTTTCCGGAATTGTGGTACGTTGACCCGTGTACCCCACGAAAGTAAAGGTGTCGAGTGGGGACCCCTCACGGTTACTATAGGTACAGCACTAGAACCGTGGAGGGGTTAAAGGCATCCGTAGCCTGGGGTCCCCGGACATGGCAGGCATCCGTAGCCTGGGGTCCTCGGACATGGCAGGCTCTTGGTTTCGATTTACAGGGAATGCGAGAGATTTATAAGGGAAAGTTTGGATGCTCTGGGTGTATCAGTTTGTCTTTCCTATACTCTTTGTTGTTATATTCATCTACTTTATTTGTCACTGACTTTCCCACACTGTGACAGGTCCGACTAGGTGTAGTAGCCGGGACGACGGTGAGGCAGCGTCTAGAGGGCATTAGCCGTATGAGACTTATTTCGTCGTTCTTGCTTTGGGTTATCTCATCTCCTTTTATTTAGTTTAAGTTCTTAATTGCTTGACTGTGGAATATTGTGGATGTTGGATTGAGAGTTTGTTTTCGTGATGTGATCTTTATTGTGCTTCTTATTGACTTATATGCGGCATGTTTTATACCAAACAAAAGGGTTTCGAAAATACTTTCCAAAACCAAGTGTTGTGTAGGCACTACTTTGTAAACCTCTGGATTTATCCTTTCAAAAGATGTAGCCGCCCAAATGAAAACTTTAGTTTATGGGTAAAAGTATTACTCTCTATCAATGTATTCAATGTGACTGTGTGGTTAAAGAGTAATGTTGTTAATGTAACGCCGTGCATATACAAAGGAGACTCTGTCCGTTTAAAGAGTGAATTTGTATATGTGGCGGGTCTGACGCGCACCGGTAGGAGAGGTTGTCTTCAGAAAAGAAAAAAAAATAATATATATGTACGTTTTTCGCTTTTTCTCAAACCTCCGGGGCGTGACAGACGTTTTGTTTTTAGCATATCTTTCGAGCGACATTGCGAGGTTTTATTCTTGTATATCTCCTTAGTTTTGTTTTGTGCTGTGTGAGTGGGTTCGCCTGTGCTTGTGTGGATGTTCAAACTACTGTAGTGACTCTGTGTGCTTGCATACTCTGTAGTTGTCGGCCTATTTTCAAACCAGGAAGAATGTTTGTGAAAACGGCTTTTAAAACAACGACACCGATTTGAAAACCCATGGATTTATCATTTCTAAATAACGACGGCCGTGTTAAGTAGTTATAGTACTTTTTCTTGCTATTGTGAACGATGATTGTGGTTAAAGTGTGAACGAGATTACATGCGGGTTTATATGCCTGTCTAAGTTGGAACCGCTGTGCACGTACAAAGGAGACCCCGCTCTCGGAGTCGAGGAATTTGCACGTGTGGCGGGTCTGGTGCGCACTGGGAGACCTGGTAAAGAAAAATGTTAATATTTCACGTTTTCCGCTTAACCAAAAAACCTCCGGGGCGTGACGAATTAAATGGTATCAGAGAGAAAACTCACTTTAACCACAGTGGTCGTCATCCAACATCCACAGAGCACCATACCACTAGCAGCTAATCGATGAGATAAGCGAGCAATAGGTACGTAGAGCGCGAGTGTTTCGGGGACGGGATGATAGTGTTTTAGGTCGGTCGTAGGTCTTGGTGCCAGACCAGTTAAGTCTAGGATTGACTTGTTTTCTTTGTGTACACGGATGACGGCCCGGACTTGGTCTTCAATCAACAACGCGGGAATGGAAGTGACGGCTTTGACAGCTACGGAGGACCGGCTGCATTGACAACAGTTGCACGACGTGGTCGGGCAACTGCCAACGCTCACGGAAGGCATGGAATACCAACGATATGGGTTACCCGCCTCCCGAGAAGCAGTTGACCGGGCCACTTCGGTAGAGCGGGAGTTGACCAATGCGCCCGATCAGTAGGAGACCGGGAGCGACCACCCAAGTATCCGAAGACGCAACAAGGAACCAGAAGCATGCCGACGAAAGGACCGAAACCGGGGGAGACTGACCAGGCAACGTCTGCAGAGGAGCACACCGGGTGACCGACTATTCCTGGAAGCACGATCATTCCTCCGTTGTGGCAAGCCGGGGCATCTCCGCTCTTACTGCCCCCTGAACCTGGGGACAGCCCCTTCAGCGGTGCGACGCGGGTAAAAGATCTCGCGCGACGGCATGACAAGGGTACGCCTCATCAGGTAGCGGTTGGTGACCGCCCAGAGTCGGCAGAAGAGCTACGCAGATCGAAGACGATGGGACTTGGAGTTTCTAGTTGAGAAACACGGTTGCCCGGGTCTCGCCATTCCAGGGATCAAACGGTTCGGAACGCGGGGCAAACTGGGCCCGTATTTTCTCGGACCTTTGAAAACCCTGGAGCGCATCGGCCTGGCAAGCTATCGTTGAATGCCGCCACCAGATCCCAACCGGGTGCACAACATTGTTCATGTTCCGATGCTCCTGAAGTATCTCGCGGATCTGTCACTTATTCTGGAGGTTTCCGCTTTTGAGCGGCGAGAGGACTTGAGCTTCAGAGAGGCACCAATACGGTTTTTCGCACGGGAAGACAAAGAGTTACGCAACCGGGTAATCCCCTACGTGAAGGTGCTGTGGAGTAATCATGAAGACCGCGAAGCGACATGGGATTTGGAAACGAGGATGAAGGAGTGCTTTCCTGTTTTGTTTAGCATAGAAGAAAGTTAAGTTTTGATGACGAAACTTCTTTTAAGTGGTGAGTGATGTAGTATCCTAAGTTTTCTAGTGTCGTTGGTGACCTTGTCGTTTAATGTTAGTTGTAGGTACCCTTTCTTATCGACTTTTGGTGAGTTGTGTTTTGGTTCACGTTAATATTTTTCGGTGCTTCGAAAGGGAAGAAAAAGAAAAAGAAAAGGTTACTGCTAACAGGGTGCTATATATAAAAATATCTACCAACCCTAGGCCAAGATCTGACTCAGACTTCCTCGAAAGTCGTGCAAATTACAATGCACGAATCTCGGTGCACTTTACGGTCACCGAGAGCTTCAAACCCCCATTTCGGGAGATCCGTAAGTTCGATTTCAGATCCGATCGCACCGCCGTTCATCATTTTTCGAGCTCTATCACCGAAAAATATTAACGTGAACCAGAACACAACTCACCAAAAGTCGATAAGAAAGGTCACCTACAACTAACATTAAACGACAAGGTCACCAACGACACTAGAAAAGTTAGGATACTACAACAAGTGATGGACTTCGGGCTTAAAAAGGGATCACATGGGTAATTGGAGGACCCGTCGAGTGTTTAGAAGTGGTTTCGCGTGAAACGGAGATCAAAATTAGACTCAGTGCGAAGTTTGGACAAAAGATCACTTTTCCGGATGCCTTCGGAAAATTTGAGGGTTGGAATTTGGCAAAACGGACATCGGATTTGGATTCAGCGCGCGAAAACGATGAAAATGGACTATTTACTTGTATTTTCTGGAGCCCGGATGACGCGCACGGATTTCGAGGCACTCGGTGCTGTTCCGGCGGCCGGCGAGCAGCGGCAGCGGCGGAGCGCGGCGGCGCGGGCGCGCGGGCAGGCGCGCGGGCGCGGGTGCGCTGGCAGGCGCACGGTGCATGGGAGTGTGTGCCACGTGTCACCTTCCCGTTGGTTTGCCAAGGGACGCGTGGCAGCAGGCGGTTGGCCGGTGTTGTGGACCGGGACCACGGAACAGGCCGGGCGGCCTCGGGGCGCGTGCCTGGCAGGGGCGCAGGCGGCGGCGCAGGCGCGCGTTGACCGCTTTTCCCGCGCGAGTGCGCGCCACGCGTCGGCGTCCGCGCTGGCCACGTGTCGTTCGGCGGGTGGCCGATTTCGCTGTCGCCTGTTTGGCGGGTGACGTGGCGGAACCGGGTAATTTCGGGCGTTCCGCGAGACAGTGGACCGCGACACTGTTGGCGCCCGAAACATTTCGGGCGCCCGAAACCAGGGACACATCCGTCATTATTTGAATTGTTTTGTGGCCTATTTAAGACCTGAGCCGCCTTCTTCTTCCTCTTTTCTGCATTTCGGAGCCTCCTCTCACCTCGGACCCTTCAGTAAAATCGCTCCTCGCGCAGTGCTGCATCCACCTGCGAATTTCTGGGATTTTATGTGGCACGCTTTTCGAGGTTTCCATTTATTTGGCGCGTCACGACGTTCCTTCGCCGGTGTTTCCTCCCGTCTCGTTTCGGTGCGCGAGCTCCTTCGGCCTCCTCCAACCACCTTTTTGAGCGATTTTTTTGCCGTTGGATCCACAACAGGTAGGGCTATGATCTTGGTATTTTCAGCATCCCCTAGTTTCGGGTTTTTCTTGGAGTTTTTCCATGCTTACTGGAACCCTTTGTTTGCTGTGAGGATTTCGGGGACAGTAGGTTGTTGCGTGGATATCTTCGTGCTCAAGCATTGGATTGAGGCGTGCCTATACACTTTTTGCATCTACTCATTGTGAGGATTATCACCGTATTTTTCTAGGATTTTTCTGAGGCTTGCCCGGAGGTATATTTTCTTTCTTTATCTGTGCATGGGTTTATAGTTGTGTTGTTGTGAGGTTTTGTGCACCCTGTGTTGTGGAATTTGTAACTCGGCCTACGGGGCTCGGATTGGGGCGTGCAGGTACTCGTTTCGAAGGTCTCGACGCGACGAACGCAGCAGTATTTTTGTTGGATTTTTTAGAGCCCTTTCTGCAGGTGAAAATATCACATCTTTGGGACTGGTACTGCAAATTTTGTATACTTGGATAATTTTTGGAATTAAAGTGTAACTGTGGACTTTTTGTTGTACCCAGGAGAGTTTGCGGGCATTCCTGAGCCCGAAGGAACTGGAGGAAATTAGAGATATTTGTTCTTGGGTATTTTCAGCTGTTGGACTTGGGACAGTTTAGCTCTTTCAGGTGGGTTCCTTCGCCTCCAAAACCAGTGGATTTTCTACTAATTCTATAATATAGGAACATGCATGTATGTGATAGATTAGGATGCATGTTAGAGAGGGAGATGTTATCTTTCCTGTATCATGTTTGATATTTTGTTAGTTGCTATTTCCTGATCCTGTTTTAGTTAAACTCAATACTATTATTGGAACTTGATCTAGCACCCCGTCATTTGTTGCACGTGTAACCAGACCAGTAGAAAACCCTCATCTGGGCTAGGTTTATTTATGCTTTAGACATCCACACTGTTCTTATATTCCTAGACATAGTGTCTTCCTCACCTGGTTAGTGGGCCGAGTGGTTGGGTTCTCTTAGTGTGGGATGCATGTTACACTCGTGCTTGGGGGTCGAGTGGAGTCTGGTAGATATAGCTAGTCGTTTTGTTATGGCGAGAGCCTTTTGGATAGACGGTGGTCCCGAGATGTCATGTTCTTCGATTTGGGTGCTACTACAGTGGTAGTGGCAGTAGTGTACCAGTGATAGCAGAACCTTGAACCCAGAACCTTTTTGGACACACACATGATTTTAGTCAACCAATATTTTCTTCCAAGCATCGTAGGGTCGCCTGAGTCTGTTCTTGTTTGATTGGACGAAGGCATTAGCTCTTCGAGGTTTGGATATAAAAACTTGTTTTCAAATTGTTTTCCTAAAAGAACTAAAAATCATTAAAAATGGGTTTCTCCTCAAATAAAAAAATAGTTTTTCAAAAAGGTACTACTTTTAGTCCTCACCCCGCGTGGGTTGAGTGAATAATGGTTTTTAGCAATAAATGTCACCTTTTCCTGTAAACTTCCCCACTCGAAAGGATTCGAGTGGTCTGGGTTCTAAGGGCTGCCTTTTTCTCTAGGTCGAGAACAACGAGGGGCTATGCCTAGAGCTTGTTCTTGTTTGATTTGGGTTGTAGGTTCTAGTCTTTCAGGGTTCTTAGACCTTTCATTGTTGTCGGTTGTGGAGTATACCCGGCTAGTGAGTTGCATGTCGAGTTGATGTTCTTTCTGGGAGCCGTTGGGTTGACAGCGGTCCTAGCTGTTGAGTGGTTCTTGTTAGAGAGTTAGAAAGGTGATTCGGGTACTGTCGATCTTCTTGATCGTGATTTGGACTATAGCCTGCATGAGCCATATTGAGCTCGACAGAGATGCGCGGATACTTTCCTCGGTGGGGTTGCGCCCCTCGAGTGCCACTCCGGAGTTGGGCCTGTTTCTTGCTATCGCGACTTGTCGACGCAGTCCCTCTGGCTGGGCCAGTTTTGGCAGTCACGGACACCTTACGGTAGACCCGTCCTTTTGTGGATGTGCGGCAGTAGGTAGGCGCAGGTTTGACTGGACCCTATGCGGCAGTCAGTGTAGATTGGGTGACTATATTTGAGAGTTAGTAGATGCATCATGTTTCCATCTGTTCCACTTTTGAGCATTTAGATTGAGGCATAGTAGCTGTAGAGTTATTTTCCAGCTCTTTTCCTTTCTGTATAGCTTTTGTTACTTTATGCCTCTAGTAGACTTAGTGGGCAGACCGTCGGGCTTGTTGGCGGTACCCACTGAGAACTACTGTGGGATGTAGTTCTCACACCCGCCGTGGTGTATTCTTCCCCAGGGACCTCTACTCCAGTTCCTGCTGCTCCAGTTGCTGATCCTGCTTCTTCAAATCGAGGTAAGGGAGTCGCGAGATAGATCCCTACCAGTCGTCTTCCTGAGAGAGAGTAGATGTACCCTCCTTTTTATTTTTGAGAGTTACATTTTGAGAGACCTTTGTAGTGAGGTATAGAGTGTACTTTTCTTTTACAGTTGAGAGACTTATGTATTGTGGTGAGGACTTGGGTTGTATTTATTTTATTTCTAGCAGTTTATTTTTTAGCTATGATATCTGTATAGTGTAGCATCTTTCTTTGCAGGTTAGTCGCTTCGTCTATACGGGGCTTCCCGTATGGGCGGCGGATCTGTTGGCAAGCCCGGGTCGCAGTTTCGATGCCGGGGCGTGACATCGTGACTTCGGCATTTTCTGCGACGCGGCGCACTTCGACGCTCCTTCGATTGTGGCTTCTACCGTCGTATTTTAGTCCGCGAGATCCCCTGGATCACCCCGATGGAATTTTGAGCCGATTTTTGTGGCAGCGCGTTCACAAGAGGTACGCCTTCGATTTTCATGTTGACCACTTTGCTTTGTTTCAAGTTTTTGGTGGTGTTCCCGAGGTACCTTTTGACCCCTTGTACTGCTACGATGTTTGGGACAGCGGTGGAGTATTGTTGGGATTTCTCGGCCTACTGCATCGGATCGGGGCGTGTGAGGACTCGATCGGCATCTACGCTTCGAGAGGAACGCGACCGTATTTTTATCATCTTTTTCTGAGGTTGCTTCGAAGGTGATAATTTCACTTTTTCTTGACTGAATGGTACAGATTATCGATCGTGGGAAGTTTTGGCTCGCCGCCGTGTTTTATTTGTTTCTTGGCCTACAGGCGTCGGAACTGGACGTGCGAGTACTCATTTCACATTTACTCATCGCGAGGATCGCAGCGGTTATTTTTTAGGAATTTTTCAAGGTCATCTTTGTGAGATGGCGAGTTTGGAGCGGTGCTTCGCGATTGAGGTGGGTGGTTGTTGTTTACCTCTATTTCGACATGCTCACTAGGATTATTAGAGTGATTCCCCTATATTGGACTTATCGATTAATCATGCTCGTGGTTGGAATTATGCATACTTGTGTGGAGATATGGTTTGCTATGTTAGCGTTTAACCTTGCATGTGAAATTGAATATTAAATTGGGACAAAGTGATTTACCTTGATGGTGGGTACCACTTTGGGATATTTTTGGACATGCATAGGTGGATGTTTATTGTGAAGGTGATATGTGGTTATGCGAGAAACATGATTGTTACTACTCATTTTTTCTTTCCAAATGAGAACACTTGTATGCTTGTATGGACATCTAGATAGGCCATCTTTTATTGCTACACTATCATGTTGAAATTTGACATAGGAGAAACCATGTTTGTTCTTTTCTTCTTTCCTTCTAGACTCTAGATATATGTTGCTCGGGTTCGAGCAGGGATTTGGGATAGTGTGGCCGGGGCCTGGATTGAGGATTATGGGATTTTGCGGCAACCGCAGATATTGGGCGGTTGACCGGATGTCGGTTGTGGGACATGATTGTGGGTTGTGGGGTGTTCCGGCAACCGCAGATATTGGGCAGTTGACCGGGTGTTGGTTGTTGTACCAGATTAGGGACTTGTGGAGTATTGCGGCGACCGCGGACATTGGGCGGTTGGCCGGATATTTACTTGTGCATCTGATTGGGGATCGGATTTCTTTAGTGGATGGATTTTCCCACTTTGATCAGAGTTGTGATCCAGTCCTGCTATATCGTGATACTTGTTACAGTGATACTTTACTCGTGTGGGTCGCTCCCCTCGAGTGCCACTCCGGAGTGTGCGACCGTGCCGGACAGGAGCCGGTCTGTTACTTATTTTGGGATGCGACCGTGCCGGTCAGTAGCCGGTCTGTATCTCGCGGATGAGTTCTTGAGTTCGACAGCAGAGCAGGCAGTACCAGTTTTTACTGGTGGATAGATTGGGTTTATCTGGACAGTTTTGGGTTACTGATGCATATATTCGGTTATTCCATTCTGGGATTGCATTTAGATGCATAGTAGTGGTAGTTTTCTTTCATTAGTGGTCTTTATTGCTTACCACTCTTCTTTCCCCTTTTTGCCTCTGGTGGACCTAGTGGGTGCGTCGGAGTTTGAAGCTTTACCCACTAGGGGAGGCTACTGGTTTACTAGTAGTTCTCACCCCCATTCATCCTTTCCTCTTTTTCTTCCCTTTGTTTTGCAGAGTTTTCTGCGGGAGCTGCTGGGCTTTCAGCGGCAGATCGAGGAGAGAGGACAGTTGAGTAGATAGATCTCCTGGCAGGATGAGAGAGTTTAGCTAGACTTTGGGTATACCCTTTTAACTCATAATATTGTACTTGTACTTTTGGGTCTGGCTTTAGCCAGCTGGTTGTATATTTTTGGTGAGCTGGAAGAGACAGATGTATTATTTTACAGATGTACTGTATTTTACTTCCAGTTTCAGTCTGAGATGTATTAGTTTTTAGTTCAGCTCTGTTTTATGCCCATCTTTTTATTATCTCTTATATTTGAGCAAGTTGTTGGCGCTTCGTGTACGCGGAAAATTCCGTGTGCACGACGAATCTGTAGACGGGCCCGGGTTCTGGTTTTCCCCCGGGGCGTGACAGCATGACTAAAAGTCGCGCACCGAAAAGCCCAATTTTTTATATTTTACGACCCAGTTTTACCCCAATGCATTCCGAAAGACTTCCAAAACCCATCGGCTTTCTTTTGCAATCCCGAAACACGTGTTTTTATGTATCGGTACAGCCACACATAATTAGATGTGTTGCGAAGCCGAAAGAATCAAAAACTAACTTATCGGATCCCAAAAACACCCGATTTGATTTCCGAAAGTTTTCGAAGTCCAACCCTCGTCACCGACTTTACGGAACATTACCAACTACAGCCCAACAAGGCTTTGGGATAGCCCCAAAATATCCAAAACTTAAAAACCATAAGACACTACCAAAACACGAATTACTCGCTCCGGCGGTTTTACCGAAAATTGTCGGAATGCGCTTCACATTACATAAAGTTCCTAGATCTTGAAACACTAGTCTGTTGCCCTCAAACAACGGTGACTAATCAAGAATATTTTCGTCTAAATCCCAAAACACTAATCCAATCCGAAAACACCAACTAAAATTCGATAACTAAAACTTTCCAACTCAAAAACTCTTAAATCAAGAATATGAAGAACATAAAATCAAGAAGATATATCTTCTATTCCATATATCTGTTATTCAATATATTTGCAAAGAGCTGTATAAAAATTAAGCTTAATAAAAATATGTTAATTCTCAATTAACAATCTTCCAACCCAAATGATTTAATAAATTAATAACAAATTTATCATTTCACATATAAAATATAAAATATTTTTCAAATATTATAAATCTTGAATCAAACTGTTTCGGTATTCTGATATAAAAAGCAAGATTTCTTATTGTAGTGAAATAATCAGCTGCATACCGCAAAGCAACGGGAGCATTGTATTTGATAGCAAAAATTTTATGAGGATAAGTATTGAATTTTATTTACTCCGAGGGGTATACATGGAATCAGTTCTTGCTTTTCTATTTTTTACTTTGGTTTATGTTTGTCATTTTGATCATTCTAGTTGCTTATGGGCTTTGTCAAATTATTATTCAAGAGATAGAGAGAGAAAAAAAAAAGAAAGAAGAGATAGAGAGAGAAAAAAGAAAGAAAGAAAGAAGAGAGGGGGAAGAGAGATAGAGCTCCACTTTTGAGGAGATTCCATTTCCCGGGAACAGAGCCCAGCAAAACATGGTGGCTCACTTTTTGTTCTGCTCCCCTTGAATTCAAAGTATATATATACTATCATACTTATTATTACGAGTGGAGCTGGAATGGTTTTTTTTTTCCTTTATTTTTTTAAGAAAGAGATAATGAGTTATTTATTTTATTTATTAAGAAACAATAAATTTAGCAACAAAAATAAAGACAAGTAGAATCTTTGAAAAAAAAAAAAAACCAACAAAACACCATCCAATAAATCCAAAGATAATTAATAATCTTAAGCACGAAAGCCCGATTATTAATCTTGTCTAGAAAATTCAAGTTGTTCTAACCAAAGAGCAGACACAAGAGTAAGTCTTTCAAGGGCATGTTTGTTTTATCGAAAATAAATTTTGGGTTAAAATGAAGTTTAGATGAAAACTGTTTTTTCTCTACTGGTTCTTTCTATACAGAAGTAAATTTCTTCAGTTCTGTTATTTGTTTGGCAGTAAGTGAATGTTATAAAAACTATAATTTATTCATAAATAATGAATAAATTATTAAATAATAAATTATAATATAATAAATAAATAATATAATTATATTTTTATATAATTAAAAAAGATAATCTAAAACAACTAAAGTAAAATTTTTTACATATAATTTATAATAATACAACAATAAAATTATAGAGTAAAAAAAATATTAATGCTCAACTAATTAATTTTCATTATATTGTAAATGTACAAATTAAATACTAAAACTTAAATAATCAGTTTTCATTATATTTTAAATATGCAAACTAAATAAAAGAGTAATTAATTAGTGCCACAATTAAATATATTTAAATATATCTAGCATTATTATTTTATTATTATTATTATTATTATTATTTTACCTATTTTTACCGTAATTGACTTCGGTTTCACTGTTTTTGATAACTTGAGTTTCGATCATATTTTTATTACGGCGAACCAAATAGCGAAAATGACTATTTATGGCTGAAAACGAACTCATCCCTCTCTACTTCCACCCAAACAAACAGGTCCTCACGCGCTTCTGCTTATCTTGGAGATCTAGGAACCCTGCCCATATGTGACACCCCAATAGTTGCATATCGAATGGAAATAAAATTGTGATTGAGTTTATAAGAGATTATGAACACGAAAAATATAAACTGGGCTTAAGTATTTTAGACAGATGGTTTAGAGTCAACAGGTTATTTTTGCTAGTAGGCCGAATCGTTACACCACATTTCTCTACTGTCCATCGAGACTTGATGTTTGGGGGGCCTCGTTTAAGCAAAAGAACAATTATCTAACGAAAAAACATCTATAGAAAAATGATCACATGTTTCAAGGCCGTTTGGCATAACACACGTAGTTGTTTGTCTATCCATTGGCATTTATAAAAAATTTCCGTAGTGAGTATTTTATTTTTGAATACGTATCAAATAAAATTTTTGACTTTAAGTAATATTTTAAACTTTCAAATTTTGAAACCTAGATAGTCTCTTATCCCATAAAGTTGTAAGAGAACTTGACTAATACTAAAAAAATTATATTTGTTATCCATTTTATAGTCTTGAATGCCTAGGTTTGAATAGTGGAAGGTGAAACAGTATTGACCTAATTAAGAGTTAAAAATAAATAGTAAATACTATTTATATACCATTGATTGTACTCTAGATAAACTCTACTTATTAGTTAATAAGTTTTTTTTTTTTTTTTTTTTTTTTTTTTAGAGAAAGATAGTATGCAATCGTTTTGTTAATTTTTTTTAAAAAAATAATTTAAATGAAAATTTGAAACAACTAGATTTCAAACTCAAAATCTCAAGTATCAATAATTAAATTTTTTATTACTTATATTAAAAATAATTGGTTATTAGTTAATAGGCTGTACTTTTATAGTTTACTATTAATTACAAGCCCTTATTAGAGTCGTAATAGGCCTCTTAAAGCTATGAACCACAAGCACGGGACCAGCATTATTAACAAGACCCTACCTGCTGCCATGCTTTTTGCCCCCCAACAGCGGGTGAATAGTGCCTTTGATAGAAAAAAAAAACAATAAAAAGAATACATTGTTTATTTCAATTTACGATGATAGCTTTTGTTTTGTATTGTATTTTTTTTAACTGTTTTTTTATTGTTATTTTTTGAGAGAGAGAGAGAGATAGACAGAGTTCATGATGACAGCTTTTGTTTTGTATTGTTTTTAATTTTTAATTTTTTTTTTTTTCCGAGAGAGAAAGTTTATGATGTTAGCATTTGTATTGTATTATATATTTTAGGCTTTGTTTAGCCAGAAAGATAATATGTTATTTATTTTATTTATTTTTTAAAAAATAATTATAATTAAAATATAAAATAATTAGATTTCAAAATTATAATTTTGAATATTAATTATAAAATTCTTACCATTTACACTAAGAATAATCAGTTTTGCATGTTCTATCTTAATTCATAAGCTTTATGTTTACGTGCTTGATTCCATTTTACTGCTTAGGTTAAGGGACCAAAACTTAAATCCTTTTCATTTTTCCTTTTGACTAGGTTTGGAGGTTGCTATTATCATTTTCTCCCATTGAGAGTTAATTTTTTATATATATATTTTTTGTACAGTGCCCAAAAACTATTTTATCCATGTAATCAAGCTCTACTACTAATAAAATTCCTACGAATTTTTACTACATAAATACAAAGTTGTTCTATCCCTTCTCATTGTTTATTCTCTAATTAGAATTTGTTTGGTCCTAAAACAAGATATAGTCTACTTCAATAAAATACACGTGGCCATATTTGATTGATAGAAAAGCATCTATCACGAGGTAATAGTTGTGGCTGCAAGGTTAATTAATAACGAAATCTAACTATTAAATTTTAAATTTAATATGATATTATCTAATTTGTTTATAAATATATTATCACTTAAATATTATTTAAGTCGTACGATAAAAAAAAAAAAAAAGTTGCATTGAAGGCTCCTAGCTAATATTGTATTGAATGATCCTGTCTAATATCTTTTGTTTGAGCAACGCTACATGTACCCCCCAAAGGGGGTGTACATCTTACATCCACCCATCTAATCTTACATCCACCCATCTAAGGGTGGGGGGTCAATTCACAAATTGTAAAGTGACCCCTCATCACATCCCATCTATTGGATGAGCGGGATGTGCGATGTACACCCCCAAATGAGGTGTACAAATAGTATTTTCCCTTTTATTTACTCGAACCTAAAGCTATACCTTTTATTTTGGTCTTATAATAATATTTTCGCATGCTTTTCGTTGCTAAAGATATTATATATATATATATATATATATATATATATATATATATATATATATATATATTGCTAAACGGTATATTAAAGATTATTGTACCTATAAATAAGAAGCCCCAAAAAGCTTCCAGCGGTTTCTAAATTTGTGATTGAAGTGCTTACTTATTAATGCTTTTGTCACGAAATTGTTTAGTGTTTTCCTTTTTTTGTTTTCTCTATTCAATCATAATGTGCGTTTATGCTATAAGTGAAAATGTTTTTGTTTAATGATTTGATGGTGGGCCCGTTTTTAAAATCTTTAGCATTACTTACTTTTCTAATTTGATCAGGTTGGAAACGTGTAATAACTGTAATTTTAAATTTTAAAATTTTAAATTTTAAATTGTTGAAGGTCGAGAGAGATAGTTAATTTTGTAATTCGGGGATCATTTCCGATGAAATAAAATCACTACTTTAATGATCTGACAATGTCGGAAGTTCTAGTGCAACCCGATTTCGAGTTCGGCATGTCGAAAGGAGGAAAAAACACGAAAAATGAAAAATACCCAAAAATTTTAAAGTTATCTTTTATGAAAAAAGTATGATATTTCATACATGGATTTGCGTAAAACTATATGTGGAGGGATCTCTACGTGTTTTACACATACTGCAGAGGACTGAGTTGAAAATACTGGAGAGGGACTAACTCACAATTTTTCTCGAATACCTATACGTGCAACTAGGGTTTCCCTGACACATATACTATCCTCTCCACTCCTCTCAGCCCAACCGCCACAAGAGACCTAGACCCATCTGCGCCGCGCCGCCTCTGACCGCCGGCGATCTCCCCCGGCCGCCGGAAACCAACCACCATCTCTTTCTTCATCTCTCTCCCAACCGAGGTGACCCGAAACCATCTCTCCTTTCCTCCTCTGTTGTGTCGCCCAAAACCCATCTCGCCGACAACCTAGGACTCCGGCGACCCTCCTCCGATGAGCCTTGGCGCGGCCGAGCCCCATCGAGCCCGGAATCATCCCTTGGACCCGATTTGGACGGGATTGGGCCGCACCACCAAGTCATCGCTGCCGCAGTGCCACGCCGTCGCTGCCGGCACTGGTGGACCTCGAAAGACCCTATAGTGCCACCTCGACCTCCCCCAGCCGCCCTACTGCCGGAACTCCAACCCTGAACCGAGATTCACCTCGGGTGACCGTGACTCTAGATCCGTCGCTGCCGCTGCTCCGCATCGCTGGCCACCGCACCCTCGGGCCTTCTCTCGTCGGTCACCACCAATCCCTGGCCGACGCACGCATCCCCTAGCCGCCGGAGCTCGGGAAGAAGAAGTTAGACCCATACCTAGCTGAGCTCGGGATTGTTTTGGCTGAGCTTTGTTTTTCCGCCATCTCCGACACCGGTAAACCTCGAGAAGGTGAGCACAATCCTCCAAAGGTAATAGGGACACCCATACTCACCTTTGTTACAATCAGAGAAGCCTCAGATTGCTGGTTCCTCTGCGTCGCTCCCGGTGGCATTGAAAACTATGGTTTGCATAGCCTCGGTGCGCTCCTCGACCATCGTTCACGCTCTGGACAGCGAGCACGGGCTTCAGCACATCAAGGCCTATCAACATACCTCGCTGGTTGATTTATAAAATGCTCAAAATTCGGTAACAATCCAAAACACTAGTTTCTATGTATATTAAAGGCATGTTTTGGGGCTTATATGCAATTTGGCCATGTGGGCTGCCTCGGGTAGCATAAACCCACTATTTGTGACCTCTGGACTGATCATCCAAGGTCTGATGGCCTTCACGTAGTATAAATAGGATTCTGGTGCGTTAATCGACAAAATAGCCGATTTAACGTATTTTCGGCTCGGGTTTCGCATTTTATCAATATGAATGCTCCATAATTGTCGCGATTCTTGTTGGCTGGTTTCCCTATGTCACGCCTCGGGAGTAGATAAACAGCGAAAAATACAGTATTTTTTTTTTTTAAAAAAAAAAGGCTCCCGCGAGGCACGTGCACAGACCCGCCACATACACCAGTTCTCTCTGTATGACAGACAGAGTCTCAATTGCGTATGTACGGCGTAGCTACCGCGACCATACTTTAACCACAATAATCGAAGAGTAAAGTAGAAAATGCTTATGTCACGCCCCGAGTCCGCCAATTTGTACGGTTCGGGCACGCCAACAGACCCGCCAATCGGCTATGACCTTTCACTACCCGAAAGGAACGGTAACATCCATAATAATACAACAAGTGTATGCGGAAGCTCAATATCAGAGTACTAAAAATCACTACTAATTTAAACTTTCATTTAATAAACAAACAGTTTAAGCGGAAATGAAAGCATACAAGAGTGAACCATAAATAAATTTATTACACTTTACATTTCTGAAACTTGCAATTAAAATTATTACAATACTTTTACATCATTGTTCTCACCATACAAGGTTCACTCAAGAAATATATAAAAAGGGGTACCTCTGCTAAACCCTCTAGGTCTCTGTGCTGCTGGGCCATTGCCCCTGTCGTATGCCTCGCCGTCTGCATCTGAACTGTCTCGACCGCTGTATCCATACCTGAACCTGTGGGGAGGTCACCCAAGGGGTGTGAGAACTACGACAGAGTTCCCAGTGGGTTCAACCACCGAGAAAAAGTGTCCTACACCACTTGGTCCAATGGAAGCAATAATAATAGTGCTAGGAACTAAAGTCCTCAATATCAAAATGCGGTTATGCAATATAACATATCACTACACTATCTGTGTATACTCATCGACCCAGCACAACTCTGTCTAGCCACACTAGGCTGCTAAGCACCAACTCGGCCACTATGCCGCTGTATACAGGGTCAAACTAACCCGGCCATCTTGGCCACTCTATTTTCTCTTTATTCTTTAAATTTCTGGTGCTTTAGTTCAAGTTAACCCTCAGAAATTCTTATCCAACGGGCCCCAGCCCGGTAGTCCTGCTACCATAAGATAAGATTTCTAAGGTTGCCGATAACACTCGCAAGTGTTACCCCGTCCTACGAAAGAAACGTCTCGAACGGGTCTCTGCCCGGGAGAGGGACACTGCCTGCTACTCCAACATGGGCCGCGTTTCCCCCGTAGGTATGCCCGTTTTATTTTTATCTTTTTTTTTGCCTTTAGCTCTTTGCTTTGCCTTTACTTGGGAAGCTGAGTCTTGCTCACACACTTCCCCCGGGAGTGACATATGCCCAACCCTCCCGTTGGCAACTTAACTTTAACACTTTAATTCACTTGGGAGTGACATATGCTCAACCCTCCCAATGGCCATTTAGGCTTTTCCTTTACAGGGTCCGAGGGTTCCAAAAGACGGATGCCTACAACCCCAATCAAACAAGAACAGGTTGTAGCATCGCCTCCCGTAGTGCTCGGCCCAATGTATTTTATCTTATCCTTTTTACCTTTCATTAATCATTCTCTTTCTTTAACCATTCTCTTTCCACTTTAGGTTCAGATGAGTTTAAGGCACCTTGGCACTCATCTACCCGGGAGTGACATATGCTCAACCCTCCCGTTAGCATTCATGCCTCAATGTTTCTCTTTTACTTTCTCTTTTTTATTTCAAGCAATTTGCTTGTCTTGCTTATTAATCACTTTTAGCTCTTTTTCGAGCAATTTGCTTATCTTGCTCATTAATCACTTTTAGCTCTCTCTCGAGCAATTTGCTTATCTTTCTTATTAATCACTTTTAGCTCTTTCTCGAGCAATTTGCTTATCTTGCTCATTAGCCACTTTTGGCTTTCACTTAAGCTTTATTTCTTTTATCCTAAGTTCTTTACTCTAGGATAATATGGGTGTCTCTAACACCAATTTAAGTTTGAACAACTTATTCATTTACATTTTTACTTATTTTGCCACTTGGTAATATCTTTAGTTTCCTGACCACTTTACACTTTCCTTGTTCTCAATTCACAACCCTAAGCTTCAGTTACCCTTAAGGTTGCACTATGTCACTGCACTATGCCACTGCAATATTGTAGAGTACCGGGACTTCGTAGAGCGCACCGACCTCGCAAGATGGCGTGGTGCGGAGAAAACGCCTCGGGCATGTTCCATATGTGTCTTCTGATGAGTTCGGGTTGATTCGGATCAACGCGGAAGCCCCAGCTTGATTCGGAGTTTTCCGGGCATTGCGCGCCGATAGAGGACTGGTTTTGGGAAAGCCTCGACTCCACAGTGGTGTACAGAAAAATTTAAAATACTTGGAACAGGTGTACTTTATATTTACAGCGGGGTTCGGGAGGTTCCGGACTGACGCGGAGAACCCGAAGGCAAAAAGTGAATTGGAGTTGGCAATTATGGGAGCCGGTTTTTGGATTGAGCACAACGACTCCACGGTTGAGCTTTTTGAGTGGGAAAAGCTTTGGACATGTGTACTTTCGGATTACAGCGGAGTTCGGGAGGTTCCGGGCCGGTGCAGAGACCCCGAAGATAAAAAGTGACTTGAAGTCGGCTAAAATAGATTAATTAATTAATTAATTAATTTAATTAATTTATATTTTTGTTAGCATGTGAAGGAATTAGAGAAAGAAAGGAGGTGAGAGAGAGAGAGTGGGAGTCCTATTTAATTAAATAGGCTACAGCTGCCTTCCACCCCAAGCATCTAATTAAGCCACCTTAATTAAGGGAGTGCCACGTCACTTCTTCTACCTCAACTTGCAAAACAGAGGAAAAAGAGAGTAACAGAGGAAAAATCGAAAGAGGAAGAAAGTGAAGAAGAAGAAGAGTGGAGAGGGAAAAAATGGATTTTTCGGATGGTATTGGTGTGGACCTACTGTAGAAACCGAGCGGAGCGTGCGCGTCGATCTCCTTGCAAGGTAAATCTATGTAGCAGTTTTTTTGTGATGAAGCTTGGTTTTCGGTTTTGTGTTGGTTTGATGGAGTAGGGGTTTGAGGAAGCTTTGTGTGTGCTTGTGGGTTGGTCTGGTGTACTTGGGTGGAGGACAGGCCGCTGCTGGGTGAGCGCGCGCTGCTGGGCGCTGCGCAGCGGGCGTCGCGCGGCTGGGCGTCGCGCAGCAAGCGCCGCTCAGCGCGAGCGCGCGTAGCGGGCCTGGGCGCCGCGCGGGGGCAGTGCGGGCGCTGCGCATGAGCGCGCAGGGCGCCGCGCTGGGGCAGTACGGGCGCTGCGCATGTGCGCGCGGGCGCGCGGCCTGCGCGCAGGGGTGCCGCGGGGGGGGGGGGGGGGGGGGGGGGGTGCGGCAAGCGCGCAGGAGCGCTGCACAGGCACTATGCTGGGCCGCAAGGCCGCGCGCTGTGCGCGGCTGACGCGGGCAGCGCGCGCGGCCGGCTGGGGCGGCGCGCGCGGCTGCTGCGTGCGGTCGGCGAGCGAGCAGGGGCGGTGCCGGTGGGCTGAGGGCGCGCACGCCGAGGCTGTTGTTGCCCGGGTGTTGCGAGTTCGTTTGTGAGCCGAGATTTACGAAATTTCATGGTTTTTCTCTCTTTTCTCTCTCAGGACGGCACCTATTGTGGCAGATTTCAGCAAGGTGCCGTGCGGAGCCCGGATCGAGTGCGCGACACGCGGTTTTTACCTGAGCAGGTTGGATGTGTCTGTGCGAGGATACCTGAGTGTGTGTGTCTACTGTGGGTCTTCTTGTATGCTGGGGAGTTGTAATTAGAGTGTGTGTGTATAAGTGAGCATACATAAGTGAGTATGCTGGGGAGTTGTGTATAAGTGAGTATTCTGGGGAGTTGTGTATAAGTGAGTATGCTGAGGAGTTGTGTATGCTGGGGAGTTGTAATTAGAGTGTGTGTGTATAAGTGAAATTGTGTTAAAGTGAGCATGCAGTTGGTGGATTGTGGTGTACTTGGGCCTTTGTTTGCACTGTGAGTGGTCGTGGAGTGAGCCAAAGTACGCGCGGATTTTCTTCAGAGGTGAGTATTTGGGATTCCAAGTTTTAATGGATTTTTAGATTCTTTACATGGTTTTGACGGATTATTGAGCGTGATTGGTTGGTTGCTTGTGCATGTTCTGTGAGTTGGCCGTGGGTGAGCCGGATGAATGCATTTTTGTTGTGAGGACTCGGTGGATTTGTTCGAGCTTTCGGGGATTTTTCTGTGGTTCGCGGCATTGTGTGAGCACGCGGCGCATTTTTTCGGCGTTTCGTCAGATTGTGGATTCGGCGCTTCCCCGACTTCGGCTTTGCCTGCGGAAAGCGTTTCAGGTGGCTGCTCTGTTCCCAGAACCGGTGGACGGTTCTCTAATTCTTATATTCGAATGCATGCATGTTTAAGATACAATAATTGTATGTTATTGTGAGGTAAGCTAGGAAGGATGGTTGTATAAAGGGAATTGCAAGATTTAATATTCATATTAAATATTATCGAGGACTTGCAGCATTTATCTATTCATGATGATGAATTGTAAATGCTTACCTAAGAGACTTACCCTATGTGATTGACAGCATGCTTGTATGAGATTATGGGCTTTTTGGTAGCACTTGCATCTCCAGGAGACTAGATACTAGTAAATGGTTATATCTTGCATAAAGGTATGTGGTCTAATACTTTGGGAATATTATGTTAAGGAGAATATCATGTTTTATCTGGTTGGAGATTGTTTATGCATTTGTAAAGGTTGGCATTTGACATATTTGTACACTGGATACTTAAGCGATAGTATGCCTTAGTTCTTGTAAGAATTGGCCATATGTACTTAACTTGCTAAGTGAAGGACATTTGCATGCTTATATGGTCATCTAGTTAGGCCATCTTTTACTGCTACACTACTTTTTGGAACTTGACTTAGGAGAAACCATGTTATTCCTTTCTCCTCCTGTGTTAGTCAGGCGGTCTGTGTCGCTCGGGTGCGAGCAGGGGTCGGGGGTAGTGTAGCCGGGACATTGGTGTCAGGGACGGGTTGTGCTGGATTATAGACGGCAGGGTATTGCGGCAACCGCGGATATTGGGCGGTTGACCGGACATTTATTTATGCACCAGATTGGTTATCAGATTTCTCTAGTGGGCGGAGTTTTCTACTTATTTAGTGTGCGACTGTAGTGAACCGGAATTTTGGTACATAAATAAATGTGAATAAAATGGTATGAAATGCTATTTTATTAAATTTATTGGGGTAAAGGATGACCTGGAAACGAATTGGGCCCAAATCGGGATTAGAATGTGAGATCTTGAATCTTACCTGAGAAAGTGGGCCCAGATTGTAAGTGGAAAATTCACAGTCTCGGAAAATTCCGAGAAAATTACGGGAGCTCCGTAAATGTCTTTTATGGCCACAGTAAAAGTTTCGCGTTGATCGGACACCCGGATAGTGAGAACGGGCTCCGCCAGCGAAATTAAATACAGTGAAACTTTTGGCAACCCAGAGAGGGTCCAAACGGAAAAGTTTAAGTACCAGGAGGTAAATTAAGTTAAAATGTGGCTGCCCGTCAAATTTGAGCGAAAACGGGCGAGAAACGGGCAAGAACGGACGAAAACGGGCGAAACTGGGCTTGGGCCCAAGTTTCGGGCGCCCGAAAGTGGGAACCGGGCGCCCGGAAAGTACTGTAGCAAGCCAGTTTTCGGGCTGCAGTGAACCGGGTTTTTTGCACTGTAGCAAACCGGTTACTGTAGCAGCCCGGTCCGGACTTCGATGCGCCCGGAAGTTACTGTTGGCACGGATCCCGAGGCAGTGGCACGGATCCCGAGGCAGTGGCACGGATCCCGAGGCAGTTGGCACGGATCCCGAGGCAGCGGGCGCGAATCCCGAGGCACGGGCGCGAATCCCGAGGCAAGCCTTCCCGCGCGAGGCGCGGGGGCGCGCGGCCCGAGGCGCGTGGTAGGTGGGGAAGCGCCATGTGGCGTCTCCCCATTGGACGCCCTGACCGAGGGAGCGGGCGTGCACGGGGAAGGCGCGCGGGTACTGTAGCGGGTCAGCGGGGACATGCCACGTGTCGGCCTCCCGTTGGGCGGTCAGCGCGATGTGACGCGCTGATGGGACAAGACGCAACCACCACGGGGGTAGTGCGGTCCACGTGGCGGCCAACGATTGGCCGCCGCAGTTTCGTGGTCGCGGTGCACGGGTCCAGGGACACGTGTCACGCTCGGGTTGGCCGAGCGTGGTGACGTGGCGCTGAGCTGGCGCGCCGTGGACCGTGGACCGCGTGGGGGGCCGGTTACTATAGCCGCCCGAAAGTTTTCGGGCGCCCGAAAGGGTGCACCCGAAAGTCCGGAAACAGCCTATTTAGGCCCGAATTGCCCATTTTTCTCTTTTTTCTCCCTGTTGGCTTCACCCGAGCGCACGGGGAGGGGTGGAAGGCGATTTTCACCGAGGTTTTCGAGGGCGCACGAGCGCGCCGTGGACTCCGTGGAGCGCGCAAGATGTTCCAAAGAGCCTAGTGGACGGGTTGGACGACGCGACGATGTTGAGGTAGGTCCCGTATACCATTTTGCGGTATTTTTGGCATAGTTTTAAGGTTTCCTTTTGGATTTTGGATTTGACCCCCTTTGCCCACGTGCATGTTAGGGACCCAACTTTTCTGTGCCGTTTTACTGCGCGAGTTTCGCGGGCATTTTGGACGCGCCTCGTTTCGCGTGCAAGCTCGTGGAGGTGAGCACCGTTTTGCGTGCGGATTCGGTAAATGCGCGCAGTTTTGGACGCGAACTCGAAAAACGTGCACCGTTTTGCGTGCAAAGTTGAAAAAGGAACGTGCACCGTTTTGCGTGCCGACCCGAGGTACGTGCTCCGTTTTGCGTGCAGGTTGGACTAATGAGCACCGTTTTACGTACAGACTCTAACATTGTATCTCGTTTTTCGTGCAGGACGGGAAAAGTGTGCACCGTTTTGCGTGCATCCCCACAGTAGAAAGTGCACCGTTTTGCGTGCGGGTTGAACCAATGCGCACCGTTTTACGTGTAGATTCTAATAATTTACATCGTTTTTCGTGCAGGGCTAGGAAAAATATGCACCGTTTTGCGTGCAACCCTACAGTCAGACGTGCACCGTTTTGCGTGCAGATTTGAGGTACGTGCACCGTTTCGCGTGCAGATCGTGTTGCCGCGCATCGCTTTGCGTGCCGGCTGAAGTGGCGCACACCATTTTACGTATGGGTTTTTAATGACATGTACCGTTTTGCGTGCAGGTTCGGTGGACGTGCACCGTTTTGCGTGCGGACTCGAGGGATGTGCATCGTTTTACGTGCAAGCTTGAGGAAACAAGTGGAATCGCGTGGAGACCAATTGCAAGTGTCTACAAGCAATTGGGGACACCACAAGGTGGGGAATTCTGCCGAAAATGGGTGACCTCTCCCCTTGCTCTTTTGCTTTTGATTCGAAGCATGATAGTAGCCTGTTAGAGGCGTTAGGTAATTATGATTAAGATTGCATGTGTAGATGGATTCAGATGAAAAAGTACAACTGTTGGTTGCCAGAGATAGAGGAATAGATGTGCATGTGCAAATGGACACAGAGGAAAAGTGTAACTGTTGGTTGCCAAAGATATATGATGATTATGCATGCGTAGAGATAATTATTATTTTATGAATAAGATGAAAATAATTGCATGCATGAAAAAGGATTAGCTATTATGATTGTGATCATGTTAGGGTATAACCCTAGGAATCACGTGACATAAGGGAACATCATTTGTTGGTAGTAAGACTAAGAGAAAACCTAGTATAGGGGTTTGACGAGTGACATCAACTTAGGAGTTATCCTAGAGTGGATGAGTGGCATGGTCTTAGGTAATAACCTAAGGACACCGGATAGAGTGATCAATATAGAGTCAAGGAACTCTAGGACAAGCATGACATGGAACTTAGGTAAAGAGAACCTAAGGTGAACTAGTGATCAGCATAGAGTCAGGGAACTCTAGGACAAGTATGACATGGAACTTAGGTAAAGGGAACCTAAGGTGAACTAGTGGAGTTTGAATTCACAGACAGGATATTCACTACAAGAAAAGACGTATGTAGAGGCGGTTGCGTAGAGGCGGTTGTTGCAACCGCCTCTATGTTCTACTATAGAGACGTCTTAGAGGCGGTTTGGCACAACCGCCTCTACATGTAAATTTTTTTTTTTCTGATCTCTTTTTTCTTTCCCCCCTCTTTTCTTTTCTCCCAAGAAATCTCAAAATTTTCCCCCCAAATTAAACCCTCCTCCCACACCCACCTACTCTCCCCTCCCACTCTCCCTTCTCCCCTCTTCCGTCGGCGGCATCACCGGCGTCCTACTCTCCCCTCTCCCCTCTCCTGTCGGTGGCATCACCGACGTGGCATGGTCCCCTCCGTCAGCGGCTAAGGTATGGTCCCTCCCCCCCTTCTCCTCCCCCCCCCCCGGCCGCAGCCCACCCCGCTGCCTCTGATCCCCCCGATCCTCCCCTCACCCCTCGCCTCTGATCCCCCGATCCCCTCCCCCCACCTCCTCCCTCGCCCCTATCCGAGCTCGCCCCCGATCCCCCCGATCCCCTCCCCACCACCTCCTCCTCCTCATCCGACGACGACGACGACGATCGGCTCCGGCTCCGCTCTCCGGCTCCACTGCTGCCGCGGCCGCGACCGGCTCTGCTTCCACGGCCGCTCCCTTGCGCTGCTCGTCGTCGCTGGTGCCCAACCCCGACGAGCAGGGCTCGCCGCAGGAGGCCGTGCTCAACGCCATTTCTCATGTTAAATTTGGTATTTAATTCACTTTCTCACTGTAGATAGTTGTGCTTTCCCTTCGAATCAGACATTTGTAGTTTATCGTGTAGTTGGCGAAAACAAATTTATGTTGTTTAATATGTGTTGTAGGAGATTTGGATGTGATAATGATTCCTAATTGTGTCTCACTTTGATATCAACAGGTGATGCATTAAGGAAATTAAGGCCAATTTAAATGATCCTACTAATGAACTGCAGAGTTGGGACCCGACGTTGGTCAATCCGTGCACATGGTTCCATGTTACCTGTGATAACGATAATAGCGCTATAAGAGTGTGAGTGGAATCCTCTTAATGCACATTCAATGTCATTCTGGTATTTGTTTATTTAAATTTGTTGGATTTACTAATGGAAAATTTTGATTTCACTGCAGTGATCTTGGAAATGCATAGTTATTTGGTACATTAGTTCCTGATCTCAGTGTACTAAAAAATTTGCAATATCTGTGAGTTCTGTTCAGGAGTGCATCAAAACTCTTAGATTATCAATTTAATTGTTAAACAAAGTTGTTTCATGTTGGTTTGAACTTCTAAATTAGTTTCATTCTTTCATCCGTTCTGAATGAATAGTGCTTTCTCTGGGAATAAAAAGGAAAATCACTGTAGTTTTAGAGATACTATCAACAACATATGGTAAACCTAGAAACTATATCAAAGCTGCTTGCAGCAAAACTATACAACACAATCTTCTGTGTTGTAATTCTTTTTAAGAAAAGTATTTTATCTTAGTTCCATTCTAGATTTTGTTAATAGTGTGGTGCTATTAAAGCTATTGACTAATAACTATATGTCATTGGCTCGTTGCAATTGCCGCTATAGTTTTTAATTAATAGCGAATTAGTATATTTATGTACCCTTTCTCTGTCTCAAGGCTTGAGCGGATTCATTTTATTTATGTGTAACCCCTGTTCCAAGTTGTAATGTAGCGTCCATTACCTCAACATTACTTGACATAGTTTCTTTAGCTTCCCAGGCTATTAAGAATGCTCCAGAGTGTATACGGTCATTGGTGTCTCAGATTTTACCTACTATTGGATCCATACTGGAAAAGGTGCCTGCTTTCTTACATAGAGATATTGGCTTTCAGTTTAGAAATTTCTATTACTCTATTAATTTGAAATTTTGACCCTTTATCTTTTTGAATGCATCAGCCCAAGTTGCAGCCGATTGGGTTGGTTGTTGGCTCATTGGACCTTTTGACAATGATACTAAAAGTATGTTTACATATTTTAGGCCGAATGATGCTTCTTTTGTCAACTTCCTTTCTGTTAATTTTAAGTTATCAATTTTCAGAATGCCCTAGCTGATGTAGTGAATGCCGTATTTGAGACATGCTTTAATACCACCATCCAAATTATCCTTGAGAGTGATGACAACACCTGGCTCACAACACCTATTTGTATCGGATAAATCCTGGCTCACAACACCTATTTGTAAATGAACTAGCTACCATGCCTGTTCTACAAATCTAATTCATTTGCAGGGGAGGAATCCTCTTTTTTGCGATTGATCAAACTGTGAAAATTCATCCTAACTGGCACTAGCCAGCTTGGAAAATCTAATTTTGAATAATTAAGGAGTACATTATGCCACAATCATGTAATTCTTAAATCTTCATTGATTTCTTATTTAGATATAATGTCATGCTTTTAGTAGTTAACAAAATCAAAAGAATGAATCTTTTATGTGGTTTCTCAAGGACATTTGTTTGGAGTCTCTATTTGATTGAAGCATGTCTAACTGTCTTGCACAGCTATCAATAGGGAAAATTGAAAATGAGAAATATTTTTGTTCGTTTTCCCTTCAATAAATGCCATTTGAACGCTTAAGTCGATCGTTCACATCATTGCTTGTTAGAAGATTTGTTCTTTTCTATAGGCTCCATAAGATTTCCTCCTTTATATTAGGTTATCTTGAGAAATCATTGTCTCTGATTTGAAATTTTTTATCCTTAGAGATAGTATAGCATGCTATAGCAATATTTCTATTGAGTATGATGGACCAGTCTCTTAAGTATGGTGCTGTTTCAAATTTACCAATCTGATTGTTCCCTGAAACATTACCTGTTGTGTATTTGCTATTGAAGTGCACTTGTTTTTATTTTCAGTTCAAACCATCCAGAAAATATTTTCTCTTCTATGGAGACAATAATGACACTTGTGAGAGAGGAAAGCGAAGATATTTCGAAAGAACTTGTCTCATGCCTTCTAGATAGTGTGAGAAAGGGTGGCAAGGTATGTATTATTAGTGGGTTCATCATCTGTTAGTTGAATGTGATTATGCAATTGTCTCACTTCAATTCCTTGTAAATTTATCTGTTTCTCAGGAAGTTTTGCCAATTTCGTACAGACTTGGAGAGAGAGTAATTGCCAATTTCGAATGAACATTTGACATGAATAGCAGAATATTTGCATTTTGTGAACCTTCATTTTCACCTGTTTGATATCCTTCTAAGCATGACGGATTTAAGTTCTTTTTTTATTTCTCTGATCATCATGTTTTATATATTAAATCATTCTCATGCCTTCTCTATATGTGAGCTGTAGGCAGGAATGCATCTCTTAAACTTAGCCTTATGGAAGGTTGAGTTATAGTATTGAACTTGGAAATCGAATTTGTGTCCGTATTTGTCTTTCCCCCCATTAATTTCTTTAGGTTTCTTGATTTTCTGTTTCAATGAATAATTAGTGTGTCGTTATGTATCTTGTGCAGGAAATGGTTTCGCCAGAGATTGCTATGAAGGCATTTGGAGAACAACAATGTTGTCTATTTAGGCAAAGTCAATGATGTTGCAATTTTTCTTCAAGTAAATTATAGAATCATTTGTTCAAGTTTTATATTAATTAGAACTAAGGGCACAACAGTAGTTTGCACATAGTTTGTTGGCATTCTTCTACACTATCCACATTTACTAATTTGGTCCAGCTTATTGAAAACTGCAAACTGGCCGCTAAATTATAGAATAATGAAGGTTGTCTATTGAACGATATGATATGTGTTTTGGTTGGTATGTTTTCTTAAATTATGAAGTCTTGATGATATTTTTTACTGTTTGTTGAGAATTGTTTTGTTTCTTGTATTGTTAGTGTATGTTTGAAATTAAATGATAAATTTTGTATGATTGTCATCGAATCTGGAATGTTATGTGCATAAATGCGGTTTAAAATAATTATTAAATATATATATATATATATATATATTTTTTTTTTTACGTAGAGACGGTTCAAGCCGCCTCTTTATAATGAGATTTTGTCAATCTGTAGAGGCGGTTTAAACCGTCTCTAAATAGCAAATCTTTATAGAGGCGGTTTAAACCACCTCTATAAAATAATATCAGTAAAGACGGTTTGAACCACCTCTACAATACAACATTCGTAGCGGCGGTTTAAACCGCCTTTATGTTATTACGAAATTATATATATATATATATATATATTAATAAAAAATTTGATGCGGTGGTCCAAACCGCCACTAGAGAACCGTCTCTAGTATTTCCCGGCGGTCCCCCAAACCGCCTCTACAACGTAGAGGCGGCGTCTACGCCGGCGGTCCAGAGGCGGTCATTAGAACCGCCTCTAGATCTTGTAGAGGCGGTTTAAACCGCCGCTACAATAACTAAGAACCGCCTCTACAAGCACATTTTGGTGTAGTGATTAGAGTCAGTGTAACTCTAAGATAAAGTGGAACAGGAAAATAGAGTTAAGTTAACTCTAGGATTCAGTAAGGAATCAGGAAAGCGGGATAAGATCCCAAGGTTAAAGAATTAAACAAATATAACCCTAGAGAGTCATAGGGTGTCTGGGCAAATGGACAATAACTTTAACTTCAATTTGAGTTAAACAAAGAAAGTGAAATGTGTAAGAGTCCAGGAGACTCTCTGGTTACCCGTGTGGCAAGACCTAGGGTAAGGGATGAGAAAGTGGTTAATAAGCAAGACAAGCAAATTGCTTAAGATAAAGAGAATGAAAAGAGGATATAAATGACGCCTTCGAATTTGAGACTCGTCAAGTGGAGCAGGACTCCCTGGGCAGTGACCCGTCGGACGAGGTACTTTCGAAAGGCTTAAAGTTAAAAGCAAGCTAAAAGTGGCTAAAGAGCATAAAGAGAATGTAAATGGCGCCTTCGAATTTGAGACTCGTCAAGTGGAGCAGGGCTCCCTGGGCAGTGACCCGTTGGACGAGGTACTTTCGAAAGGCTTAAAGTGAAAGTAAAGAGCTAAATGCTCAAAGAAAAGAGAAAGAGATTTGCCAGTGGCAAAATGGGAGCTATAAGCTCGAATAAGAAAGGAAAGCAAGTGTTCAAAGGCAAAGAGGCTAAGAACTAAAGTAAAAAGAAAAGAAAGAAAATATAAAGATTCTACGGTGAAACCAGCCCAGGTTGGAGGTACGGGCAGTATCCCTCTCCCGGGTAGAGACCCGTTCGGGACGTTTCTTCCGTAGGACGGAGTAACGAAAATATAAAAATAAAACAGGCAGACCTATGGTGAAACCAGCCCAGGTTGGAGGTACGGGCAGTAATCCCTCTCCCGGGTAGTGACCCGTTCGGGACGTTTCTTCCGTAGGACGGGGTAACACTTGAGGGTGTTTTCGACAACCTTGGAAATCTTATCTTATGGTAGCAGGACTACCGGGTTTGGGCCCGTTGGATAAGAATTTTCGAGGGTTAACTTGAACTAAAGCACCAGAATTTAAAGAATAAAGAGAAAATAGAGTGGCCAAGATGGCCGGGTTAGTTGAACCCTGTATGCAGCGGCATAGTGGCCGAGTTGGTGCTTAGTAGCCTAGTATGACTAGACAGAGTAGTGCTGGGTCGATGTGTACATACAGACAGTGATATATTATTTTGCATAGCTGCATTTTGATTTCGAGGATTTTAGTTTTCTAGCACTATTATTATTGCTTCCATTGGACCAAGTGGTGTAGGACACTTTTTTCTCGGTGGTTGAACCCACTGGGAACTATGTCGTAGTTCTCACACCCCTTGGGTGACTCCCCCCCCACAGGTTCAGGTATGGATGCAGCGATCGCGACGGTTCAGAGGCAGACGGCGAGGCATACGACAGGGGCAAGGGCCCAGCAGCATAGAGACCTAGAGGGTCTAGCAGAGGTATCCCATTTTTATATTCCTTGAGTGAACCTTGTATGGTGAGGAATTTATGTAAAGGAATTGTAATAATTTTATTTGCAAGTTCAGAAATGTAAAGTGTAATAAAGTAACGCATGGTTTACTCTTGTATGCTTTCATTTCCGCATTAACTGTATGTTATCGAATGAAAGTTTTAAATTTATAGTGATTTTTAATACTCTGATATTGAGCTTCCGCATACACTTGTTGTGTTATTATGGATGTTACCGTTCCTTTCGGGTAGGAAAAGGCCTTACCCGATTGGCGGGTCTGTTGGCGTGCCCGAACCGTACAAATTGGCGGACTCGGGGCGTGACAGATTAGAGTGGTATCAGAGCCTAGGAATAGTCCTAGGTGGTTAGCAACCTTAGGGAGACCCTAGGGATTAGCACGAGAGAGTGTGTTGATTATTGGGCGAAAGTTTTCGATTGGTTATTGTGGTTCCCAAAAAGGATATTGGGACTGATCGAGGGCGACGAGCTTTCATTCTTCGGATATTACGTTGGCGGCCGACAACGTAATGTTGGAGATGAAAAGGAGTACCCTCCTATACTTTCGCATAATTGAGTCCACGAGCCTTTTCGTTGGTATGTAGACTGCGAGTTGCTCAAATGGCTATGTTTGGGCTAGTTGTTTCGTTGTGGTGTGCATATTGGCGATGACACCACATAGGGAAATGCACCTGTTTCGACTCGAGTCACGAGAGGGCTCGGGGTCAAACGACGTACCTGAGCTGCGATGGCAGGTGGCCGCACTTATTGGGTGGTCCAGCTGCAGATCAAGCTTCTTGCCGCTAGACGGGGACTTCCCGCCGACAGGCAGACAGATTCCGACGCCTATAGGTGGCGTCAAGGTGACAGTCGGAGCAGATCAATAGGCTCCAGTGGCTGATATCGCAGCTAGCTGAGGCTGTACAGATGACGCGTGGGTATACGGCATCGCCGCCTATTGGGGCGACAGTAGAGCGGGTGGCAGTGGCCGCTGAGCTGTTGTCGGCGAACCCCGCACCTTCAGCAAAGAGTGTTGTAAGCTTGTGTCAGCTAATTTCCTGGCAAAGTATGGTTGGAAAGGTCCAGTGAGAGACCGACTTGTGGAATGCTGGTGATCGCTATGTTGCGAGAACCGAGTAAATATGTCCTAAGGGTTAGGGCAAGAAGGTTTACAAGCCTAGAGTAGGCTTCAGGATGTGTGGGCCTCTCGAAAGAGCGAGAGTTTTATGGCGCCGGTCTGAGGGACCGGCATAATGGCAAGGGTTGCCACCACAGGGTTTGCGTGTTAATCACCAGAGTTGGTGAACAGTTATCGTGATGCCTCAACCCAGTTGGGAGAGGTGTATAAGAGCCGTGGGTGAGTTTAAGCAATCGCTTAGCACTTTGGATTACGCAAGTTAGCGTGGGGGCGTAAGACGCCCAACCGTTTGGGTGCTCATGGAGCACAAGTATCATTTAGCCAGAGAGAGCTGATTAGGTGGCGTATTAGCCTTTGCCCAGTGTGGCTAGAGTTGATAGAGAGTTTGGGTCGTGGATTGACGACTAGTTAGTTGATCTTACTCAGTGAGCGCAGCGGTTGCGTGGCGACGATTAGCGGGTTCGCTTGGGGACGATCCGTGCCTGGACCATGTTTGTGGACTGTGGGCCTGTAGCCCAGTGGGTAGGCGCAGTCAGCTGTGAGAGACAGCGGCCCGGGACCTGATGGCGGGGCATGATAGAGATTTGGTCAGGGCGGTAGTCCGAGCGATGACCCGGGAACGTGGAATGCCACGTGTGAGCATTGAGGCTATTAGTACACTGAGAGTGTGTTATGACCAGGCCATAGAGCTAGTGGTGATTGAGGTACTGTAGCTCCTAGTGGGAGTGTTGGTGTAGTAATCCTGAGTGAGGATCTACCCGTTTGATGATTAGGTCTATGTGCTAGTGAGAGCCATTGTACAGTGTTGAACTAGTTTTGGGCTATAGGCCCCTATTGGACCGTGGTCTGTGAACCTATTAGTAGTCCGAGATGTCGGGTTAGCTGATAACCCGCGGACTTAGAGCGCTAGCAGCGTGTGAGATAGTTGAGGACTTGTGGATTGGCCTTTGCACTCCACATTAGGCAGCGGAGTGATCGGAAATGCGGTAAAAGTAATTAGTTGCAGATGCAACCTCCTTGTGAAAGGTAAAATGATCGCGGAATTAAAGTGAGAGAATTCGCAAGAAAAGACTTGGTCATTCGTGGCAATTGAGAGAGCAAGTGCTCAAATGTGTCTCTCACCTACTTGGTGAAAGTGGCTAGACACCAGGTCTGAGTTGTCCCTGAGTTGAGATAGGGATCCAGGAATGAGCTGCTCGTGCAATTATGGGCGAGCAGGCAATGTGATGCCGGTCACGAGGTTCAGTGAGCCCAGTAGTGAGGGCAAGTTTCCCCCTCTTGATCACGTAGGAGTCGAGATGTGACTCAAATTTCGAGGACGAAACTTATTTTAAGGGGGGTAGAATGTAGTGAACCGGAATTTTGGTATATAAATAAATGTGAATAAAATAGTATGAAATGCTATTTTATTGAATTTATTGGGGTAAAGGATGACCTGGAAATGAATTGGGCCCAAATCGGGATTAGAATGTGAGATCTTGAATCTTACCTGAGAAAGTGGGCCCAGATTGTAAGTGGAAAATTCACAGTCTCGAAAAATTCCGAGAAAATTACGGGAGCTCCGTAAATGTCTTTTATGGCCACAGTAAAAGTTTCGCGTTGATCGGACACCCGGATAGTGAGAACGGGCTCCGCCAGCGAAATTAAATATAGTGAAACTTCTGGCAACCCAGAGAGGGTCCAAACGGAAAAGTTTAAGTACCAGGAGGTAAATTAAGTTAAACTGTGGCTGCCCGTCAAATTTGAGCGAAAACGGGCGAGAAACGGGCAAGAACGGACGAAAACGGGCGAAACTGGGCTTGGGCCCAAGTTTCGGGCGCCCGAAAGTGGGAACCGGGCGCCCGGAAAGTACTGTAGCAAGCCAGTTTTCGGGCTGCAGTGAACCAGGTTTTTTGCACTGTAGCAAACCGGTTACTGTAGCAGCCCGGTCCGGACTTCGATGCGCCCGGAAGTTACTGTAGCGCGCCCGGAAGTTACTGTTGGCACGGATCTCGAGGGAGTGGCACGGATCCCGAGGTAGTTGGCACGGATCCCGAGGCAGTTGGCACGGATCCCGAGGCAGCGGGGGCGAATCCCGAGGCACGGGTGCGAATACCGAGGCAAGCCTTCCCGCGCGAGGCACGGGGGCGCGCGGCCCGAGGCGCATGGTAGGTGGGGAAGCGCCACGTGGCGTCTCCCCATTGGACGCCCTGACCGAGGGAGCTGGCGTGCACGGGGAAGGCGCGCGGGCACTGTAGCGGGTCAGCGGGGACATGCCACGTGTCGGCCTCCCGTTGGGCGGTCAGCGCGATGTGACGCGCTGACGGGACAAGACGCAACCACCACGGGGGTAGTGCGGTCCACGTGGCGGCCAACGATTGGCCGCCGCAGTTCCGTGGTCGCGGTGCATGGGTCCAGGGACACGTGTCACGCTCGGGTTGGCCGAGCGTGGTGACGTGGCGCTGAGCTGGCGCGCCGTGGACCGTGGACCGTGTGGGGGGCCGGTTACTATAGCCGCCCGAAAGTTTTCGGGCGCCCGAAAGGGTACGCCCGAAAGTCCGGAAACGACCTATTTAGGCCCGAATTGCCCTTTTTTTCTCCTTTTTCTCCCTGTTGGCTTCACCCGAGCGCACAGGGAGGGGTGGAAGGCGATTTTCGCCGGGGTTTTCGAGGGCGCACGAGCGCGCCGTGGACTCCGTGGAGCGCGCAAGATGTTCCAAAGAGCCTAGTGGACGCGTTGGACGACGCGACGATGTTGAGGTAGGTCCCGTATACTATTTTGCGGTATTTCTGGCACAGTTTTAAGGTTTCCTTTTGGATTTTGGATTTGACCCCCTTTGCCCACGTGCATGTTAGGGACCCAACTTTTTTGTAACGTTTTACTGCGCGAGTTTCGCGGGCGTTTTGGACGCGCCTCGTTTCGCGTGCAAGCTCGTGGAGGTGAGCACCGTTTTGCGTGTGGATTCGGTAAATGCGCGCAGTTTTGGACGCGAACTCGGAAAACGTGCACCGTTTTGCGTGCAAAGTTGAAAAAGGAACGTGCACCTTTTTACGTGCCGACCCGAGGTACGTGCTCCGTTTTGCGTGCAGGTTGGACTAATGAGCACCGTTTTACGTACAGACTCTAACATTGTATCTCATTTTTCGTACAGGACGAGAAAAGTGTGCACCGTTTTGCGTGCAACCCCACAATAGAAAGTGCACCGTTTTGCGTGCCAATACGGGGTACGTGCTCCGTTTTGCGTGCGGGTTGGACCAATGCGCACCGTTTTACGTGTAGATTCTAATAATTTACATCGTTTTTCATGCAGGGCTAGGAAAAATATGTACCGTTTTGCGTGCAACCCTACAGTCAGACGTACACCATTTTGCGTGCAGATTTGAGGTACGTGCATCGTTTCGCTTGCAGATCGTGTTGCCGTGCATCGCTTTGCGTGCCGGCTGAAGTGGCGCACACCATTTTACGTATGGGTTTTTAATGACATGCACCGTTTTGCGTGCAGGTTCGGTTGACGTGCATCGTTTTGCGTGCGGACTCGAGGGATGTGCATCGTTTTACGTGCAAGCTCGAGGAAACAAGTGGAATCGCGTGGAGACCAATTGCAAGTGTCTACAAGCAATTGGGTACACCACAAGGTGGGGAATTCTGCCTAAAATGGGTGACCTCTCCCCTTGCTCCTTTGCTTTTGATTCGAAGCATGATAGTAGCCTGTTAGAGGCGTTAGGTAATTATGATTAAGATTGCATGTGTAGATGGATTCAGATGAAAAAGTGCAACTGTTGGTTGCCAGAGATAGAGGAATAGATGTGCATGTGCAAAGGGACACAGAGCAAAAGTGCAACTGTTGGTTGCCAAAGATATATGATGATTATGCATGCGTAGAGATAATTATTATTTTATGAATAAGATGAAAATAATTGCATGCATGAAAAGGATTAGCTATTATGATTGTGATCATGTTAGGGTATAACCCTAGGAATCACGTGACATAAGGGAACAACATTTGTTGGTAGTAAGACTAGGAGAAAACCTAGTATAGGGGTTTAACGAGTGACATCAACTTAGGAGTTATCCTAGAGTGGATGAGTGGCATGGTCTTAGGTAATAACCTAAGGATACTGGATAGAGTGATCAATATAGAGTCAAGGAACTCTAGGACAAGCATGACATGGAACTTAGGTAAAGAGAACCTAAGGTGAACTAGTGATCAGCATAGAGTCAGGGAACTCTAGGACAAGTATGACATGGAACTTAGGTAAAGGGAACCTAAGGTGAACTAGTGGAGTTTGAATTCACAGACAGGATATTAGAGTCAGTGTAACTCTAAGATAAAGTGGAACATGAAAATAGAGTTGAGTTAACTCTAGGATTCAGTAAGGAGTCAGGAAAGCGGGATAAGATCCCAAGGTTAAAGAATTAAACAAATATAACCCTAGAGAGTCATAGGGTGTCTGGGCAAATGGACAATAACTTTAACTTCAATTTGAGTTAAACAAAGAAAGTGAAATGTGTAAGAGTCCAGGAGACTCTCTGGTTACCCGTGTGGCAAGACCTAGGGTAAGGGATGAAAAAGTGGTTAATAAGCAAGATAAGCAAATTGCTTAAGATAAAGAGAATGAAAAGAGGATATAAATGACGCCTTCGAATTTGAGACTCGTCAAGTGGAGCAGGACTCCCTGGGCAGTGACCCGTCGGACGAGGTACTTTCCAAAGGCTTAAAGTTAAAAGCAAGCTAAAAGTGGCTAAAGTGCATAAAGAGAATGTAAATGGCGCCTTCGAATTTGAGACTCGTCAAGTGGAGCAGGGCTCCCTGGCCAGTGACCCGTCGGACGAGGTACTTTCGAAAGGCTTAAAGTGAAAGTAAAGAGCTAAATGCTCAAAGAAAAGAGAAAGAGATTTGCCAGTGGCAAAATGGGAGCTATAAGCTCGAATAAGAAAGGAAAGCAAGTGTTCAAAGGCAAAGAGGCCAAGAACTAAAGTAAAAAGAAAAGAAAGAAAATATAAAGATTCTACGGTGAAACCAGCCCAGGTTGGAGGTACGAGCAGTATCCCTCTCCCGGGTAGAGACCCGTTCGGGACGTTTCTTCCGTAGGACGGAGTAACGAAAATATAAAAATAAAACGGGCGGACCTACGGTGAAACCAGCCCAGGTTGGAGGTACGGGCAGTAATCCCTCTCCCGGGCAGTGACCCGTTCGGGACGTTTCTTCCGTAGGACGGGGTAACACTTGCGGGTTTTATCGGCAACCTTGGAAATCTTATCTTATGGTAGCAGGACTACCGGGCTTGGGCCCGTTGGATAAGAATTTTCGAGGGTTAACTTGAACTAAAGCACCAGAATTTAAAGAATAAAGAGAAAATAGAGTGGCCAAGATGGCCGGGTTAGTTGAACCCTGTATGCAGCGGCATAGTGGCCGAGTTGGTGCTTAGTAGCCTAGTATGACTAGACAGAGTAGTGCTGGGTCGATGTGTACATACAGACAGTGATATATTATTTTGCATAGCTGCATTTTGATTTCGAGGATTTTAGTTTCCTAGCACTATTATTATTGCTTCCATTGGACCAAGTGGTGTAGGACACTTTTTCTCGGTGGTTGAACCCACTGGGAACTATGTCGTAGTTCTCACACCCCTTGGGTGACTCCCCCCCCACAGGTTCAGGTATGGATGCAGCGATCGCGACGGTTCAGAGGCAGACGGCGAGGCATACGACAGGGGCAAGGGCCCAGCAGCATAGAGACCTAGAGGGTCTAGCAGAGATATCCCATTTATATATTCCTTGAGTGAACCTTGTATGGTGAGGAATTTATGTAAAGAAATTGTAATAATTTTATTTGCAAGTTCAGAAATGTAAAGTGTAATAAAGTAACGCATGGTTCACTCTTGTATGCTTTCATTTCTGCATTAACTGTATGTTATCGAATGAAAGTTTTAAATTTATAGTGATTTTTAATACTCTGATATTGAGCTTCCGCATACACTTGTTGTGTTATTATGGATGTTACCGTTCCTTTCGGGTAGGAAAAGGCCTTACCCGATTGGCGGGTCTGTTGGCGTGCCCGAACCGTACAAATTGGCGTACTCGGGGCGTGACAGCGACCGTGCCGGTCAGGAACCGGTCTGTCACTTATTTAGTGTGCGACCGTGCCGGTCAGAAGCCGGTCTGTCACTTATTTAGCGCGCGACCGTGCCGGTTAGGAGCCGGTCTGTTACTTATTTAAGGTGCGACCGTACCGGTCAGTAGTCGGTCTGTCACCTATTTTGGGATGCGACCGTACCGGTCAGTAGTCGGTCAGTATTCCCGCAGATGAGTTCTTGAGTTCGACAGCAGAGCAGGCAGTACCGGGTTCTATACCGGCCCATCTGATTGGGTTTATTCGGTCAGATACCTTTATTGTTGCACTCGTGCTTGGGGGGCTGAGTGGAGTCTAGTAGCTGTGTTTAGACTAGTACTAGTCTTGTTGGGAGCCGTTTGGTTTGACGGTGGTCCCGTGTCGTGTGAGTACTTTGACCGTTATGTGAGAGGTTGAGCCTTTAGATAGGGGCATGATAGCTGTTGAGTGTCTTCAGCTTTCTTGTTCAGTTATTACTGCATTGGTTATTTTCATGTCTCTTGAGGACTTGGTGGGCAGACCGTCGGGCCTGACGATGGTACTCACCGAGAACTCCCTTTTCGGTGTAGTTCTCACACCCATTGGGGGTTTTCCCCCTCCCTTTCTTTCCTCTCCTTTGTTTTGCAGAGTCTTAGCGGGCGTTGCTGATTCTGCGGTCGTTGATCGAGGCGAGGGAGTCGCGAGCTAGATCCCTACCCATGATTGGAGAGTAGCGGTACCCCTTCAGAGGAGAGCTTCAGTAGATTAGTTGTTTTATTTTCTCTTTTGAGAGACTGATGTAGTGAGGATATGATATGTATTGAGAGACTGTACACTGATGTATTTATTAGAGATATCTCCCTATTGAGTTCCGAGTTTCGTATATGAGGATACTGTATGATTATCATTTTTGGGAGATGGACATTGTTGTATTATTTCCAGTTGTATAGTGGTTAATTTTAGTTATACAACAGATTTTTATTTATAGCTCTGATATCTGTTTAGCTGTAGTACTTTTCTTGCAGGTAGGACGCTTCGCCTATACGGGTTTGACATAGGTGGCGGATCTGTTGGCGAGCCCGGGTCGCAGTTTCGACCCCGGGGCGTGACAACTATGTCACTAGGACACTAGTTACTTTCAACTTTATCTAACTTAGAGTTTATTAACCCTATTTCCATTTTCCTTTTCTTTACTTAACTCAGGTTGAAGTTAAGTTAATTTGTCCATTGACCCAGACGTCCTATGACTTTCTAGGGTTGTATTTATTTAATTTTTTAACTTTAGGATCTAATCCCCTTTTTCCTGATTACCCACTGAATCCTAGAGTTTTACTAACTCTATTTTTTTTTCCTGTTCCATGTTTAAACTAGGGTTGCATTAACTCTATTTCATCACTAGAGTTTAACCCTACTAGTTCACCTTAGGTTCCTTCACCTAAGTTCCATAGCTTGTTTAACCTAGAGTTCTCTGATTCTATGTTTAACACTCTATTCTCAACCTTAGATTATTTTCCTAAGATAATGTCACTCGTCCATCTAGGTATATCTCCTAGGTCATCATGCCACTCGTTAAACCTAAATCTAGGTTTTCTCCTAAGTCTTACTACCAACATGCATTTCTTTTCCCCTATGCTTTCACAGGGTTCCTAGGGTTACACCCTAACATAATCACGATAATAAATAACTGTCTACTTCTACGCATGCAATTATTTCCATATCCAGCATAAAATAATATTTATTTTTCTATGCATGCCACTACCATCATGATTCCCTAACGCCTCTAACAGGCTACTATCATGCTTCTGGATCGAAAAGCAAAGGAGCAAGGGGAGAGGTCACCCAATTTCGGCAGAATCCCCCACCTTGTAGCGTCCCTAATTGCTTGTAGACACTTGCAATTGGTCTCCGCGCGGTTCCACTTGTTTCCTCTAGCTTGCACGCGAAACGGTGCACATCCTTCGAGTCCGCACGCAAAACGGTGCACGTCCTCTAATCCTGCACGCAAAACGGTGCATGTCATTAAAAACCCACACGTAAAATGATGCGCGCCACTTCAGCCGGCACGCAATGTAAGAAAATATACTGATATGCGCAGCGGAAGAAAGAAACGCAATTAAAAATTTTCTTAAACCAAGATCACCTCATGTTTTGTTTTAGATCGTAAAAAGGTAATCTAATTGATCTTATCAATTAGGATTTAATTTTTACCTTGCGCGGGTCGAGATCACCGCAAAGCCGACGATCTTTGGTAATAATTGTTCGTCCTTGATAGCCGCGCACGCACCCGGCATCTACTTGTGTCCACACGGAATCACGCCCTTGATCGAAATAATCGATCGCCTTGATTCGCGATCCAATCACGAATTAACTCTCGCGTCGATATAAGGAGGATGAATCAATCTTCTAATTGTGCTAGCAATCTTCCGAAGATCGAGAACGATGAATTAATTGTGGAGGACTTGAGGAAGGGGATAGGCGGCTAGGATTTTCTTTTTCTCTTTTTTCTCTCTCGTACAAAATATGTCACATATGACACATATTTATATTGAGAAAACCCTAACCCTAATTCTAATCCTAATCGAATCCTAATCCGATTGGATTATCCATTATCCTTAAGTTAGTTTCAATATGAATCGAATCCGTATCCTAATTCGATTCGTGTGTAACATTTACACATAAGTCCTCAAAATATTTACTAACGATTAGTAAATACACCATGCAACTTTTGCACTTAAATACCTCTAATTTACAATAATTGCAAATTAGTCCTTTTACTAATAAATTAGTAAACTTTAGTATTGTGATTATAATTAATCCATTCTATTAACTTCTTTATCATCTCCTTAATATCGATCATGCGCGATTCCTAATGTGTGTGACCTAATAGGTTCAATTCTGTCTGGTAGTGAGATATGATGCGATCCCCATCGACATCATCATCGAAACTCTTTTTGATGGATCAAACACTTTTGATTCTTCCATCGTATAATAATTATTCGCCTATAATTATTCTTATTGGTTCCCACAATCCACCAGTGAAGCCTAGCAGCATATAGTGGCAATCCAGTCAGAAGTGAATATTGGACTAAACCTCTAGGTGCAGTTACCATACAATACAAACCTTCTATCGCATAGTCCCAACTGAGTGCAGTTACCGTACAATACAAACCTTCTATCGCATAGTCCCAACTGAGTGGAGGTCATGGAATACTCGTCAAACCCCATCACCCGTTATTTGACAAATTTGATATGACAGAAGCTCATATGGTTACTCTTGGAAACACCTTTCCATGAACCATATTACCCCGGCCGAGGATTTCTGAGCTTTGCCTTACAAATAGCATAGGACTAATTATCTCTCTACCGAGAGCGATAGATCCTCTGTAAACAAACACCCATTCCTAATATGAACCAACTGCAGCCAACATATACTACTAAGACCCGTGACTTGGATCAGAGTTTGCATAGTCAAACTACAGTAGCCTCATATTGAATGGCCGTGGTGTCGCAGGTCTAAGAATCAGTTGGACCACTGCAACATCGAATCAGTTACTGACGAATGAGTAGACATCCATGTAACTATTCGTAATTGGTCACGCTTAGTGCCCTTGTTCTCTAACAACCACCTGCACGTTCGCTCCAGTGTCCCCACACTGATGACTTGAGACTCGTCATCCTTAAAGAGAGCGGCACATACATCAATCTTACCGGATCAATCATCGTCCCCATGATGATCCTCCGATTGAGAACATTTATGACTTAATCAACAATAATATGTATCTCAAATTCTTAACTGTTAAGAATATACATTATCATCTCATTAATTCAAAGGACGATTCATGGACACATTAAACATGAATGGCGTAAAATGCCCAAATAATAATAAAGATCAAGTACAAATATGTCCCATATAAAAAATGCGTCAGCCTAATAGGCTTTTGGGGCATACAACTAACACGCAAAACGATGCGCGACAACGCAATCTGCACACGAAACGGTGCAAGTACCTCAAATTGGCACGCAAAATGGTGCATGCCTCACTATAGGGTTGCACGCAAAACGGTGCACATTTTTCTCGTCCTGCACGCAAAACAATGCAAACATCAGAGTCTGCGTGCAAAACGGTGCCCGTTAGTCCAACTTGCATGCAAAACGGAGCACGTACCTCGTATTGGCACGCAAAACGGTGCACGCTTTACTATAGGGTTGCACGCAAAACGGTGCACATATTTTTAATCCTGCACATAAAACGATGCAAAATATTAGAGTTTGCACGTAAAACGGTGCACAACAACTCAACCTGCACGCAAAACGAAGCACGTACCTCAGATTGGCACGCAAAACGGTGCACGTTCCTTTTTCAACTTTGCACGCAAAACGGTGCACGTTTTCTGAGCTTGCGCGCAAAACTGCGCATATTTGTCGAATTCGCACGCAAAACGATGCATGTCTCCCACGAGCGGCACGCAAAACGAGGCGCGCCCAAAAGGCCAGCGACACTCGCGCAGCAAAACGGCATAGTAAAATACGGTCCCTAACACGCATAAGAGTATGGGGTCAAATCCAATGTCCAAAAGGACGTCCCAAAACTGTGCCAAAAATACCGCAAAATAATACGCGGGACTTATCTCGACAACGCCGCGCCGCCCATCGCGCGTATATGCGACTATCCGGCTATTTGGAACGCCTAGCGTGCTTCACGAGGTCGCCGACGCGCCGCCGCACCCCACGAAACCTCCTCCCATTCCCTCCCATGGTGCTCGGTTGGAGAAGAAGAAGAGAAAGGAGAGGAGAAATGGTGCGGGGTGGAGAAGGAAGAAAATAAGAAGAAAAGAAGAAGGAGGGAGAGGAGTGGTCCATTGGACCCCCCTCACGGCGCCCCCCAATGGGGAACCGCCACCTGGCGGTCCACCACACAGGGCCGGCGCGCACCTGGCCCAGGCGCGCGCCCCCTGCGCCACGCGGCGCGCGTCCCTGCGCGCCACGCGGGCGCAGCAGCCCGCGCGCCACACGGGCGCGTTACACCGCGCCACACAGGCGCGGGACACACCGCGCGCCACACGGGCGCGCGCCCCCGCGCGGGCGCCAATGGGGGCCCGCCACATGGCGGCCCCTGCGCTGACCCGCGCTGCTGCGCGCCTTGCGCAACACGCCACCCTGTCTCGAGCCGCGCGCCATCGCCTCGTGATCCGCGCGCTGCACCTCGCAATCCGCATCGTTTCGAGATTCATGCACGCGTCTCGAAATGCATGTCCGTCTCGAAATGCGTGCCTGCCTCGCTATGGTAAATCGGGCACAACTACAGTAAATTCTGGGCACCCGAAAGTACAGCCCAATTTGGAATTCGCTTACTTTCATCCGTTTTCGCCCCGTTTTTGTTTGTTTCTCGCCCGTTTCCGCCCAAATTTGACAGGCAGGCTCCTCTCAACTCAATTTATCACAGAAAATTTTAAATTTTAAATTTGGCCATTTCTGGGTCACCAAAAGTCTCGCTGTATCCATAATCGTTGGCGGTCAATCCGGGAATCCGATCGACACGAAACTTTTACTGTGGCCTTAAAACATATTTACGGAGCTCCCGTAATTTTCTCGAAATTTTTCGACACTGTAAATTTTCCACTAAAAATCTGGGCCCCTTTCTGAAATAAAATTTTAAATCTCACCTTTTTAATCCGATTTCGGCCAAATTCGCTTCCACATCATCCTTTACTTCTCTACTTTCGTAAAAATAGTATTTTATACCATTTTTATTTACATTTACTTATATACCAAAAATCTGGTACATTACATTATGTTGTAAAACAATGTTAATTTAGCGTGATATAAATTTGAAAGGATAAATCCACGGTTTTAAAGATTGTGCCTATGCAACACCCGATTTTGAAATACTTTTCGCAACCCTTTTTATTTTTGAAAACCACATTCGGAAAGCATAATGAAAATAAAAAGTCCTACCATACAGTTATCCATCACAAGTCATAAATCCATCTCAACATCCACATTATCCACAGTAACTAAAACCACATGCGAAGTAAACTAACCAACTGAAATAAGCAAATAAAGATAAGGAAGAGTATCACCAGCCAGAAGATTGGCTAATACTCTCTAGTTGCAACCTCACCGCCGTCCCTGTCCCCACCCCTGACTGAACCTGTCACATAGTGGGAGTCAGTGACATGAATAGTAAAGACATGCAAGTCTACAAAAACGATGCTAGAAAGGTACAGGGAATAGCAATAATAAACCGAACCGTAACGTTGAGCATCCACAACCCCCTCCTGCTACCAATCGTATCTCTCCTGGGAACTCAAGCACAAAACTGCCATGTCGGTCCGAGGACCTTAGGCAAAAGGATCAGTCCTGCTCAAAACCTGGTGTAAAGAAACACCCCACTGCACGAATGCAGCTCCGCAAATAGCCGCAAGGGGGCCCCCACTCACATAGCCGCGTGGGGTCCACAGGTCTAGTCAGACCACCTCTCCGGAAAAGTACACCGACATGGTGGCCAAACCGCTGGTGTGCGTGCAAGCACCATGAGCATATCGATCATCGAACAAGTGCCGTAAGCCTCCTACAACACTCAGTCGCTCCGATGTAGCATAGATCTCAGTAAGTAACCCGGGGTCAGTCAACCTTTCTATAATTCTTGATGTGTCATACAAACCAGTTCTATCATACTCAATTATCAAAAGAATTGCCAACATTAATGATAATGACAAATAAAAGGAAAAATCAGAAGGGAGCCATCTGATGGCATCCCCTTCCTTGGATGAGGGCACCCACCTTGCAGTAGCGATCACCAACAGCGCCTACGCCCTCGCACGTCGCCTAGACCTGATAAAAGTCCCTAAAAGAGCAAATCAAAACCATTAACCGGTTTGCGAAAATAGTGGTTCCGACCACTGTCTGGAGCTGGACAGACTACACCTCGGACCGCGCACCGTGGTGTCCGACCACTAGAGCAAAGAACCGTGCAAGGAGGACAGCCAACAGAGCTGTGTCGAACGGACCATGCCGTCCGACGAACAGTGTCATTGAGCGGGCTGCGCCGTCGAGGTCCCTGTCGTCGGCGGCGACGACGACGGGACGGTGGGGTATCTTCGGGGTGTAAGCCAGATCGAGTGGCGGCAGCCTGGCAGGGCGCGGCCTCCTCCCCCACTCCCCGCGCATCGCGCCGTTCAGCACGTGGCGGCGGCCTGGCAGGGTGCAGTGCGCAAGCAGCGCGGCGCGACTGCAGCAGTGGCGGTGCGCTGCAGCGCACGGCGCGACTGCAGCAGTGGCGGTGCGCTGCAGCGCGCGGCAACCTGCCTAGCAGGGCGCATGCAAGCGGCCGGCGGTCGTCCCCTCGCGCGGCGGGCGCGCGCAGCGCGGCTGAGCCATGCGCGACCAAACGCTGGCGGCATGAGGTCCAGCGCTGCGCGGGCTGTGCCCGCAGTGCGGCGAAGCCCCGCGCGGCCAAGCAGGCGGCGCGCGGACCCGCGCTGTGCGGTCCTATGCCCACAGTGCGACAGAGCCACGCGCGGCCAAGCGGGCGGCGCGTGGCCCCGCGCTGCGCAGTCCTGTGCCCGCAGCGCGGCAGAGCCCCGCGCGGCCAAGCGGGCGGCGCGTGGCCCCGCGCTGCGCAGTCCTGTGCCCGCAGTGTGGCAGAACCCCACGCAGCCCAGCGCTGGCGACGAAGCCCCGCGCGGCCAAGCGCTAACGGCACGCGGCCCCGCGCTGCCTGGGCATCTGCCCGCAGCGCAGCGAAGCCCCGCGCGGCCAAGCGGGCCGTGCGCGGCCCCGCGCTACGCGGCTAGGCATGCGGCTAGGGCAATCCGACGGTGGCGCGCTAGGGCATCGTGGCGGCGGTGCTAGGGCGTCGCGGCGGTCGTGCTCTAGGGCATCGCGGCGGCGGTGCTACCGTTGGCATATGCAAAATGATCCGCCAGATTTCCCGAGGTAACGAACATCGCACGAAACGAAAACACGAACATCCGGAAGAACAAGAAGATATGCTAACCTGAAAAAAGCGGTGCGGACGACACGATCCCGACTCCCGGTCCTGGATCCGATTCCCGGTGTTGGTGTCGTTTCCGTCTTTTTGCTTCCCGGCACCACGAGGATGGACGAGAAGGAAGTAAAGAAACCCCAGATGGGATGCAGTAAATTTTATAATTTAATTATTGTGTACGTACCACCCCAAGTCTCAGGTATAAATAGAAAGGAAATTCCCAACCGACTTCTCGATAAGCGTGCCACCTACGCATCATCTCAGAAACAGTTGGCGCAAATTTTGATGCACCAACACCTTAGCGGGTTTCTAACTTAACCGGGAGACCCGTTAACCTAGAAAGGCTCATTTCGGGAGATCCGTAAGTCGGATCCCCCTCCGATCGCGTCGTTATCCCTCGGTTAACGAGCTCTTCCGCAGATCCGTGTTAACATCCGAAATCTCACAAAAGATAAAATACCTAAAAACTAATTTTATTCAAAAGTCAAAAAGTAAAATTAAAAGTGTCATTACATCACACACTCCTTAAAAGAAGTTTCATCCTCGAAACTTAACGACTTCTCTCATCAAATAACTCCGAAAAACGTTCCCTTATGTTTGATTCTAATTCCCAGGTAGCTTCGCGTTCCTTGTGATTGCTCCAATGCACCTTTACATAGGGAATCGATCGATTACACAATTTCTTGTCTTCGCGTGCCAAGATCCGCACCGGAGTCTCGTCAAAGCTCAAATCCTCCCGAAGCTCAATAGCCGAAATGTCGATGACGTGTGACTGGTCGGAAAGGTACTTCCGGAGCATTGACACGTGGAAGACGTTATGCACCCGGTCGAGATTTGGTGGCAGGGCCAATCGGTAGGCTACCGGACCGATACGCTCAAAGATCTCAAATGGTCCAACGAACCGCGGGCTCAACTTGCCATGCAAACCGAACCGTTTGATCCCCTTGGATGGTGAAACCCTGAGCAACACGTGCTCCTCGACCTGGAACTCCAAGTCGCGACGCCTCCGGTCCGCGTAGCTTTTCTGCCGGCTCAGAGCAGTCAACAACCGCTGCCTGATGATGCGCACCTTTGCCTCAGTCTCCTCCACCAAATCAGGACCCAACAGCTTTCGCTCACCCAAATCGTCCCAACAAATAGGAGATCTACACCGACGCCCATACAAGGCCTTATATGGCACCATCTGAATACTTGCCTGGTAGCTGTTGTTGTAGGCAAACTCCACTAAAGGCATGAAGCGAAACCATCCTTCACCAAAGTCAAGTACACAAGCTCGGAGCATATCTTCGAGAATCTAGATCACCCGCTCTGACTGTCCGTCACTCTGGGGATGGAAGGCCGTGCTGAAATGAAGTTTGGTCTCCAAAGCCTACTGCAAACTTTGCCAAAAGTTCGACACAAACCGAGTGTCTTTGTCAAAAGTGATTGATGCCGGCACTCCGTGAAGCCTTACCACCTCATTGATATAAAGTTGCGCTAACCGATCCCGTGACCATGTCGTGTGTATGGGTAAGAAATGCGTCGATTTTGTCAGTCGGTCCACCATGACCCAGACCGCATCGTGACCATGCTGCGATCATGGGAGGCCGGTCACAAAGTCCATCGTGATCCGCTCCCACTTCCACTCCGTTATTGGAAGCGGGTGCAACTTCCCTGTCGGACGCTGGTGCTCGGCTTTCACCTGTTGACAAACTAGGCAATGAGCTACAAACCGCGTCACGCCCCTCTTTATTTTGGGCCACTAGAAGGTTCGCTTAAGATCCCTGTACATCTTGGTGCCCCCAGGATGTACCACGTAAGGAGAGCAGTGTGCCTCTGTCATAATTTCCTCCTTCATACCCGATTGGTCGGGTACGCATAACCGTCCTCGGAACCGTAAGGAGTCATCCGCCTCGACCGAAAAGTCACCCTCATGTTCTGAGGTGATCTTGCTCCGGACAAGCTTCAATTGTGCATCCGTCTTTTCCGGACAAGCTGCAATTGTGCATCCGTCTTTTGGCCCTCCACGATTCTCTCAAGCAGAGTAGGCTTGATCACTAGAGCCAGCAGTCGTACAACTGTGCCCTCTGGCACCACCTCCAATCTCAGACGTTGGAAATCCGTGATTAACCCATACTGCTGGGTAACCGCCCTTACTGTTAGCTCATCTTTCTGCCTTTTTTTGCTCAAGGCATCAGCTACAACATTCGCCTTTCCCGGATGATACTGGATAGCCAAATCGTAGTCCTTCAACAATTCTAACCAGCACCTTTGCCGCAGATTCAATTCTTTCTGAGTGAACAAGTATTTAAGGCTCTAGTGATCCGTAAAAACTTCGCAGTGCGCTCCATAGAGATAGTGCCTCCAGAGTTTCAAGGCAAAAACAACTACTGCAAATTCAAGGTCATGGGTGGGATAGTTCTGCTCATAATCCTTGAGCTGCCTTGACACATAGGCTATTTCCCTCTCCTGCTGCATCAGTACACTACCCAGGCCGTTTCGCGAAGCATCGCAGTAAACTACAAAATCCTCTCCTAGTCTCGGTAGCGATAGCACGGGTGCCCGTGTCAGCCTATCCTTGAGTTCCTCAAAGCTTTCCTAGCACTAAGGCGTCCACACGAATTTCTCCCCTTTCCTTGTCAAACAGTTCAGTGGGGTAGCAATCTTCGAAAAGCTCTCGACAGAACGTCTGTAATACCCGGCCAGACCCAGGAAACTTTGAATTTCTGTCACGGTAGTCGGTCAGGGTCAGTCAGTCACCGACTCCACCTTCTTCGGGCCCACCGCAATACCAGTTGCAGAGATGATGTGTCCCAAAAGTGCCACCTCCCGAAGGCAGAACTCGCACTTCTTGAGCTTAGCGAACAATCCCTGGTCCCGGAGGGTCTGAAGTACCACTCGTAAATGACCCTCATGCTCCACATCCGTGTGAGAATAAATCAGGATGTCATCAATAAAGACCACCACGAACTGGTCCAGGTAGGGTTTGAAAATGTAGGTTTATGGATCCCCAAGGATCTAAATAGGTTCTATCAAATACCACCTAGAGGGGGGGATGAATAGGTGTAATAACCAAAAACCAAATCTCAGTGCAATTTAAAATAAATGCGGAAAATAAAAACAGCACACCGAGATTTACGTGGAAAACTCCATCACAGGAGTAAAAACCACGGGATCAACACGCAATAACAATCCACTAAGAATTTGAAAGATAACAAGGTGATTACCGACTCCACGGACTCCAACCCCACCTTCAACTTCTCCGGATCTTGTGCTCACCGACTGCAGGTCCAATGCACACGTCCGAATCCACGAATGCCACTCGAATCCACGAGCAACACGTTTTGAATCCACGAAACGCCTTCAACAAATCGAATCCACGATGCCACGTCAACTCCTTGATGCAAACTCAGCCGTTACGAAAGTATAGGCTTCGATGGTGGTCCTTTGCTCAGAATATCATTAGAGAACCATGGAAGAAATCTCTAAGCAAAGATTAGACCAATTCGATAAAAACATATCATCGAAGAACCGTCGAATTGACCTAAGAGAGGCCAAAAAGATGAACGATAAAAACCTAGCCTCTAGGGTTGCTCTCAAGTGTTTATGAATTGGTCGGTACTTCTTGAGAAACCCTAAGTATCTATTTATAACCTTTGGAAATCAATCAAAGTCGGTTTAGCATTCTTATCACGACTTAATATTGCGTACCAGTACTAAATAGCAGGTTCCGGTACTCAATGACGCAACAGACAGATTTTCTATTGCGTACCGGTACTCAAAGTCAGGTTCTGGTACTCAATGTAAATTCCAGAAAATCTCATGTCGGGTTTTGGGGAACTCAAAGTGTGGTTCCGGTACTCAATGTAAAATACCAAAATTTTCAAAGATAAGTTTAACAAAGCAAACCATGTACCGGAATCCAAACTTAAAATAAGTTATAAGTTAAAAACCAAGTTCCCAAAACCTATTCTAAACCTGGTTTCAATAAAATCATGATTCCAAAGATTGCAAATATACTTAAATCATCATGATTACTTTAATCATACTTAAGTGTCAACTTGAGCTCATGTTGGATCTTTTCGGAGTCTTCGAATGCTGATTTGACAATTTGATCACTTCAAGACTCCGACTCAAATCATGAAATATGCCAACATAAAAAGCCGTAAAAATCTCCCCCTTTGGCAATTTCGTGACAAAACCCAAAAAATCCATAAAACGCTCAATACACTCATCTTAAACCAAAAAATCAGAATTCAATGTCATCACTAAAACATTGACTTTCTACAATGATATGACTTTTCGAGTAATATTTTTACCCTCCTGCTAATAAAGTACTTTTTAGGAAAACAAAAATTATCGAGTTTTCCTAAGTTGATCGTCGTGCTGCACGGGTATTTTTCTGTGAAAGGGCTCGAAAAACGATGACCGATAGTGCGATCGGATCTGAAATCCGATCTAGGGACCTCCCGGAATAGGGTTTCTAGGGTTGCGGTGACTTAGCGCGCATCGGAATCCGTGCAGAATATCCGACACGCTTTCCGAGGACATGTGGGATTATCTCGGGTAATTAAATAATTATTTATTAGTTAATATATACCGGATGTGGGTTTTTATTCGTACGTACTAAGAGAAAATCCCACTTTTCGCAAAAGAAAAACCCTAGCCGGAGAGAAAAAAAAAGAAAGAAAAGAAAAGAACGAAATCCTAACCGGAGGAAAAAGAGAAGAGAGAGGAAGAAGGCGGAGGAGTCCGATCGCCCCGATCAACGTGCTGGAAATGGGAGTGCGAGCGGATCGTCTTCCCCGTCGGAATCGTGGTAAGCGAAGTTTACTTTACGGTTTGGTTTGGGGTTTTTTTTTCGTGTCTTTTCTTAAGTCATCGTCGTCGCCTCCATCACCGTCGTCGTCGCCGCCTCCGCCGCTGCGCCGCGCGACCAAGCGTCGCGCGGGGCGCCATCCACGGATGGCGGCACCTGCGCGGGGCGCCGCCCGCAAGTGGCACGCGCCGTGCGGCCTTGTGCCGCGCGGGGCGCCACCCGCGGGCGGCGCGGGGCGCCACCCGCGGGCGACGCGCGCCGGACCGCGGGCGGTGGCGCCCATGCGGGCAGGCGCCACGCGGGCGCCACCCGCAGGTGGCGCGCGCCGCGCGGCCTCGTGCCGCGCGGGGCGCCACCCGCGGGCGGCGGCGCCAGCGTGGGCAGGCGCCGCGCGGGCGCCACCCGCAGGTGGCGCGCGCGCCGTGCGGCCTCGTGCCGCGCGGGGTGCCACCCGCGGGCGGCGGCGCCTGCGCGGGCAGGCGCCGCGCGGGCGCCACCCGCAGGTGGCGCGCGCCGCGCGGGGCGCCACCCGCGGGCGGCGGCGCCCGCGCGGGTAGGCGCCGCGCGGGGTGCCGCCCGCAGGTGTGGCGCGCGCCGCACGGCCTTGTGCCGCCCAGGGTGCCACCCGCGGGCGGCAGCGCCCGCGCAGGCAGGCGCTGCGCGGGCGCTACCTGCAGGTGGCGCGCGCCGCTCGGCCTCGTGCCGCGCGGGGCGCCACCTGCGGGCGGCGGCGCCGCGCGGGCAGGCGCCGCGCGGGGCGCCACCCTCAGGCGGCGCGTGCCGCACGCCCTCGTGCCACGTTGGGCGTCACCCGCGTGCGGCGGCGCCGCGCGGGGGTGCCGCCGTGCGTCGTGAGGGACGCCGTTACTGGGTTTTGTTGAGTTTTGGGTCTTGGTTTCCGTTTTCGCGGCAAGGTGCATTTATGTTGACTTATCGTTCATTTGGGGACTTCTTTAGGTCCAGGTGCTGAGCGAGAGCTCGTCGTGGTTTGAGGTGTCCCGATCTTCACGCTTCGAGGTGGGTACTTTCGCAATAAGTTTGGTGTATGTTATCGTTATGACAAGTGTAATAAAGTAGATGTATCGTGTTAACTGTTTAAACCTATTGCATGAGTAATTCCTGTTCTTTCATTGCTAACTGTAGTGACTGAGTGTCGCGGTGCTTAACACACGCCGGTTTCGGCTATTATGCTCATAGATGCTTACACGCACACCGGCGGTTTGGCCACCGATTGGGTGTACTTTTTCGGAATTGTGGTACGTTGACCCGTGTACCCCACGAAGGTAAAGGTGTAGAGTGGGGACCCTTCATGGTTACTATAGGTGCAGCACTAGTACCGTGGAGGGGTTAAAAGCAATGCGCGAGCAAAGTGATTGTTCACGAGGGGGTCTTTAGACCTTCCGACAGGTGTTCTATTATTTAAAACAGGGGATACGGTGACTCATGAGGGGGAAAGCGAAATGTTCCGGTGTATCGGTTTGTCTTACCAATACTCTTTATTGCTATGTTCATCTACTTTATTTGTCACTGACTTTCCCACACTGTGACAGGTCCGACTAGGTGTAGTAGCCGGGACGATGGTGAGGCAGCGTCTAGAGGACATTAGCCATATGAGGCTTTATTCCGTCATTCTTGCTCTGGGTTATCTCATCTCCTTTTCATTTAGTTAAATAGTTAACAATTGCTTGGCTGTGGAATAATGCGGATGTTGAATTGAGAGTTTACTTTAGTGATGTGATCTTTGTTATGCTTTGTATTGACTTGTATGCGGCATGTTTTTATACTAAACAAAAAGGTTTCGAAAATGATTTCCAAAACCAAGTGTCGTGTGGGCACTACTTTGTAAACCTCTGGATTTATCCTTTCGAAAGCTGTAGCCGCCCTAAAGAGACTTGCGAGAATGTTTTGGAAAATTGAGTGTCGTGTGGACACCGTTTGTAAACCGTAGTCTCATCTCTTAATATCGTGAATGAAAACTTTAACTGTGAACAATTGTAATACTCTCTCTCGTTGTATTCACTGTGACTGTGTGGTTGAGGAAGATGTTGTTAGTGTAACGCCGTGCATATACAAAGGAGACTCTGTCCGTCTATAGAGTGAATTTGTATATGCGGCGGGTCTGACGCGCACCGGTGGGCGAGGTTCTTTTCAAAAAAAAAAAAAAAAAAATGTATACGCTTTTCCGCTCATCCCAAATCCTCCGGGGCGTGACACTTTCTTTGCGTGAAAGATCCAATAAACAAGAATACATTTGAACCAGTCCTAGAACAAACTCTATGACTTAGGACTTGGAGTCTTAAAGTGATGTAAATCCCGCAAAACAAAATTCCAAACAAAATCAAAAGCGAGTTGTTAGAAATTAAATGTAAATCCTACATTTGATTCGTCCTTTTGGTTCTTTTTGATTTTTGACTCCTTTTTCATCATCTCCCCCTATCTCGATCATCTCCCCCTATCTCATCATTTCTCTTCTCCCCCTTTTTGTCTTAAATTGTCAAATAAAGAAAATACTAGACAAAAGAAAAGTACTAAGAGCATTAGTTCATAGGTACATGACCATAAAAGTTCTTGTTCATCAACAAACGAAAAGAAAAATGAAAAGCAAGAACAAGAAGAGTAAAGAGTCACTCATCATCATGTCCGTCATCATCATCATCGTCATCATGTGAAGTAGGTCCATGTGAAGTACTTGGCCCGGTCGCTCCAGGAGCTACATCATCATGCTTGCAGCCGAGGATATAAAAAATCTTCTTCAATCCATCCTCAAGCTTCTTGAACCCTTGTTCCATTCTTTTCTTCAGTGAGCGTACATCCCGATGTAATGATTGTAGCGTCACTACCTCATCTTATCCAGAAGAGTCTTGATGTTCCACTTGACGAGGCGGTGCACATAGAGTCGCTTCACTTGCATAACCTTTTACTTGCCCAAACATTTTTAGAGTGGTAATTGACTTGACCAAAGTAATTCCATCAATAGCGCCCAAGCCATAGTCATATTTGACACAAGAAATATTAACTCCGTGATCTTCCAAAATGCGAGTGATCAAGATCGGGTATGGAAGAAGTTCACGCCGATTTGATCCTTCAATTACATGCACCATTTGTTGCCAAATAAGAAATGGAATGTTGACGTTAATTCCATATGCACTCTCTGGGTGACCAAGGAAATAAAGAAGAAGAAGTCGATCCTATCGAATCCTTTTAGTCCCCAACGTAGGCAACTTTAAATCTTTTGACTCGACGTACAACCTGTTTGTGTGAGTTCTTGATTTGCAAATTGCATTTACAACAATATCCCAATGAGTTTCATACTAAAAATTGCTAGAAGTGTAGTGTAGACCAGTTGTGTCAATAATCAATCCCAGATTTGCACCAATCATAGCAGGAGTTATATCGAACTTGACACCTCTAACTGTTGTTTCAAATATGAATGTTCCAGTGTCAGGATCCTAGTGAAGTATAACTGCTCTCATGTAAAACTCCCTAAGTAGCTCCACACAGAAACCCATCCTAGGAGAAACTCTACCAAGTGGTTCAATAGGAATCCGTTCCAGTAGCCTTGCAAAGTCCGAAACTTCTCGATACAATTCAGAGAAGTTGACATGTCGCTCCCCAATGCATGCTCTATTCTCAAAGATTGTACGACGCTTTGAGCTAATGCGTTGTTCACCTTCCCCAAGCTTTGTTCCTTGTTCTGATTGAGAGTGTTCACGAATTACCGGTCCACCGGTACTTCTTCGTGGAGGAGAATCTGCACCTTTCTTTTTCCTTGAAGTCATCGGTGTCCCCATACAGTCTTTCCCCGTGAATCCAATGTGTAAAATACCTATTGATGGTGTGTTTGGCCCAAAGAGCATCAAAGGGACGCCACAAATGGACCCAGAGGGGTATCTTTAGCTGGATTGGCCTTCGGCTGCTTTTGCTGAATTTTTGAAAAGATTTTTGGCCAAACAGAGGTCGGATTTGGATTCAGCGCGGAAAAACGCTTGAAAACGGCTATTTGCTTGTTTATTTCTGAGTCCGGATGCCCAAAAACGGACTCCCAAAAGTTTTTAGTGGATTTCGGTGCATGGGAGGGGCCGTGGACCGCCGGCATGCCACGTGGCGGCCTGTCATTGGCCGGTTTGCAGCGCTCGGTCCACAGAGCGGCACGGCTGGGTGCATAGGCCCGGCGCAGGACACGTGGCGTGTGCAGGTTGGCCGGCGCAGAGTGCGCAGTCCACGGAAGACGAGCGGCGTTGCATGGACCAGAGCGGGGGGACACGTGTAATCCCCCGGTTGGTGGGCGTAGAGTGCGCGGTCAACGGAGTCCCCGCGCGGGTGCATGGACCTGGCGTAGGGACACGTGGCAGCATGCCATTGGCGGGCTCATGAGACACGGCGCACGGGGGCGCGGGCGAGTGCCTCGGGGCGCGTGCGTGGCAGGCGGTCAGACGGCGCCTGCCCGCACGTGCGACCCGTGACGCGGGTGGACACATGGCGCCCCGCTATTCGCGGGCGCCACCTACCCGTTTGACCGGGCAGGTGCCACGTGGCGGCACCGCACGCGCCCCGCACAGCTGTTTGCTGTGCGGGACACGCGTCCGACTCCTAGAGGGCCACGTGGCCGCTCCCGACGTGCCCCGCACAGCTGTTTGCTGTGCGGGACACATGTTAGCCCAGGGGAGTTTCGGGCGCTCCCCTGCGGTGCAGTGTGCCGCCGGATTTGGGCGCCCGAAACCTGTCCAAGCGCCCGAATCCGGGGACATGGACGGCATTTCTCGAAAAGTTTTTCTGGCCTATAAATAGGACCTGAGTGACCTTGTACTCGCTTTTTCTCCTCTTCTGGACAGAATTTCGCAGGGAGCTCTTCAGCAAGGTTCTTCCTCACCCTGTGCCGCACCTTTTGGAGGACTCCTGGGATTTTTTAGGGGCACACACTTCGAGGTTTCCATTTTTCTGGCGCGGCGCAACGTTTCTTCTTTGGTGTTCTTCTTCGTCGCGTTGGACAGTACCACAGTGTTTTGGTGATATCTTCGCGCTCAGGCATCGGATGGAGGCGTGCCTATAGTCATTTTGCATCTACACATCGCAAGGAACGTCCGAATTTTCCTGGATTTTTCTGAGTTTTCCCCGAAGGTGAATAATCCCTTTCTCCAGAGCTAAGTGCTACAGATTTTTGTACAGGATTCTTTTGAGAGGGCCACCTTGTCGGATTTTTATCTTGATGTACGAAACTCGGTTTGGGACGTGCAGGACGTGCGGTATTTTTTTCTGGAATTTTTAGAGCTTATCTCGCAGGTGAAAATGGCACAGTTCTGGACTATTTTTTTGTGACAACATGTTCATGAGGGTACTTGTATATTTAATTATGTGTATTTTGGGGTATTTTGTACAGTGATTGTGGCGGTTACTTGTTTGGGCGAGGACATTATTTGGACGGGGATTTAGCGATCGAGATGGGTGTTGTTGTATACTCCTCATTTTTGATTACCCACTAGGCATATCGGAATGTTTTCTACGATTAAATGGAAATTGCACTCTTTATGTATGAATTGCATGCTTGGGGATAGGGCGCCATGTTAGAACTTGCATCTTGGGGGAATTGATCGCTAAAATTGATATAATATGCCAAGGGGACTGTTACTTTAATTTAAGGGATTTCATAATATGTGTGTAGGCCGGCATATGATTTTAGTAAGTCGTGCATTTAGATGATCACAATTATTTGCAACAAATAATCTCTATGTAAGGCAAAATTATGGATTTGTTTTGCTATATAATGGACCTTGCATGCTTGTATGGACACCTAGTTAGGCCACCATTTTCTGCTACACTATCATGCTGGAACTGACATAGAAGAAACCATGCTTTTATTTCTTCCTCCTGTCATCTAGACTTAGGGGATATTGTTCTCGGGTTCGAGCGGGGACTGGGATAGTGTAGTCAGGTTTCTGGGTATTTGGGACAGGCAGGGCTTGATGGCAAGGTATTGCGGCGACCGCGAACTTTGGGCGGTTGACCGGACTGTTATTATTGCATCAGATTAGGGTAGAGGGATCGGGCTTTCTTTAGTGGATGGTTTTTTCCACTTTGATCAGAGTCGTGATCCAGTCCTGCTATATCAGGTTACTTATGGCTACTTACTTTACTCGTGTGGGTCGCTCCCCTCGAGTGCCACTCCGGAGTGTGCGACAGACGGGCTTTGAGTCCTTGAGACTCCTTTTCCCTATCGGTGTTATGCGTTGGCCAGCATACCCGATTTGGTAGTCACAGCAGGCAGTACCAGTGTTTACTTGTGTTTAGATTGGGTTTATTCAGGCAGGCTTATATTCTGATGCATACATTCAGCTATTCTTTTAGCTTGGTATTTTAGAGGCATACTAGTAGTAGCTTTTCATCAGTAGTTATCTTCATAGCATACCACCTTTGTTTCCTTTTCGTCTCTGGTAGACCTAGTGTGCATGTCAGAGTTTGAGGTTTAACCCACTAGGGGAGGCTACTGTTTTTATAGTAGTTCTCACCCCCCCATTGTACTTTTTCTCTTTTTCCCCATTTGTTTTGCAGAGTCCTCTGCGGGAGTTGCTGGACCTTCCTCGGCGGATCGAGGTAAGAGGATGGCGGATTAGATAGTCGTCTACCCTGTTCGAGAGCATAGCAGTTTCTGATGTATCCCCTTATACACTCAGATAGTTGTATTTTTCTTTCTTTTGGGTCTGGCTTCTGCCAGCAGGTTACCAGTGCTTCGTGTACACGGAAAATTCTGTTGTACTTTATTTTCCAGCTTTAGTCTGAGATGTATTAGTTTTAGTTCAGCTTTGTTTTTATGCTCCTTTATATTATATCTTGTATCTGAGCAGGTTACCAGTGCTTCGTGTACACGGAAAATTCTGTGTGCACGACGGATCTGTGGACGGGCCCGGGTTCTGGTTTACACCCGGGGCGTGACAGATTAGGTTGGTATCAGAGCTTAGGAATAGGTCAGTTGGGACTTAGAAAACCCTTGGCTTTTGGCAGACCCTAGGATGGCAGGGCGTGAGTGACGCGATATTTTGCGAAAGTCGGCGATTTATTTATTAAACTCTTCCTGTGAGTAGAGAGGGACTGACATATCCTATTTCTGGTGGACTATTATGTTAGCTGCAGACAACATAAAGTTACAGAAATAGGGGGATGTCTTTGACTTTCGCTAGATTGGGTCGAGTGTGGTTTTGATTTCTGATTCGTGGTTTCTTGTGGCAGGATGCCTCCCAGGTGGCAGATCCCTACCCGGGGTACCTCTATACCCCCGGAGGAGCCGGAGCAGTCCCGGCCTTCGGAGATCAGTGAGTTAAGGGCCATGGTGGCCCAGTTGGCGGAGAGTCACTGCCGGCAGGAGCAGAGGTTAGAGCAGCTACTCGCCCAGAGAGAGGCGCCTCCCCCTACTACTTTTGAGGCCCACGTACCACCAGCTATACTACCAGTACCGACGGCGCCATCTTCGAGCAGTGGGGCAGCGGGAGCGATCCGACCGTTGACCCCGGCAGAGGAGCAGGAGATTGCTGACAAGCTCACTCAGTTTTGTCAGCGGGGACCGCCTAGGTTTTCGGGGCGGAGCACTCAGCCATGGGAGATTGGATCTAGGCTAGCAGCAATGGAGAAGTTATTCCGGGACTTCTTCATTGACCAGAGGTTCAGAGTGCACATGGCAGTGCATTGCTTGGACGGGGATGCAGACGCCTGGTGGCGTCGGGTAGAGCCCATTGATTTCCAGATCACTTGGCAGTTACCCTGGTCGGAGTTCAGGCGGATGATTTTGGATACTTACTTTTCTTCGAGCGTGAAGAAGAAGCTGGAGGATGATCTGAAAAACCTGCAGCAAGGCGACCGGCCAGTATTGACCTACTTCCAGGAGTTTACACAGTTGCTCAACTGTGTACCTTATGTCGCCAGAGATGGACCTCACTAGGTGGAGCTCTTCGAGACAGGTCTTCGCCCGGAGATTTACACTTTGGTGCATGCCCAGCGGCTGCAGACTCTTGAGGAGGCCGTGGAGCACGCTCAGTGGGTCGAGAGGGGAGACCACGTAGTTGCCAGATGTGGTGGTATGGTCGCTCAGAGCTCTGACAGGAAGCGACCAGCACAGGACGACGGGGGACAGGCCAGTTCTTGGAGGCCGCCCCGACCGCCACCGCCCCAGTTCTCGGGCCGGGGGCGCTCGGAGCGGCGAGGGCCTGGTGGATCCTTGAGGCCCCCACAGCACCAGCAGCAGCAGCAGCACTCACAGCAGCAGAGATCACAGTCACGGTAGCAAAGGCCTCAGCGGCAGAGACAGTAGCAGCAGCAGGCGAGGCAGCCCCAGTCTACCGTTAGGTGCGTTTTCTGCAGGGGTCAGCACTCGTCTGATACTTGTGACATGAGATTCAGCCGCTGTTATCGGTGTGGACAGTCTGGCCACGTCTGAGCTACTTGCCCACTTGCGACTTCAGCAGCTCCCTCCTCGGCATCAGCCCCTTTTGTGCCCCAGCAACGACCCTATGCTCCAGCGAGCAGGGCTCCTTCCTCCCACCCTGCAGATTATCGACCTCCAGCACAGAGCGGGCGGGTCTACGCCGCCCAGGTTGAGGACTCCTCGGCAGCCGACCATGTGGTGGCAGGTATCACTTTACTTTTTGGTACTAGAGCTCGCACTTTATTTGATACCGATGCATCACATTCCTTCATTAGTAGAGCATATGCATCATCTCATGGATTAGAGTTGAGTCGGTTGCCACGTGCATTAGAGGTCCAGATTCCTGATCATACTTTGCATGTAGAGGAGTGTTATTGGTCCTGCCCAGTACAGGTTGAGTCGTGGATCATGCCAGCGGACCTGATGGTCCTGAGTCAGCTGCGAGACTTTGACATAGTACTTGGGATGGATTGGTTGGCTCGATACTTTGCGACTATTGACTGTGCCGCGAGGACAGTTACCTTTAGTGAGCCAGGCCAAGAGGTGTTTGTGTATAGAGGGTGCCAGAGTGCTTTCTTCGCCTCGGTAGTTTCAACTTCTCGTGCGAGGCAGATGATTCGCAGTGGATGCGTAGCCTTTTTGGCTAGTGTGATTGAGGAGCCTACGGCAGCACCGGGACTCGGGGATATCCCTATTGTTCACGAGTTCCCAGATGTGTTTCCACCGGAGCTAACTAGGATGCCGCCGGATAGGGAGATCGAGTTTTTGATTGACGTAGTCCCAGGAACTGCGCCAATCTCTAAGACTCCTTACCGAATGGCACCGGCTGAATTGCGAGAGTTAAAGGCGCAACTTCAGGACTTGATGGACAAAGGATTTGTGAGGCCAAGTGTATCACCTTGGGGAGCGCCGGTGCTATTTGTAAAAAAGAAGGATGGTTCACTTTGGCTTTGTGTGGATTATCGAGAGTTGAACAAAGTGACCATCAAGAACAAGTGCCCTTTGCCACGCATTGATGATTTATTTGATCAGCTGCAAGGGTCTTGTGTCTTCTCCAAGATTGATCTACAGTCTGGTTACCACCAATTAAAGGTGAAGGCCGAGGACATCCCAAAGACGACATTCAGGACACGGTACGGGCATTATGAGTTTACCGTCATGCCTTTTGGATTGACTAATGCCCCTGCCGCTTTTATGGATTTTGTGGTCGGTTTACAGATGGCACAGGGAGGAGCTGATGCCATATGGGTGATTGTTGACAGACTCACTAAGTCCGCTCACTTCTTGTCGATGCAGACTACTTGGTCACTTGAGCAGCTGGCGCAGTTGTACTTAGATGAGGTTGTGAGGTTACATGGAGTACCCGCCTCCATCGTGTCTGATCGAGACCCGAGATTCGCTTCACGCTTTTGGAGTAGCCTACAGGCCACTTTGGGGACGCAGCTCAGTTTCAGCACAGCGTTTCACCCACAGACAGATGGGCAGTCAGAGCGTACTATACAGATTCTTGAGGACATGCTCAGAGCTTGCACGTTGGACTTTGGGGGAGGATGGGTGTGACAATTATCACTGGCAGAGTTTGCGTACAACAATAGCTTTCAAGCGAGCATCCAGATGGCTCCGTTTGAGGCATTATATGGACGCAAGTGTCGTTCCCCGCTTTATTGGAGTGAGGTGGGTGAAAGGCGGACCTTGGGGCCCGAGTTACTGCGAGAGGCAGAGGAAAAGGTCAGGGTAATCAGGCAGCATCTACTGACCGCCCAGAGCAGGTAGAGGAGTTACGCAGATGTGCGGAGACGAGACCTTGAGTTCTTGGTTGGAGATCAGGTCTTTTTGAAGGTCTCGCCGTCCAAGGGGATCAGGAGATTTGGCGTTTGTAGGAAGCTTAGCCCTCGTTATATTGGACCTTTCAAGGTATTGGAGCATATAAGGTCAGTTGCCTACAGGCTTGCACTTCCTCCCAGACTTGCTGGTGTTCACGATGTGTTTCATGTATCCACTCTGAGGAGGTATGTTTATGATCCGTCACACATCATTGACTTCACCCCATTGAAGATCACTGAGGACTTGAGCTATGTTGAGCGGCCACTGCGGATTTTAAGACCGAGAGGTGAGGGAGTTGCGCAGCCGGGCCATCACTTATGTGAAAATTCTATGGAGCAACCATGGCGAGCGCGAGGCTACTTGGGAGCTGGAGTCAGCGATGATGGATGCCTACCGCCACATGTTCGAGGCCCCAGCTTGAGGTATGACTTTTGTTTCGAGGACGAAACTTTTTCTTGTAGGGGAGAATGTAGTGGTCCAGGTCCCCATGCAGTCTTTCCCCGTGAATCCAATGTGTAAAACAGCTATTGATGGTGTGTTTAGCCCATAGAGCATCAAAGGGATGCCACAGATGGACCCAGAGGGGTATCTTTAGCTGGATTGGCCTTCGGCTGCTTTTGTCGAATTTTAGAAAAGGTTTTTGGCCAAACAAAGGTCGAATTTGGATTCAGTACGGAAAAACGCTTGAAAACGGCTATTTGCTTGTTTATTTCTGAGTCCGGATGCCCCAAAACGGACTCCCGAAAGTTTTCAGTGGATTTCGGTGCATGGGAGGGGTCGTGGACCGCCGGCATGCCACGTGGCGGCCTGTCATTGGCCGGTTTGCAGCACTCGGTCCATAGAGCGGCGCGGCTGGGTGCATAGGCCCGGCGCAGGACACGTGGCGTGTGCTGGTTGGCCGGCGCAGAGTGCGCGGTCCATGGAGGACGAGCGGCGTTGCATGGACCAGAGCGGGGGGACACGTGTCAACCCTCGGTTGGTGGGCGCAGAGTGCGCGGTCCACGGAGTCCACGCGCGGGTGCATGGACCCGGCGCAGGGACACGTGGCAGCATGCCATTGGCGGGCTCATGAGACACGGCGCACGGGGGCGCGGGCGAGTGCCTCGGGGCGCGTGCGTGGCAGGCGGTCAGACGGCGCCTGCCCGCACGTGCGACCCATGACGCAGGTGGACACAAGGCGCCCCACTATTCGCGGGCGCCACCTACCCATTTTACCGGGTAGGTGCCACATGGCGGCACCGCACGCGCCCCACACAGCTGTTTGCTGTGCGGGACACACGTCCGACTCCTGGAGGGCCACGTGGCCGCTCCCGACGCGCCCCGCACAGCTGTTTGCTGTGCGGGACACGTGTCAGCCTAGGGGAGTTTCGGGCGCTCCCCTGTGGGGCAGTGTGCCGCCGGATTCGGGCGCCCGAAACCTGTCCAAGCGCCCGAATCCGGGGACATGGACGGCATTTCTCGAAAAGTTTTTCTGGCCTATAAATAGGACCCGAGTGACCTTGTACTCGCTTTTTCTCCTCTTCTGGCCAGAATTTTGCAGGGAGCTCTTCAGCAAGGTTCTTCCTCACCCTGTGCCCCACCTTTTGGAGGACTCCTAGGATTTTTTGGGGGCACGCACTTCGAGGTTTCCATTTTTCTGGCGCGGCGCGACGTTTCTTCTTGGGTGTTCTTCTTCGTCGTGTTTCGATGCACGAGCTCCCCCGGCTTACTCCAACATCTGTTTCCGGCGATTCTTGCGCCGTTGGCTTCACAATAGGTAGTGCTACGACTTTCATGTTTTGAGCTCCCCCTCTTTTCGAGTTTTTCTTAGAGTTTCCCGAGCTTTCTTTTGACCCATTTTCTTTGGTGGAGTTTTGGACAGTACCACAGTGTTTTAGTGATATCTTCGCACTCAGGCATCGGATGGAGGCGTGCCTATAGTTGTTTTGCATCTACACATCGCAAGGAACGTCCTCGAATTTTCCTGGATTTTTCTAAGTTTTCACCAAAGCTGAAAAATCCCTTTTTCCAGAGCTAAGTGCTACAAATTTTTATACAGGATTCTTTTGAGAGGGTCACCTTGTCGGATTTTTATCTTGATGTACGAAACTCGGTTTGGGACGTGCAGGTACTCGTTTCGATCGGCTCCCCGCGACGGTCACGACGGTATTTTTTTCTAGAATTTTTCGAGCTTATCTCGCAGGTGAAAATGGCACAGTTCTGGACTATTTTTTTGTGACAGCATGTTCATGAGGGTACTTGTATATTTAATTATGTGTATTTTGGGGTATTTTGTACAGTGATTGTGGCGGTTGACCTGTTTGGGCGAGGACATTATTTGGACGGGGATTTAGCGATCGAGGTGGGTGTTGTTGTATACTCCTCATTTTTGACTACCCACTAGGCATATCGGAATGTTTTCTACGATTAAATGGAAATTGCACTCTTTATGTATGAATTGCATGCTTGGGGATAGGGCGCCATGTTAGAACTTGCATCTTGGGGGAATTGATCGCTAAAATTGATATATTATGCCAAGGGGACTGTTACTTTAATTTAAGGGATTTCATAGATATGTGTGTAGGCCGGCATATGATTTTAGTAAGTCGTGCATTTAGATGATCACAATTATTTGCAACAAATAATCTCTATGTAAGGCAAAATTATGGTTTTGTTTTGCTATATAATGGACCTTGCATGCTTGTATGGACACCTAGTTAGGCCACCATTTTCTGCTACACTATCATGCTGGAACTGACATAGGAGAAACCATGCTTTTATTTCTTCCTCCTGTCATCTAGACTTAGGGGATATTGTGCTCGGGTTCGAGCGGGGGCTGGGATAGTGTAGTCAGGTTTCTGGGGATTTGGGACAGGCAGGGCTTGATGGCAGGGTATTGCGGCGACTGCGAACTTTGGACGGTTGACCGGACTGTTATTATTGCATCAGATTGGGGGAGAGAGATCGGGCTTTCTTTAGTGGATGGTTTTTCCCACTTTGATCAGAGTCGTGATCCAGTCCTGCTATATCAGGTTACTTATGGCTACTTACTTTACTCGTGTGGGTCGCTCCCCTCGAGTGCCACTCCGGAGTGTGCGACAGACAGGCTTTGAGTCCTTGAGACTCCTTTTCCCTATCGGTGTTATGCGTTGGCCAGCATACCCGATTTGGCAGGCACAGCAGGTTGTACCAGTGTTTACTGGTGTTTAGATTGGGTTTATTCAGGCAGGCATTTATATTCTGATGCATACATTCATCTATTCTTTTAGCTTGGTATTTTAGAGGCATACTAGTGGTAGCTTTTCATCAGTAGTTATCTTCATAGCATACCACCTTTGTTTCCTTTTCATCTCTGGTAGACCTAGTGGGCATGTCAGAGTTTGAGGTTTAACCGACTAGGGGAGGCTACTGTTTTTATAGTAGTTCTCACCCCCCCCCCATTGTACTTTTTCCCTTTTTTCCCCCTTTGTTTTGCAGAGTCCTCTCCGGGAGTTGCTGGACCTTCCTCGGCGGATCGAGGTAAGAGGATAGCGGATTAGATAGCCGTCTAGCCTGTTCGAGAGCATAGCAGTTTCTGATGTATCCCCTTATACACTCAGACAGTTGTATTTTTCTTTCTTTTGGGCCTGGCTTCTTCCAGCAGGTTGTATTTATTTGGTGAGCTGGGAGAGACACATGTATATTTGAGAGTTATGTTGTACTTTATTTTCCAGCTTTAGTCTGAGATGTATTAGTTTTAGTTCATCTCTGTTTTTATGCTCCTTTATATTATATCTTGTATCTGAGCAGGTTACCAGCGCTTCGTGTACACGGGAAATTCTGTGTGCACGGCGGATCTGCGGACGGGCTTGGGTTCTGGTTTTCACTCGGGGTGTGACAGTTGTTTTAAATATGAATGTTTCGGTGTCAGGATCCTAGTGAAGTATAACTGCTCTCATGTAAAACTCCCTGAGTATCTCCACACAGAAACCCATCCTAGCAGAAACTATACAAAGTGGTTCAATAGGAATCCGTTCCAGTAGCCTTGCAAAGTCCGGAACTTCTCGATACAATTCAGAGAAGTTGACATGTCGCTCCCCAATGCATGCTCTATTCTCAAAGATTGTACGACGCTTTGAGCTAATGTGTTGTTCAGCTTCCCCAAGCTTTGTTTGCCGTTCTGATTAAGAGCGTTCACGAATTACTGGTCCACCGGTACTTCTTCGTGGAAGAGAATCTGCACCTTTCTTTTTCCTTGAAGTCATCGGTGCCTTTCCCTTTCCTTTTTTTATTCTTCCTCATATTCTGATGAAGGTTCTGATTCTGAGCTTGTTGATCCTTCATCACGTGATCGTTTAGAAACTTTCTTCTTTCCACGTCCACGACCACGTCCACTCCCGGTGGCCATCAAAACCACAAGTGCAAGTAGCAAAGAGAATGCCATTATCTTGTGAAGAACATGATGCACTATGATTTGATCGAATATAAATATCATAAAAGGCTTAAAAATGTTTAGCAAACATTCTAAACATGTAAACTTTGAAGATCTAACATTCAAAACTAATTTACATGCAAGCCCTAAATTTCCAAATTTCTTGATGTAAAGAAATGATTTAAATGATAGATTCAAGCAATATATGCAAGAAAACATGAATCTAATCACATAGAAAGCAATCATTTATATTCTAATCAAGAAAACAAGGCGATATATGCAAGAGATTTCATTAGAAATAGAGATCAACTCAAAAATTCCAAAATAAATCATCAAAACCTAAAAACTTGGATTTTGAAACATAAAAAGCAAGATTGATGAAAGATCTTACAAATCACAGCAAGAATCTCGTAGATCTTGAAGAAAAACACCTTGGAAATCTTTTAGAGAGAGAAAGGGAGAGTTTTTGCAAAAGAGGTAGTGAGAAACAGCACCTCGGTTCCGGTATTTAAAGAAAACGCACATTGCGTACCGGTACTCGAAGGCGCGTACCGGTACCCAATTAAAAAATCCGAAAAATTCCAGTTCGGGTTTCGGATTGAAAACCAATTTCTAAAACTTGGTTCCGATACGAAAATGTGAGTACCGGTACTCCAGAGCTAAAAACAAAAAATTTCTTGAAACAAATCCAAATTTTGAAATCTTTGAAATACCAATTTGTGTGCAATCAAGAAAATCAATTTAAGTGCTTGAAAATTGCAAGATCACACAGATATCATTCAATCCAATTAATTTTATAAAAATTAGAAAGATTTACTCCGAAATCATGAAAAACAAAGATAAAACATTATAAACCATTTTTCATGTTATATACGTCAAACACAAGTCATCAAAAATAATCTAGAGATCCAAGCTCTATCAAGATGTAAAGGATTATCAAAAATGACATACAGAGATTTCCAAATGACATCAATCTGATCAATACCCTTTCAAATTTGAGATAAGCACTAAATTACTTAAGGGTGGCTCTTTGAGCATCTTTCAACTATCCCACCTTATACCAACCAGAAGATTTTTCAAAAAATATAGAAAATTTGAATATGAATCTCGGAATGCTTCATCTAAAAATTTTACTAAAAATATTATTATGCATCCAAAACATGTTGTATTTCTTTCCAACATGTGGTGGTAGTTTTCACCCTCCTTTACGGATGTAACTCTTTCCACATCTTTTTGAACTCTTTTAATTACCCTTGTAAGAATGTAATCTCTTACGTGAAAGAATTAAATTTCAAATTTTAGTCTATTTGTTGTCTCGTGTTTATCACAATGAATTCACACAACCGAGAAGGTTAAGCACCTTAAGATCACACATGATTACTAAAATTTGATGAATATAAATATCAAAAACTCCTATAATAGAATATCCTCAAAGATGATGATTATAGAGTAAAGTTGATCATTAATATGAAATTAATTAGGAGTGAATGAAAGTAAACCCTTTTGATATTCAATGCACTAAAGAAGTCGCAATCGTTCATTAAAACCTTTTTGTTTGAAAACAAAATATTGAAAACGACAAGCATTGAAATCATGTAATGCAAAGATCAAGAAAAATATGAGGAGAAAACTGATCAAAGCATTACATACAGTCAAAAGCAACTTAAAACTTAAGACAAGGAAAGATATCACCTTTTGATCCAAAACCGTCGGATTTTGGGTTGTCTTGATTCGTTGCGGCCGGAGGATGTTAGCTTTGACTGTTGATCCACCTTAGTTTCCTGCATTGCAATGTCCTCTTGAATAACCGATGATGTGACTCGAACCTTTGGTGGATTGAGAGAACTCTATTGAATTGTTGTGGCTTTTGAATCCGTAGAGTCTGTTCCGTAGATGAAGATGCCGATGAATTCTTTCTTTCTATTTTTCGAGCACGTCTTCATGATGTGTCCTTCAATTCCACATTGGTAGCATGTTTTACCTTTCAAATTAGTTGTGGAACTTGAAGCCTTTTCAGTTTGTTTCCTTTTATATCCCAAACCAATTTTGCTCTTTTGACCTAATCCAGACATACCGTCAAATTGCTTGGAACCGGTTGAAAGAGTTTGTATGTCGAATTTGAGTTGATGAACTTGCTTGGTCAAAACTTGGTTGGCGTCATGAATTTCCTCAAACTGTTTTTCCAGAAAACCATCTTGTCCATATGAGAATTAACGATCGTTTCCGATTGGTTTAGCTTTTCTTGGAGGATTTTATTATTGTTCAATATAACTGTGATGACCCGGATCTTCATTGGAGGTTTATGGCTTGGTCAGTAGCTTCTGGAGGACTATCTTATGCTATGGGAGTGTTTGGGTGTGTATCGGACTCAAGAAATGGACTCAGTGTGTTGATTAGACCTCGAGTGTATTCGGATACCCCCGTCGAATTTTGGGAGGAGCTTTGGGCAAAACGGAGGCCGTATTTGGATTCAGCACGGAAAAACGATGAAAAACGGCTATTTACTTGTATTTTTCTGAGTCCGGACGCCCAAAAACGGAGACCCGGAAGTTTCTGGTGCTTTTTGGTGCATGGGAGAGCCGTGGACCGGCCGGAGGGACACGTGGTAGCCGCGGATTGGCCGGCGCACGCGTCCCAGTCCACGGAGTGGAGCGCTGGTGCAATGGACCAGGCGGGAAGCCACGTGGCGGCTCCGGATTGGCGGGCGCAGGGCGCTCGGTTCATGGGTGAGCGCGCGGAGGTACGGTGGATCGGAGCGGGGACACGTGGCAGGACCTCATTGGTTCGGTGCAGTGGTCGCGGCGCACGCAGGTGTGCGCGGGTAGGCCGGGCAGGTGCGCGGGCAGGCGTGGGGGTGCAGGCTGGTGGTGTGCCACGTGGCAGTTTTCTACTGGTTGAGATGCGGGCACGTGGCAGTCTGTGGTTCGTCAGGTGCACGGAGTGTGTGCACCGGGTGCAGCGAGCGCGGGGCCTTGACACGTGGCGCGCGGGGATTGGGCGCGTCACTGTGCGCGTACGGCGGGGCAGGTGGCGTGGCAGACGGCGTGGCAGCAGGGGCGGCTGGCGTGGCGGCCACGGCGCAGACGTGGCGCACGCGTGGGCCACGTGGCGGCCTGCCATTGGCGGGCGCCAACCACTCCGTTGACCAGGGCGGGCCACGCGGCAGCACGGGAGCGGCTGGATCGGCTGTACGCTGTTCGGGTCACGTGGCAGCATCAGGTGGATTCGGGCGCTGGATGGACGGCCGGGATTGAGTTACTGTGCGGCACTGTAGGAGCTCGAAAAGATTCGGGCGCCCGGAAATTGGGACACAGAGGGAATTTTCCCAATTGTTTGGAATGGCCTATAAATACCTCCTCCTCTCCCTCTTTCTCTCCCTTTTTCGAGCTTTATGGAGGGAATGAGAGGGAGAGCTCTATATAAAATTTGTTCCCCTTGATGTTCTTGATCTCGTGGTGGATCCCCGGAATTTTTGGAGGCTCGGCAACGGCGATATCGATTTTATAGTTCGTCTCGGTTTTTCCCCCATTTCGGCCCATTACCATCATAGTTCAGTCAAAAATTCACTGTCAGCAAACCAGGAGGAATTTTTGGGAGATTTCTGCGACAGCGCGTTCCTAAGAGGTAACGGTTCGGTTTTTGTGTTGATCACTTCGCCCTGTTTCACACTTTTAGCATGGTTCTCGAGGCATTTTTGACCCCCCTTTTTCTGTGATGGATTTTGGACAGCGGTGGCTTGTCGATTTTATATCTTGGCCTAGGAGCATCGGATCAAGGCATATAATAACTCGATTTTGATCTACTCGTCGCGAGAAACACAGTGGTGATTTTTCTGAGATTTTTGGAGTTTGATTTAAAGGTGATAATTAAGCTTTTCGTGGACTGTGTACCACAGGATTTTGGTTATGTGGCGTTGCGGCTTACCACGGTGTTTTATTTGTAACTTGATCTACAGGTATCGGATCGGAACGTGCGAGTACTCGTTTCGATCGGCTCGACGCGACGATCGCAGTGGTTATTTTTATGGATTTTTCAGAGGACTACAGAGAGGTGAAATTTATCCATTTTTGGGACTAATTTTTGGACAGTAGGTATTTGTGCATTTTTGGGATTAATTGTGCGCTGTTTGGATTACCGTGCAGTGTGCCGTGATTATCTGATGTGAGGGCATTTTTGGGCTGTGCTTCTCGTGCTCTGCGATCGAGGTGGGTGGTTGTTGCATACCTCAACTTCTGACTTGCTCACTAAGTTTATTAGAGAAGCCCTCTATTGGACATATTGATTGATTACCATGCATGTTTGACTGATATAAATGTGAGCCTATCATTTGAGATTAATTTTGTGGATATAGCATGTTGGAAATATTATTGGGATAATATTATTGTGGAAACATGATTGCGGGGACATATTTAATAGTGATAATTAACATGTCATATTAGCACATAGATCTTATGAAAGTTGGTTAAATGGACTAATTATGGGGACATGATGATATATATATGTGCGGATACCACTTTGGGATTTATTATGGATCAGGGATTATTTACATGTGTAGTTGACTGATGATTTTAGCATGATGGGTATATCTATGTGTATCTATTATTTGTTACACATGTGAAACTGTTATTTGATATTCTCTCTTTCATCTTGCATGAGGACTTTTGCATGCCTGTATGGACATCTAGATAGGCCACTTTTTATTGCTACACTATCATATTGGGATTTGACTTAGGAGAAACCATGATTGTTTTCTTTCTCCTTCTTATTTAGACTTTCGAGTCATGTTGCTCGGGTTCGAGCAGAGGTTTGGGATAGTGTAGCCGGGACCTTAGGGTCGGAGACAGGGTGTACTTGATGTTGGATTGTGGGTTATTGTGGTGACCGCGGACATTAGGCGATTAGCCAGATGTTGATTACTTTATCAGATTTGGGGTCTTGTGGGGTGTCGCGGCGACCGCGTACATTGGGCGGTTGACCGGATGTTTACTATTGCATCAGATTGGGTATCAGATTCCTCTAGTGGATGGAGTTTCCCACTTATTGAGTACTATTGCATCAGAATGGGTATCAGATTTCTCTAGTGGATGGTGTTTCCCCACTTATTGAGTACTATTGCATCAGATTGGGGATCGGGATTGCATTAGTGGATGGAGTTTTTCCACTTTGATCATAGTCATGATCCAGTCTTGCTATTGTGAGACATTGGTTACAGAGATGCTTGATACAGATATACTTTACTCGTGTGGGTCGCTCCCCTCGAGTGCCACTCCGGAGTAGGCTTTAGACCGTGATAGGTACCGGTCCATCTGATTGGGATTTCGAGCCTTATGTGCTGGTCCCCTACTGAGTTCTTGAGTTTGACAGCAGAGCAGGCAGTACCAGTTTTACTGGTGACTAGATTGGGTTTATTTGGTCAGATACTGTTTCCTGATGCATTCATACAGTCATTTCTTTCAGTATTGCATTTAGAGGCATACTAGTAGTGGTTTCCCTTTATTCAGCAGTTCTGTTTACAGCTTTACCACTTGTTTCTTTTCTTGCCTCTGGTAGACTTAGTGGGTACGCCGGAGTTTGAGGCTTTACCCACAGGGGGAGGCTACTGGTTTACTAGTGGTTCTCACCCCCATTGTTGTTTCCCTCTTTTCTTCCTCCTGTTTTGCAGAGTCTTCTGCGGGAGTTGCTGATCTTTCGGTCGTTGTTCGAGGCGAGGGAGTCACGAGCTAGATCCTTACCGTCCGAGGAGTGTAGCTGTATCCCCTGGTTGAAGATTCCTTGTAGCTGTCAGCTGGTTTATACTGTTTACTTTGGAGAGAGAGATCTTTTGTATTTGGAGAGACTGATGTTTGAGACTGTTATACTATAGTTTTAGTTTATCTCCCTTTTATAGTTGAGAGATGCTGTACTAAGGACATTGTATAATGATTATCTGTATTTGAGGAGATGGATATTGTACTTTACTTCATGTTGTACAGTGATTGGATTTTATTTTACAGCATTTTATTTCCGCTCTGATATTTGCGTAGCTATAGTACTATCTTTTGCAGGTTAGATGCTTCGCCTATGCGGGATTTTACATAGGTGGCGGATCTGTTGGCGAGCCCGGGTCGCAGTTTCGACCCCGGGGCGTGACAATAACTCCTCGTTCCTCCTCAAGATCATGAATTTTGATCTTTAAAGTACGGTTCTCGTCTTCAACCTCAAGTCATTGTTTCCTCAACTTCTTGATGTGCTTGGCCTTCTTCTTTGATTCCTTATGAAGTTGTTGATAAGCCTCAACGAGTTCTTCTTCGTCCGACTCCCCCTCAATTGATGACTCTCCGTCGGATGTAGATGATTTATGCAAAATCAAAGAAGTAGAGTCAGTAATTAACGATGACATGCAAACATTAGAGGAGAGAACTAGAGAAGTATGAAAAGCAACATCATTATCCTTTTCCTCTTTACTTGAGGTCGATTCATCGGAAGTAGAATCGTCCCAAGTTTTTGCTTGCAAAGCCTTCTTTTTATATGATTTCTTAGAAGAACAATCGTTGAAATATGGCCGAAGCTTTTGCATCTGTAGCATTGGATTTCCCCTTCGAATTCAACTTTTTCTCTTTTTTTTAGAAGGTTTTGCAAATCTTTTGAGTTTAGAGGATTTAGTACCCGATGATCCTTTAGATGAACTTTTCGGTTTCGAGGATGAAGATCTATCGGTTCGATTCTTTCAAAAATTCCGACGAAATTTCTTCGTGATCCGCGTGAGTTGTTCTTCAAAATCGGCAAAAGAGATTTCATCGTCGGAGTTTGAGTTGCTATCTCCTTCCTTCGTTGATTTGAATCCAATTTCTGCACGCTTAGAAGAAGACTTGAAAGAAAATTGATTAGTAGAAAAAGTCATATCATATGTTTGTAAAGCACCTACTAATTCCTCTATTCTCATGTCATCCGGATGATTGACAGTTTCAATGGCGGCAACCTTTGCCCTAAAGCGTTCCGGAAGAGTCCGAAGAATCTTTCTTACAACTTTTGATTCCGGGATCTTTTCTTCTAAATTAACACATGTATTGATTATATCTTGAAGTCTGGTGTAATAATCAGTAAACAATTTATGCTCATCCATATGAATAGAGTCAAATTGACTTGTAAGCATCTGGAGCTTTTGAATTTTTACTAGACTAGTACCCTCATGTGTAATTTGAAGAATATCCAAAATCTCCTTTGCAGTTTCACACGCAGAAATATGTGTAAACTCGATTGAGGAAAGAGAATTAAATAAAGCGTTCATACATTTCCCGTTGTAAGAAGATTTTTCGATCTCCTCTCTGGACCATCTAGAGCGAGGTTTTGGGGTAGTAGTATTTCCTACTTCCTCAATTGGATGCACCCAACCGAATTCCATGGTTTGTGTCACTCCCCGGGGTCGGAACTGCGACCCGGAGTCGCCAACAGATCCGCCAACTGTACGAAAATCTCCGCACAGACGAAGCGTCTAACCTGCAAATCAGATATATAGCTAAACATGTATCAAAGCTGTAAAAATAAAATAAGTAGCTACAGAATCCCAACACTGAACAGTTGAAGTAACACATCCAAAATAATAGTCATCTCCCAGACTAAAACATAATACATGATACATCAAACCTCTCAGACTGTTCAGTACACAAATAAATCTCTCAGACAGGGTACATCTACCTCTGACTTTCAAAATAAAACTGGTAAGGAGCTACTCGGCCACGCCCTTACCTCGATCTGCTGCGTCCGCCCGAACCGGTGCCGGAACAGCTACCTTAGGAAAACCTGTCACCACAGCAGGTGTGAGAACTACTGCAGAAGGTAGTTCCCAGTGGGTACCGTCACTAAGATCCACGGTATGCCCACTAAGTCTACTGGAGGCAAGACAATAGGTATACAGATAGATAATATGAAAGCTGAAATGGAACTACAGCTAATATGCCTCAAGTATCATGCTCAAAGGAAAAACTCAACTAAGAACATGCAATGCATCCACTCGCTCACGAGGTGCTCACATCAACCCAAATCTCAATGACTGCCAAATCTGGTCCAATCAAGCATGCGCCCCCTAGTGTATCAACTAGGGCCCCTAGTGTATCAACTAGGGTGTCCAATCGGACTATCATAATATCACGCAAAGCAGCCTCATCAGGCACATCATCATCATCATCGCATCTGGAGCGGCTCTCTAGAGGCGCGACCCCACCGAGGAATAAGCGTGTCTCATCTGGCTCAATAAGCGGCATCTGCAGGCTATAATCTATGATCGAACAGATCGAAAACTCGAATGCCAACTAACCCATAAACAGGTCGGAAAACCCTCCACGACTCAATCTGATAGTGCACACAACCCCCAAGACACTAAGAAACCCATCCACTGAGTCAATAAAAATCCCCTCGGCCCCCAGGCGCGAGAGTACATGCATCCTGAACCTATCCAACCCCTCTGGGTGATCATAATGTTTAAAACTATTTTTGAAGCCACTTTTTATATTAAAACGGGTTCAATGAGTTAAAAACAGTTCAGATGAAGTTCGAAAGTCAACCAATCATGCAATCTAGTGTCAAACAGTCTCAAGATCATACTGATGATAAATGGGGTTCAGGTCTGTCATTCAAAGATAATCTAGACATCTATCAGATTTTACCAGCTACACAAATAGCTAAACTAGGCACGCTAACATGCTTTCAACAGAATTAGAAGGCATTCCATAAAGTTTGGAAGAATTCCAACCCACTTGGATGTGCACGTTAGTCCTGAGTCCAAAAGAGCTGAAATTTAACGGGTGCGATCCTCAGGTTCTCACGATTCCAACGCACCAAAAATCGACCGAAAATTCCACTCAATCACTGAGATATAAGCCGAACATCGTGATAAGCTCAAATCACTCAAAACAGTAATTTTATCGCACATCTGTCCACAAAACAGGAAATTACCTCCTGCGAGATGCCTTCCAAAAATTCCAAAAAAAAATATAACGGCGATCCTCGCGAAGTGTAGATAGAAATCGAGTCCTTAAACACCAAATTCCGCCTCTTGTAGGCCGAGAAATTGCAAGATTACTCCTCCGCTGTCCAGAATATGCAACAGCAAAAAGGGAGTCTAAAGATGCTGCACGCACTCCCATAAAAACTCAAAATAGAGCAAAGTGATGTATACCAAAATCGAAGAGCTACTTGTCGTGGAAACGTTTACGCAAAAATTGGTGAAAAATTCTAAGAACTCGGCTCGGGGGAGTCCGCGGACGAAGAGTCGACGAAAATGATTGATATCAAAACAGCGTCGAAGCTCGCGAGATCAGGGAGGAAAAATATCAAACGGCCTCCAAAATTTCTCCAAAACCCCAAAAAGTGTAGAAGACTCGAAGTAGAAACTCACTGTCGAAAACGGTATGCAAAACGGATCTCAGAAAGTCCAGAAATGAAGCTCTCAATGGCCTATTTATAGCCAAAAGTCCACCTAAAGGGCTGTCGGATTCGGATCCAGAATCCGGGCGCCCGGATTTTTTTACTGTGCGCGCCCGAAATCGACGTGGCGCGCATCCAGCCATCCACGCCGCGCTCGAAACCACCAGATCATGCCACGTGTCCCCCGCCGCCCCGTGCTCCGCGCTCGCGCACGTGGGCGGTGTGCGCCCGCCAATGGAACAATGCCATGTGTCCCTACGTGGTTCACGCGGCGCACGCGCTGGGTCTTCCAGAATCTGTCGTCCAATCACACGACGCCACCTGTCACAGCCGCCGTCGCCTCATTTGACGCCATCCAACCAATAGGGTGCTGCCATGTGGCATCACCAATCCTCGGTGCTCCCGGTGCACGCGCCTATCCGTGGACCTGCCGCCCGCGCGCCGCGCCTGCCCTCGCCTACCCGCGCTGCCAGCGCCTGCCCGCGGCCGCGCTCCGCCGCTGCTCCACCATGCTCCGTCGCCTGCCGGTCGCCGCCGGCCGCCGGAACAGTGATTCCGGCGGTGAACAGTAACTTTACTGTTCCGTAGTCCGAAAAATACAAGTAAATAGTCCATTTTCATCGTTTTCGCGCGCTGAGTCCAAATCCGTTGTCCGTTTCGCCAAATTCTCTTTCTAAATTTTGCCAGAAGCCCCCGCAAAAGTAAACTTGATCCGATTTTCACGCCGATTCCAAATCTAGAATCTGATTCATGCACAACCAACTCTATCACACAACTTAGGCCTCTAGAAGCCACTGCTCGCCCTGCAAAACCATCCCAGAGATCCGGATCTTCACAGTTTGCCATACCCGCTCATCAATTGCGATAAGAAAAGCTCTCATCCGGACTTTCCAACAGGCATAATTGGTTCCATCGAAAAGAGGAGGTCTATTAATATTACCACCTTCACCCGACATGATAGAAAAACCTAAAACCCGCTCTGATTCCAATTGTAGGTTTATGGATCCCCAAGGATCTAAATAGGTTCTATCAAATACCACATAGAGGGGCGGGTGAATAAGTGTAATAAACAAAAACCAAATCTCAGTGCAATTTAAAATAAATGTGGAAAATAAAAACAACACACCGAGATTTACGTGGAAAACTCCATCACAGGAGTAAAAATCATGGGACCATCACAGGAGTAAAGATAACAAGGTGATTACCGACTCCACGGACTCCAACCCCACCTTCAACTTCTCCGAATCTTGTGCTCACCGACTACAGGTCCAATGCACACGTCCGAATCCACGAACGCCACTCGAATCCACGAGCAACACGTTTCGAATCCACGAAACGCCTTCAACATATCGAATCCACGATGCCACGTCAACTCCTTGACGCAAACTCAGCCGTTATGAAAGTATAGGCTTCGATGGTGATCCTTTGCTTAGAATACCATTAGAGAATCATGGAAGAAATCTCTAAGCAAAGATTAGATCAATTTGACAAAAACATATCATCGAAGAACCGTCGAATTGACCTAAGAGAGGCTAAAAAGATGAACGATAAAAATCTAGCCTCTAGGGTTGCTCTCAAGTGTTTCTGAATTGGTCGGTACTTCTTGAGAAACCCTAAGTATCTATTTATAACCTTTGGAAATCAATCAAAGTCGGTTTAGCATTCTTATCATGACTTAACATTACGTACCGGTACTAAATAGCAGGTTCCGGTACTCAATGACGCAACAGACAGATTTTCTATTGCGTACCGGTACTCAAAGTCAGGTTCCGATACTCAATGTAAATTCCAGAAAATCTCATGTCGGGTTTTGAGGAACTCAAAGTGTGGTTCCGGTAGTCAATGTAAAATACTGAATTTTTCAAAGATAAGTTTAACAAAACAAACCATGTACCGGAATCCAAACTTAAAATAAGTTATGAGTTAAAAACCAAGTTCGCAAAACCTATTCTAAACCCGGTTTCAATAAAATCATGATTCCAAAGATTGTTAATATACTTAAATCACCATGATTACTTTAATCATACCTGAGTGTCAACTTGAGCTCATGTTGAATCTTCTCTGAGTCTTCGAATGCTGATTTGACAATTTGATCACTTCAAGACTTCGACTCAAATCACGAAATATGCCAACATAAAAAGCCGTAACAGAAAATTCTATTCATCATGTCCATATATGCCGCTTGGGCATTTGTAAGCCCAAAGGGCATAACCGTAAACTCGTAATGGCCGTAACGAGTTCGGAAAGCCGTCTTCGGAATGTCCTCTCCCCGAACCCTGAGCTGGTGGTAGCCGGACTATAGATCGATCTTAGAGAACACCGTAGCACCCTGCAATTGGTCGAACAAGTCGTCAATCCGGGGCAAAGGGTACCTGTTCTTTACCGTGACCTTATTTAGTTCACGGTAGTCGATGCACAGACGCAAACTTCCGTCCTTCTTTCGTACGAACAGTATAGGTGCCCCCCAGGGCGACACGCTCGGCCTAATAAATCCCTTATCCAAAAGATCTTCAAGTTGCGCCTTGAGTTCCTTTAACTTGGCAAAAGCCATCCGGTATGGTGCCTTGGTAATGGGTTGCGTGCCCGGGACAAGATCGATAGAGAACTCGATCTCCCGTTCCGGGGGCATTCCTGGGAGTTTGTCCGAAAAAAATGTCTAGGAAATCCCTGACAATCGGAATGTCCGCTAGCGGTGCTGAAGGCCAAGAGATCAAATCCACCGAAGCCACGAATGCCATACATCCACCCTCCACCAGTCTTCTTGCCCGCGATGCAGAAATGAAAGACGAGAAGAAAGTGCTCTTACACGCTAAGTGCACGTGTTTCGGAAAGCCAGGTTCCTGAAGATGCGCTTGGCGCTTCTAGCAGTTAGTCACCGCCTGATGATTGGTAAGCCAGTCCATCCCGAGTACTACGTCGGAATCTCTTAGCGGGATTACCACCAGTTCCAAGGGCATATCAACCTATCCAACCCTACCGGGCAGGAAGGAACATAACTACCTGCCTTGAGGGGTTGCCCAGGGGTCTGAACGAACCTATTTCTACGAAGGGGTCTCTCCTAAAAACTATGGGTATGAGCGGAAATATGAGATATGAAAGAGTGGGATGCTCCGTTGTCAAAGAAGGTCCTATCTCGAAAAAGAAAACTAAGAGTAGAGTAATACCTGCTACTACGTCCTCCGGGGCAGTCCGTCCACTACTGAGCCGTCGCGTAAATCCTCCCGCGGGGCTGTAGCGGCGCCCCTCTCCTCGTGTCGTGATGCTGAAGGTGCTGTTCCCGGGTTCAGGGGGCAGTTAGAGCGGAAGTGCCCTGGCTTGCCACAACGGAAACAATGGTCGTGCCTCCAGGAACATTCGATCACCCGGTGTGCTCCTCCGCAAATGATGCAAGGCCGGTCCCCCAGCTCCTATCCCCTCGTTGGCGTGCTCTTGGTTCCTTGCTACATCCTTGGATGCTTGGGTGGTCGGCTCCCATTGGAAAAGCCATCCCCAGGATAAAACTGACGTCGTTTCTTGTCCCGGTTACGCTCATAGCCCTCCTGCCGGGCACGAGTGATAGCCAATTCCCGCTCCACTAAAGTAGCCCTGTCGACCACCTCTTGAAAGGTGGGCAAACCTGCCGCTGGTACTATCTGAAAGGTGTCGCTCCGTAGACCATCCACGAAAAAGCGGGCCATGTGGGATTCGTCCCTCATGACAAAGGGGACGCGATCGGCTATACCGACGTTTTGCGTCAACCAGTACACTCGTTCTGTGAGTGCTGATAGTTGCCCGGCCATATCTTGTAACTGCTGTCGAAGTAGCCGATTCTTCGCAGCTATCGATGCCGTCCCATCCACTCCTGCACCATCTGTTGATGACCAAGTCCGGGCCATAGTCTGAGCATACATAAAAGCCGAGTCAAACCTAGACTTAACCGACTTCAGAACCGTCATACAATCAGACACCGACTTTCCCTCCGATCGATACTCACACTCTTACGCATCTAGCCTTTGGTTATTTCATAGGTTAGCCGCAAGTGATATTATGTTCAGTGGATGTTGGATGTTAAGTACCGTGGTTAAAGTCATTTTTCTCTGATACCATCTTAATTTGTCACTCCCCGGGAGTAGATAAACAGCAGAAAATACAGTACTTTTTTTTTTTTTTGGAAATAGGCTCCCGCGAGGCACATGCACAGACCCGCCACATACACCAGTTCTCTCTATATGACAGACAGAGTCTCACTTGCATATGTACGGCGTAGTTACCACGACCATACCTTAACCACAATAATCGAAGAGTAAAGTAGAAAATGCTTATGTTGTAAAACAATGTTAATTTAACGCGATATAAATTTGAAAGGATAAATCCACGGTTTTAAAAATTGTGCCTATGCGACACCCGATTTTGAAATACTTTTCGTAACTCTTATTATTTTTGAAAACCGCATTCAGAAAGCACAAGGAAAATAAAAAGTCCTACCATCAGTTATCCAACACAAGTCATAAAATCCATCTCAACATCCACATTATCCACAATAACTAAAACCACATGCGAAGTAAACTAACGAATTGAAATAAGCAAATAAAGAGAAGGGAAAGTATCACCAGCCCGAAGATTGGCTAGTACTCTCTAGTCGCAACCTCACCACCGTCCCGGACCCCACCCCTGACTGAACCTGTCACATAGTGGGAGTCAGTGACATGAAAAATAAAGACATGCAAAACGATGCTAGAAAGGTACAGGAAAAATGATAATAAACCGAACCGCCACCCTGAGCATCCACGACCCCATCCTGCTACCTGTAGTATCTCTCCTGGGAACCCAGGCACAAAACCGCCATGTCGGTTCAATTACCTCAGGCAAAAGGATCAACCCCACTAAGAACCTGGTGCAAAGAACCCCCCCACTCACGAATGCAGTTCCGCAAATAGCCGCAAGGGGGCCCGCACGCACATAGCCGCGTGGGGTCCACGGGTCTAGTCAGACCACCTCTCCGGAAAAGTACACCGACACGGTGGCCAAACCGCTGGTGTGCGTGCAAGCGCCATGAGCATATCGATCAATAAATAAGTGTCGTAAGCCTCCTGCGATAATCAGTCGCTCTGATGTAGCATAGATCTCAATAAGTAACCCGGGGTCGGATTGACCTTCCATTAAATCTTGTTGTGTCTTACAAACCAATGCTATCATAATTATTTAAGGAATTGCTAGCATTAACAATAACAAGGAAACCAAAGGAAAATAAGGAAGGGAGCCACCTGACGGCATCCCCTTCCTAGGATAAGGGTACCCACCTTGCAGTAGCAACCACCAACAGTGCCTACGCCCTTCCTATGCCCTCACACGTCGCCTGGACCTGATAGAAGTCCCCAAGAGAGCAAATCAAAACCGTTAACTGGTTTGCGAAAACAGTGGTCCCGACCGTTGTCCGGAGCTGGACATACTGCACCCCGGACCGCACACCGTGGTGTCCGACCACTAGAGCAAAGACCCGTGCACGGAGGACAGCTAAACGAGCTGTGTCGAATGGACCGTGCTATTTGACGGACAGTACCGTCGCGCGGACTGCGCCGTCGAGGTCCCTGTCGGCGGCGGCTGCGGCAGCGGCAATGGCGATGGCACGGTGGGGCATCTCCGGGGAGTAAGCCGAACCGAGTGGCGGCGGCCTGACAGGGCGCGGCCTCCCCCCCACCTGCACGGCGGGCGCCCGCAGCGCGGCTGAGCCACACGTGACCAAACGCTGGCGGCGCGGGGCCCAGCGCTGAGCGGGCTTGCGCCCGTAGCGCGGCAGTACCCCGTGCGCCCAAGCGCTGGCGGTGCGCGGCCAAACGCTGCGCGGTCCTGTGCCCGTCGCGCGGCAGAGCCCTATGCGGCCAAGCAGGCGGCGCGCGGACCAGCGCTGCGCGGTCCTGTGCCCGCAGCGCAGTAGAGCCCCGCGCGGCCCCGCGCTGCCTGGGCATGCGCCCTTAGGGCAGCGAAGCCCCGCGCGGCCAAGCGCTGGCGGTGCGCGGCCCTGCGCTGCTTGGGCATGCCCCGCACGGCCAAGCGCTGGCAGCGGGCGGCCCCGCGCTACTTGGGCATGCGCCCTTAGCACGGCGAAGCCCCGCTCGACCAAGCGGGCAGCGCGCAGCCCCGCGCTGCGCGACTAGTCATGCGGCTAGGGCAATCCGGCGGTGGCACACTAGGGCATCACGGCGGTGTGCTAGGGCATCGCGGCGGTGGTGCTCTAGGGCAACGCGGCGGCGGTGCCTGGGCATCACGGCGGCGGTGCTCTAGGGCATCGCGGCGGCGGTGCTCTAGGGCATCATGGCGGTGGTGCTACTGTTGGCATAAGCAAAACGATCCGCCAGATTTCCCGAGGTAACGAACATCGCACGAAACAAAAACACGAACATCCGGAAGAGCAACAAGGTAAGCTAACCTGACAAAAGCGGTGCAGCCGACATGATCCCGACTGTCACGCCCCGGGGGTTTCATTCAGCGGAAACAGTCAACGAAAAATATGAATTTTGGTGTGTAAATTTTTTTGAAAGTCCTTCCTCCCCGGTGCGTGCCCAGACCCGCCGCATACACAGATTCACCCTGCAAACGGACAGAGTCTCCTCTGTATATGCACGGCGTCGCGGCTAATACAACATCCAATCACAGCAGATTTATTCAATCACAATAGTTTCCAAACACATACGCATACAAGACTAAATAGTTCTCGAGGCCGATCAATTTGAAAGGATAAATCTACAGTTTTGAAAGCGGTGCCCACCCGGCACCCAAATTTCTAAAACAGTTTCGAAAACCATAAATCCACAGAGTTTTTAAAACAGTGCCCACACGACACCCAGGTTTTTAAATCCATTTTCAAAATTCATAAATCCACAAGGTTTTGAAAGCGGTGCCGACACGACACCCAGAATTTTTGAAAACGATTTTCGTAATTCTTTTTTTTTCTTTTTCTTTTTCTTTTTCTTTTGAAAACGGCCAAACCAAGGAAGGAAATAAAATCCAACATCCTCATAACAAGAGAGTACTATGCCGACATCCACACCGACCCCACGAGGGTATCGAGAACCACACAATAGCCTACTAATAGTAAATGGAATGCGAAATACAGGAGTAAATACAGTCTAGGGCCTCCATGGACCCAAAAGCTCCTGTCTCGGCCTCACCGTCGCCTAGCTCTCACCCCTGAAGGAACCTGTCACGGAGTGGGAAGTCAGCGACACGATAACAATAAGGAAAGCAGGGAAAAAGTATTAAATCCAACCGTAAGACTATCCGGAGCAACCACCCTCCCAAAAGGGAAATAAAACACGAACACCTGTAAAACCAGACTATCCGGAGCAACCACCCTCCCAAAAGAGAAATAGAACATGAACACCTGTAAAACCAGACTATCCGGAGCAACCACCCTCCCAAAAGAGAAATAAAACACGAACACCTGTAAAACCTGACCACGTTGAGCACCTACCCCGACGGGTCGCACCGCTCACACCTTGGCGCCTCAAAACCCCACACCTACGGGGGCCCCACTACGTCACCTCGTGGGTTTACACGGGTCATAGACCACTTTTCCGGAAAAGCGCACCATTTCCGGTGGCCAAACCGCGGGTGCGCGTGCTGCAGCCTCGAGCATAGTAACCAAGTACACCAGATAAAACCGATAGTGATGAATCATAAAGATCACCAAATATACAAAGTATAACTCAATAGCAAGGACCATAAAGAGTATCCACGTTAGCACAGTTAAACGTATAATCAGAAGTAGTTGCAACCGTCAGAAGCCCGACGCTAAGTCTGAAAATAAAAACCCACCTTGAAGTCAGTCGAACGAACCACCTGAATGTAGGCCGATCCCGAGCTCTCGCTAGACTACTGGGCGGCTGGTGCTGAACAGCTGGGCCCTGCGGCGCGCCGGAGGGTGGCCGGAAAGTTGGCCGGAGCAACACCTCACTCAAGGTAAGGCTCGGTTTGGGACAACTTGCACCAAACCAAGTTCAAACCTGGGTAGATGGCCGGAGCCCGGGGGCATCGGAGGCGGCCGGAGCTCAACCTCGGGTTGCTCTAATGGTGCAACTGGGTCACTAGCCGGCGGCGCGGAGAGTCGGCGATCGCCGGAGCTCAAGCTCGGCCAAAACAAGGTCCTCTAATGGCGGATTCCGGCCGGCGGCACAAGAGGCCTCCAACTTGGACAAAAGTGTCCCTTTCGATGCTGCAGTGCTTGCTGGGGTGGTGGCCGGCGGAGCGGGTGCGCGGCGGCGCCGGACGGCGAAGCTCGACCGAAGAGAAGAAAAGCCCGAAACTAGGGCAAGTTCGTACACCCCCGATCCTTGCCTGATCACCACCAAAATTTAGGAGGATGTTGCAGTCGACAAGGAGAAGAGATCCAACAGCCCTGATTTGGATTCCAACGGTTGGAAAAAATCTCGAGATCAAGATCGGCCACTTATGGAAATTCCGGCGACAGGGTGTTCCTGCCGGCGACAGGGAGCACGGCGACGACTCGGGCTCGCCGGAAATTTTGAGGAAGAAGAAGATCTTCCCACGGCGGTGCACGGCGGAGCAAGGTGCCGGGAACCCTTTGGCTCGGTTGCGGCTTCACAGAGGAGTTCTCAGTCGAAGCTTGGGCCAACCAAAATACTACAAGAAGGCATCCCCCAACGTCAACCCGAAAACACCAAGGTTTTCTCTTGCTTCTTCTTCTCCTCCGGCGACGGGGACTGCAGCGGCGCCGGCGTCGGTTGGAGGAAATGGTGGGGGCGTCTGTTCCAGAGGGGGAAAGGCATAGGGGCTCGGCTAGGGTTTCCAAAACCCAAACCCTCAAATGCAAATTTATATACACAATGCACAAATTGCCTTAAACCCCTTCCACTCTTATTATTTAGGGCTGAGTCCCTCACAGAGTTTGAGTTTCGTAATCAGGTCCCTCTCCAAGAATTTTCACGAATTTCAGAGCATAAAATATAGGGCTTTTATGCAAAATACTGTGATTTTTCCATATTTCACGCTTTTTGAGACAAGTGGGTTGTCAAACTGAAAAGCGGACACCACCACGACGTCTGGCTCGACGAAATCTATAAGGTAGTGATCTTGGTTTGTCTCATTCGATCCCCTAAAATTTTAAAATCCACAAAGTATTGTAGTATATACAGTTTGGCACGCTTTACGATGTTTCCGGCTCGTCAAACGGAAATTTGGTCAGTGCCACTGCGCTCAAAAAGGTGACGCCATTCAAATCGACTACCTGGATCGTCAGATTCGGACTCCAGACAGTCGATCGGCCGATGTTGGCTAGCGAGGGATATAACTCAGGGAGTTACTATTCACTTCACTATTCACTTAAGTCGCGGGTCCCACTAGTTTCCTTACTAAGTTCAGGACGATCCGACCGTCGGATCAAAAATCGGTCTATACCATTTTCACTCGATTCGATGAGGCGGTCGCACTAGAGACCTCAGATTTCCGAGATCAAACTCGGATCGGAGAGGCGGACTTTATGCTTTGGGAACCGTGCCCTTTGCACACCGGTACACAGACCACTAAGGTTAACCTTTGTTTCCTCGCACACATTCACCTTGGAATTTCACTTTTTTACACACTCGAATTTCTCGAGTATTACATCACTCACACCTTATAAGAAGTTTCGTCCTCGAAACTTAAATACACCAGGAATCCCATAAATGGGGAAAGTGCCCAAACATGTCCGACTTGCACTCCCAAATGGCTTCGCGCCCCTCATGATCTGCTCGTTTCTCTCTGGCACTAGGAGAGATTGCAGTTTCCCCGCCGGGCACTGACGTTCGGCCTTTATTCGATGACCGACCCAATAGCGAGCCACGTGTTGTGCTACATCCCTTGTCAATTTAAGCCACCAACAGTCTGTTGTTGATCCGTCCTGCTGCGTAATCGCGGTTACCGATATGTCTCCCATCTTACTCTTGCCGCTCTAGGCATCGACTGCTCCACTCATCTTTCCGGGGTGATCTTGATTGGACGAATCGTTTCCTTGAGTTGCTTGGTCGTGTAGGCCTTAACTCTCCCCCCCCCCCCTGTCGCCTCAGCACATCTTCAAGTCCGTTCTGTGATGCATCACCGCACCTCAAAAATCCTCACCCGGTATCGGTAGTGCATGCATGGGTGCCTGTGATAGCCTAACCTTGCGTTCTTCGAAGCTCTCCTGACATTTAGCCGTCCCAAAAAGGCCACCTCGCGAGGCCCAAACTCACACCTTTGGAGTTTGGCCTACACTCTCTGGTCCCTGAGAGTCTGCAAGGTCACTCGTAAACGCTCCTCGTCTATACGCGAGTTGATCCAAGAAGGGTCTGAAAATTCTGTTCATCAAATCCATGGACGCCGCTGGGGCGTTCAAATACCCACCCCCGAGGCAATGACACGCGAAACACCCTAAAACTCTTGGCGAAACTCGGTGGTAACCCTGAATGGAAAACTACCGGACTGAACCGCCCTAAGATTTCGGACAAACGACGGCTCGACCCGCCTGGCAACCCTACCGTCCCGGCTCTCTTGATCGAAACTAACCTGAGTAAGCCTGCTCCTCGACTTGGAGTTCCCTGATATGACGCCACCAGTTCGCAGACCACCTCTGACGGTGCTGAGCATTCAGCAACCAAAGTCTCGCGATGCGTCGAGGTACCCCAGTCCTACCACCAAACCCGGACCGACGGCTCTTAAATGTTCAAAATAACCCGACAACAAAAGGGGAAGCCACACTAGTACCCCTACAAAACTCCAGGATGTGCCAATCCAACTAGCCCGGTCACCGCCTACAAGTAACCCTCAATTGAAAATGACGAACCCACCCGTCACCAACACGGACTACTTCCACCCGTCACCAACACGGGCCACTAGCTCGGAGCATAACCACCATCCCGGATTGTCCGCTCCGACTGTCCGTTCTACCGAGGCGACGGTCAAAACTAATGCTAGGTTTCAGCTCTAAGACCTACCACAAGGTCTACCCCACAGAGAAAGCTGAAAGCAGGGCATCCTAGCCGAAAGTAACCAATGCTAGAGCGCCATGTAGTCAACAACCCCCCGCTGACCTATACTGCTTTGCAATCAATAGTCTCGCAACCCAAAATCCTCCCGATTATGCCTTGGTCATGGGGAGCTGGCGACAAAAACCAAGAGATACGGTCCTACTTCCGTCTTGGCACCGAAGGGGTGCGACACTCTGATTAACCCCTACCGCTCGGTTCCAATTCATTGCCCCTCCAAGTACCATGCACTGAACCGAGCTGCATACCCCCAGACCAAACAATCACATTCCCAACTAGGAGTATTCTAAGCTCTAGGTCCGCTCAACCAAAAATTCGAGCCCAAACGAACAAGATTTGCTAGCCCCGGTGGTCTCCTTTCTCAACCCAAAGGAGAACCCCAAGACCCCACCACGACGATTTCTGCAACCATCGCAGTGACCACAGCAAAGAGTCGCACTATGGGTAACAACCGTAGGGGAAGAGTCCTCATTCCCACCCCTACCCTGTCCAAGATGCAAAACGAATCGGCCGACTATCGGCTGTAACCTAAAACCAGCAGACCTAGAAGGTGCAAATCTAGACGAGAGGCTACCCGGTCGCCCACGACCGACAACCCCGCAGACACTCTAACAATCACAGCGAATTACCCTCTAACAACCGACAAAACGACCGGCACCCTAATAAACATCGGTGGATTACACTACCACCAGTCACCGTTACTAATGACGACCAGAACGTTGGCAGGGGAAGGGGTTCGAAAAATAAAAGCCGGCGCAACGATCTGCTGTGTTAACAGCCGCACTAAGTGCATGAACACCGCCAGCAGGCCCACCGTGTCCCATGCTGGTTGCTTAATCCTTTGATTCCCAGCAACCATCAAGACCCCGGTGGCAGCCGGCCTCGACCCCAGCCTCCAAAACCACACGACTACACAAGCACGACAACCGAGCTAAACCCTGAAACAAAACATAACCCGTACACACGCACAACACAAGTCAGCTCTAGACTCCGCTAGCATAGCACTCAACCAACTATCGAGAAAAGGGAGCTATACTCCCCCCCCCCCCCCCCCCCCCCCGATTACTCGCGTTCTACGCTTCTATGCCATTCATTTCATTGATTAGTAGCTAAGTGAGGTATCTTTATGGATGTCGGGCACAAACTGTTGTGATTAAAGAAAGTATCTGATACCATCTTAATCTGTCACGCCCCGGGGGTTTCATTCAGCGGAAACAGTCAACGGAAAATATGAATTTTGGTGTGTAAATTTTTTTGAAAGTCCTTCCTCCCCGGTGCGTGCCCAGACCCGCCGCATACACAGATTCACCCTGCAAACGGACAGAGTCTCCTCTGTATATGCACGGCGTCGCGGCTAATACAACATCCAGTCAAAGCAGATTTATTCAATCACAACAGTTTCCAAACACATACGCATACAAGACTAAATAGTTCTCCAGGCCGATCAATTTGAAAGGATAAATCCACAGTTTTGAAAGCGGTGCCCACCCGGCACCCAGATTTCTAAAACAGTTTCGAAAACCATAAATCCACAGAGTTTTTAAAACAGTGCCCACACGACACCCAGATTTTTAAATCCGTTTTCGAAATCCATAAATCCACAAGGTTTTGAAAGTGGTGCCCACACGACACCCAGAATTTTTGAAAACGATTTTCGTAATTCTTTTTTTTTTCTTTTTCTTTTTCTTTTTCTTTTGAAAACGGCCAAACCAAGGAAGGAAATAAAATCCAACATCCTCATAACAAGAGAGTACTATGCCGACATCCACACCGACCCCACGAGGGTATCGAGAACCACACAATAGCCTACTAATAGTAAATGAAATGCGAAATACAGGAGTAAATACAGTCTAGGGCCTCCATGGACCCAAAAGCTCCTGTCTCGGCCTCACCGTCGCCAAGCTCTCACCCCTGAAAGGAACCTGTCACGGAGTGGGAAGTCAGCGACACGATAATAATAAGGAAAGCAGAGAAAAAGTAGTAAATCCAACCGTAAGACTATCCGGAGCAACCACCCTCTCAAAAGGGAAATAAAACACGAACACCTGTAAAACCAGACTATCCGGAGCAACCACCCTCCCAAAAGGAAAATAGAACACGAACACCTGTAAAACCAGACTATCCGGAGCAACCTCCTTCCCAAAAGGGAAATAAAACACGAACACCTGTAAAACCTGACCACGTCGAGCACCTACCCCGACGGGTCGCACCGCTCACACCTTGGCGCCTCAAAACCCCACACCTACGGGGGCCCCACTACGTCACCTCGTGGGTTTACACGGGTCATAGACCACTTTTCCGGAAAATCGCACCATTTGCGGTGGCCAAACCGCGGGTGCGCGTGCTGCAGCCTCGAGCATAGTAACCAAGTACACCAGATAAAATCGATAGTGATGAACCATAAAGATCACCAAATATACAAAGTATAACTCAATAGCAAGGACCATAAAGACTATCCACGTTAGCACAGTTAAACGTATAATCAGAAGTAGTTGCAACCGTCAGAAGCCCGACACTAAGTCTCAAAATAAAAACCCACCTTGAAGTCAGTCGAACGAACCACCTGAATGTAGGCCGATCCCGAGCTCTCGCTAGACTACTGGGCGGCTGGTGCTGAACAGCTGGGCCCTGCGGCGCGCCGGAGGGTGGCCGGAAAGTTGGCCGGAGCAACACCACACTCAAGGTAAGGCTCGGTTTGGGACAACTTGCACCAAACCAAGTTCAAACTTGGGTAGATGGCCGGAGCGCGGAGGCGTCGGAGGCGGCCGGAGCTCAACCTCGGGTTGCTCTAATGGTGCAACTGGGTCACTAGCCGGCGGAGTGGAGAGTTGGCGATCGCCGGAGCTCAAGCTCGGCCAAAACAAGGTCCTCTAATGGCGGATTCCGGCCGGCGGCACAAGAGGCCCTCCAACTTGGACAAAAGTGTCCCTTTCGATGCTGCGCTGCTTGCTGGAGTGGTGGCCGGCGGCGCGGGTGCGCGGCGGCGCCGGACGGCGAAGCTCGACCGAAGAGAAGAAAAGCCCGAAACTAGGGCAAGTCCGTACACCCCCGATCCTTGCCTGATCACCACCAAAATTTAGGAGGATGTTGCAGTCGACAGGGAGAAGAGATCCAACAGCCCTGATTTGGATTCCAACGGTTGGAAAAAATCTCGAGATCAAGATCGGCCACTTATGGAAATTCCGGCGACAGGGTGTTCCCGCCGGCGACAGGGAGCACGGCGACGACTCGGGCTCGCCGTAAAATCCGAGGAAGAAGAAGATCTTCCCACGGCGGTGCATGGCGGAGCAAGGTGCCGGGAACCCTTTGGCTCGGTTGCGGCTTCACAGAGGAGTTCTCAGTCGAAGCTTGGGCCAACCAAAATATTACAAGAAGGCATCCCCCAACGTCAACCCGAAAATACCAAGGTTTTCTCTTGCTTCTTCTTCTCCTCCGGCGACGGGGACTGCAGCGGCGCCGACGTCGGTTGGAGGAAATGGTGGGGGCGTCTGTTCCAGAGGGGGAAAGGCAGAGGGGCTCGGCTAGGGTTTCCAAAACCCAAACCCTCAAATGCAAATTTATATACACAATGCACAGATTGCCATAAACCCCTTCCACTCTTATTATTTAGGGCTGAGTCCCTCACAGAGTTTGAGTTTCGTAATCAGGTCCCTCTCCAAGAATTTTCACGAATTTCAGAGCATAAAATATAGGCCTTTTATGCAAAATACTATGATTTTTCCCATATTTCACGCTTTTCGAGACAACCGGGTTGTCAAACTGAAAAGCGGACACCACCACGACGTCTGGCTCGACGAAATCTATAAGGTAGTGATCTTGGTTTGTCTCATTCGATCCCCTAAAATTTTAAAATCCACAAAGTACTGTAGTATATACAGTTTGGCACGCTTTACGATGTTTCCTGCTCGTCAAACGGAAATTTGGTCAGTGCCACTGCGCTCAGAAAGGTGACGCCATTCAAATCGACTACCTGGATCGTCAGATTCGGACTCCAAACAGTCGATTGGGCGATGTTGGCTAGCGAGGGATATAACTCAGGGAGTTACTATTCACTTCACTATTCACTTAAGTCGCGGGTCCCACTAGTTTCCTTACTAAGTTCAGGACGATCCGACCGTCGGATCAAAAATCGGTCTATACCATTTTCACTCGATACGATGAGGCGGTCGCACTGGAGACCTCAGATTTCCGAGATCAAACTCGGATCGGAGAGGCGGACTTTATGCTTTGGGAACCGTGCCCTTTGCACACCGGTACATAGACCACTAAGGTTAACCTTTGTTTCCTCGCACACATTCACCCTGGAATTTCACTTTTTTACACACTCGAATTTCTCGAGTATTACACTGACTCTCGGTCCTTGATCCGATTCCCGGTGTTGGCGTCGTTTTCGTCTTTTTGGTCCCCGGCACCACGATGAGGGACGAGAAGGAAGTAAAGAAACCTCATATGGGATGTGGTAAATTTTATAATTTAATTATTGTGTATGGACCACCCTAAGTCTCAGGTATAAATAGATGGAAAATTCCCAATTGACTTCTCGATAAGCATGCCACCTATGTATAGTCTCAAAAACAGTCAGTGCGGATTTTGATGCACCAACGCCTTAGCGGGATTCTCACTTAACCGGTAGACCCGTTAACCTAGAAAGGCTCATTTCAGGAGATCCGTAACTCGGATTCCCCCTCCGATCACGTCGTTATCCCTCGATTAACGAGCTCTTCCGCAGACCCGTGTTGTCACGCCCCGGGTGAAAACCAGAATCCGGGCCCGTCTACAGATCCGCCGTGCACACGGTATTTTCCGCGTATACGAAGCACCAACAACCTGCTCATATATAAGAGAAAATAAAAAAAGAGCATAAAACAGAGCTGAACTAAAAACTATTGCATCTCATACTGAAACTGGAAGTAAAATACAGTACATCTGTAAAATAATACATCTGTCTCTCCTAGCTCACCAAAAATATACAACCAGCTGGCTAAAGCCAGACCTTAAAAGTAAAAGTACAACAGTCTGAGTAAAATGGATACAACCAAAGTCCAGCTAAACTCTCTGATCCTGCTAGGAGATCTATCTACTCATCAATCCCTCACCTCGATCCGCCGCTGAAAGCCCAGCAGCTCCCGCAGAAGACTCTACAAAACAAAGGTAAGAAAAAGAGAAAAGGAAGAATGGGGGTGAGAACTCTTAGTAAACCAATAGCCTCCCCTAGTGGGTAAAGCCTCAAACTCCGACGCACCCACTAGGTCTACCAGAGGCAAAATGGGGAAATAAGAGTAGTAAGCAATAAAGACTCCTGATGGAAGAAAACTACCACTACTATGCCTCTAAATGCAATCCCAGAATGGAATAACCGAATATATGCATCAGTAACCCAAATTTGTCGAAATAAACCCAATCTATCCACTAGTAAAAACTAGTACTGCTTGCTCTGCTGTCGAACTCAAGAACTCATCCGCGGGATACAGACCGGCTACTGACCGCCACGGTCGCATCCCAAAATAAGTAGCAGACCGGCTCCTGTCCGGCACGGTCGCACACTCCGGAATGGCACTCGAGGGGAGCGACCCACACGAGTAAAGTATCTCTGTAACAAGTATCATAAATATCTCTGTTGCAAGTATCACGATATAGCAGGACTGGATCACGACTACGATCAAAGTGGAAAAATCAATCCACTAAAGAAAACCTGATCCCCAATCTGATGCAAAGTAAACATCCGGTCAACCGCCCAATATCCGCGGTTGCCGCAATACCCTGCTATCCACGATCATGTCCCTCAATCGACATCCGGTCAACTGCCCAATATCCGCGGTTGCCGCCATATCCCACAATCTACAATCATGTCCCACAACGGACATCCGGTCAACCACCCACTATCCGCGGTTGCCGCAAAATCCCACAATCCTCAATCCAGGCCCCGGCTACACTATCCCAAATCCCTGCTCGAACCCGAGCAACATATATCTAGAGTCAAGAAGGAAAGAAGAAAAGAACAAACATGGTTTCTCCTATGTCAAATTCCAACATGATAGTGTAGCAATAAAAGATGGCCTATCTAGATGTCCATACAAGTATGCAAGTGTTCTCAGTTGGAAAGAAAAATAAGGAGTAGTAACAAGCATGTTTCTCGCATAACCACATATCACCTTCACAAGAAACATCCACCTATGCATGTCCAAAAATATCCCCAAGTGGTACCCACCATCAAGGTAAATCACTTTGTCCCAATTTAATATCAATTTGTCATGCAAGGTTAAACGCTAACATAGCAAACCATATCTCCACACAAGCATGCATAATTCCAACCACGAGCATGATTAATCAATAAGTCCAATATAGGGGAATCACACTAATAATCCTAGTGAGCATATCGAAATAGAGGTAAACAACAACCACCTACCTCAATCGCGAAGCACACGAAGCACCGCTCCAAACTCGCCCTCTCACAAAGAAAACCCGGCTCACTGCGAAAACTGCAACAAAAGCCAAAATGGTGGACAATTAATCCCATAATTGTCACAAAGCCGCTGTCCCACGCAACCAGTCCAGAAAAAGAATAATTTTCACCTGCGAGATGACCTCAAAAAATTCCCAAAAAATAACCGCTACGATCCTCGCGACGAGTAGATGCGAAACGAGTGCTCGCAAGTCCAGTTCCGACGCCTGTAGGCCAAGAAACAAATAAAACACCGCGGCAAGCCAAAACTTCCCACCATCAATAATCTGTACCATTCAGTCAAGAAAAAGTGAAATTATCGCCTTCGAAGCAACCTCAGAAAAATTCGAAAAAAATACAGTCGCGTTTCTCCCGAAGCGTAGATGTTGATCGAGTCCTCACACGCCCCGATCCGATGCTCGTAGGCTGAGAAATCCCAACAATACTCCACTGCTGTCCCCAAACATCGCAGTAGTACAAGGGGTCAAAAGGTACCTCAGGAACACCACCAAAAACTCGAAACGGAGTGAAGAGATAAACATGGAAATTGAAGGCGTACCTCTTGTGAACGCGCTGCCACAAAATTCGACTCAAAACTCCATCGGGGTAGCCCAGGGGAACCCGCAGACCGAAACGCGACGGAAAAGGCCGCCTAAGAAGGAACGTCGCAGTGCGACGAATCCCTGTAGACGTCGAAGTCGCGGCCTCCAAAAAATTCGGGAATCCATCAAAGGGTGGAGGAGAGGGAGAGGAAGAACTTCTCTGTAGAAAGCCCTAAGAGAAAACCCCAGAAAAGAAGGAAAAGGGCTGTTAAGGGGGCCTATTTATAGCCCAAGCCCAACAAAGGGACTTTCGGATTCAAGCGCAGAAATCGGGCGCCCGAAAACCGGCCTGGCCCAACACTGTGCGCGCCCAAAAACTCCTCAGCCCACCACGTCGCCCGCTGTGCGCGCCCGCGAATCGCGGCTCGCCGCGTGGCTACGCGGTCCACGGCGGGAAGCGTGAACCGCGGTGTAGCACTCGAGGAATTCAAGTGTGTTTGCGGGTGAGGAAGCGAAACTAACCTTAGTGATTTGCATACCGGTGCGCGAATTGCACAGTTTCCGAAGCACAAATTTCTGCCTTTCTGATCCGAGTCTGATCTCGAAAATCTGAGGTCTCCAGTGGGACCGTCACATTGAATAGAGTGGAAATGGTATAGACCGTTTGTTGATCCGACGGTCGGATCGTCCGGAAATCGCAAGAAAACTAGTGGGGCCCGTGACTTAAGTGAATAGTGTTTTGAATAGTAACACCCTGTTTTTATTTTCCCGCGTTGGCCAACGTCGCCCGATCCAGGTAGTCGATCTAAATGGCGTTGTCGATCCGAGCGCAATGGCACAGACGAAATCTACGTTTGACGACCCTAGAGCCTCGAAAAGCGTGCTGAACTGTAGATATCGCAGTATTTTATGGATCTGCGATTTCTCTGGGTTTTTAGTCGACGAACAAATATCGCTACCTGATAGGTTTCGTCGAGCCGGACGTCGTGGCGAAGTCCGTTTTTCCGTTTGGCGACTCGAATGCCTCGAAAAACACAAAAAATAGCGAGGAATGCCATATCTTGCACACGAACCCCTACATTCTATGCTCCGATTACTGTGCCTGTTACGGAATTTGAGTTGGCGTAGTTTCGTGAAAGTCTCAAGTCTTGAAGATTGAAGGTGAAGAAAGTTGGATCATTTAACTCAATCTCAAGAAAGAAGAATTCAAAAGGATCAGGTATGTTTAACCTAAGATTTTGTGTGATCCGAATACTTCTTGTAGTGTAGAAACACTTGGAAGAATCTTTCATTGCATAAAAATCAAAAACTGGACTTGGGACATGTTCAGGATCCGGATCAGGTTGTTCGATCCGGATCCCGAAGGTGGTTCGTTCATACACCAGTTCAATCCGGATCGTAGCCTCTCTTGATCCGGATCCCGAACACTGAGTTTACCATCTTCCTTGAACGATCCGGATCAGGCTTCGCAATCCGGATCCCGAACGTTGATGTTTGGTGAACTGTATGAACGATCCGGATCAAGCACTTCGATCCGGATCCCGAACCTTCATTTTTCTGGAATTACCTGACTCGTTACGACGATCCGGATCACAGTTAATCCGATCCGGATCGCCGTCCGTAAAATCTCCAGAAATGTTAGGTTTTTGATTCTTATCTCCTTCCTAGGGTTTCTAACCTATAAATAGACCCTATGACTCTTTTTCTAGGGTTAATCCAGTGAGTCGAGATAGCCGTCATTTTTCTTGTATCATCTTATACGGCTCTAGATCCACATATAGAGAAGAAAGGAAATCATTAGAGAATACTCTATGTTTCTTCATCTATATTGATTAGTTTGATTCTAGGTTTTCATACTCACATCTTGAGTTGAATCAAACTAATGAATACTTAGATGGTATTTCCGATCTATCTTTGATCTAAGTATTCGGCGGATCATCACCACCCAAAAACAACGATTTACCCCAAAAATCGGCGCGTGGATTCGCGTGTCCTTGTGGATTCAAGGTTCAACCGCTCTCGTGGATTCGGAGCGAGGCACGTTCGTGGATTCGAAGGGTGCTATTGGGTGAAGACCGTGGATTCGGTCGGACGTCGTGGATTCGACGTTGGACGCCGTGGATTCGGCGTTGGGCGCAGATCGTGGATTCGAGAAGCGTCGCGGAGCGAGCGGAGAAGATCCTCTAGGAGCGTATGGAAAAAGTTGAGTCGTAATTGTGTACGGTAAATCACCTTGTACGTGTTTTAATTCTAGTGGATTTCTGCCGTGTTATCGGTCCCGTGGTTTTTTACTCCGGTGATGGAGTTTTCCACGTAAAAATCTTGCGTATTATTTTTTATTTCCGCATTGGGTTTTTATCGCAACGATTTTTGAGTGTTTATACGTTTACACCTATTCACCCCCCTCTAGGTATTTTTTCCCCTATTTAGATCCTTATTACATATAACCCAACAAGTGGTATCAGAGCGGGAATAGGATTGTAAACAATGGTTGAAGGTGGAAACATCAACCGACCCCCGTTCTTCGATGGAACAAATTATGCGTACTGGAAAGTATGGATGAAAGCCTTTTTAATTTCCATTGACGAACGGGTGTGGCAATCAATTGAATTAGGATGGTCTAATCCAACTGAATTTATTGGTGATGTTCGCACCTTAAAACCTAGGTCGAAATGGACCAAGGAAGAGTTAGATTCATCTTCTTACAATGGCAAGGGAATTAATGCTATCTTTAATGCCTTATCTCAAACTGAATTCTCTGGCGTCTCGGCATGTGAGACTGCGAAAGAAATCTGGGATGTTCTTCAGGTTACACATGAGGGAACTAACCTCGTGAAGATTCAGAAACTGCAAATGCTTACGAGCAAGTTTGACTCTATCTTAATGGCAGAAAATGAATCTTTCACGGACTACTATACACGATTGCAAGACATCGTAAACTCATGTGCTAATCTGGGAGAGAAGATTCCAGAATTTAAGATTGTAAGAAAGATCTTAAGAACTCTTCCTGAACGATTTCGCCCAAAGGTTACTGCCATTGAAACTATTAAACACCCGGACGAAATACGTGTAGAAGAATTAGTTGGTTCATTACAAACTTATGAAATGACATTTACTACTAACAATTCTTCTGGAAAGGCATCCACTTCTAAGTCTTCAGGTTATGCGTTGAAAACAACTAAGGAAGAAGACGCGGATACATCCTCCTCAGACGATGACGAGAATCTTTCTATGGAGGAATTTGAGAAGCAGCTCGCTCTCTTGACAAGGAAGTTTCGCCGCAACTTTCGGAGGGGTAATTCAAGCAAATCTCCATCCTTCGGAAAGTCGAACAAAGGCAAGGGTACTTCAAGTTACAAGTCAAGAAAGCAAGAGAACTTCTCAAAGGATAAGAAAAGTTCAGAAGGACAACTACAATGCTTCAAATGTCGAGGCTACGGCCACATTGCAACGGAGTGTCCTAACAAGTATCCGGCAAAGAAGAAGGCGATGCAAGTCGTCACTTGGGATGACAACTCAACGTCAAATGAGTCGTCTTCGAGTGATGAAGAAAAGAGCTCCACCGCATTCCACGCGTCCGTATCTTCACCCTTCATGTGCTTTATGGCAAGTACATCCGAGTCGATGTCCAACTCCACTGTTGAAAAGAATGCAACGGATAACGAATTGGATGATTCGGAAGGTGAAGAATTTGCTCTAGCCTATCACAGATCTTTACGGGATTTAAAGAAACCGGCTAAGCAAAACAAGGGGTTGAGAGGGAGATTGCAGGATCTCGAAGAAGAAGTAAAAAGGGTAACTTCTCTCTCGACCGATCTTGAAGTGGAAAGGGATAAACTGATAAAAGAAAATGTTTCCCTTCAAGAGTCCAATGAGCAACTCGAGAAGAACTATATAGATATGGTGAACAAAGCGAACTATTTCTTGAAGCTCTACGGCGAGGCCCGACGGGAAAAATTGGAAATGACAGAGACCATTTGCCAACTCAAGGATGACTTACAGCAATTTTCTTTAGGAAGGAGTAAGTTGGATAAACTTCTTGGTCTTGGTCAAACAAACAAGTTCGGCCTCGGATACAATCGAACTGAAGACAATTTTAGTTCGGTTGGGACAGTCTTTGTGCCTCAGTCGGTATCTCCTCCTCCGACACCGGAAATCATGACAACTAACGACAACAAACCTACTTCATCCTCTTCAGAATCGTCAAGCACAAAGGTATGTTTTCGTTGTAATTCTGCAGGGCACATTGGAAGAAATTGCAAGATTGGAGCTCAAAGATCAAATCAACCACATCTTGCAACTGCTACCAATAAGTTCACTCCATGGAATTCAAAGAAGGATTTTCCTAAAGAAAAGGACATTGGTAGTACTTCAAACAAGACGATGACAAAAGAAAAAGACCAATCTTGCAAGACGTCTTCATCAAGGAAAACTTCTCAACCATTGCCAACATACTCCAAAACTCAAAAGGTTTGGGTATGCAAAGGTGAAACCCCTCATTGTCTTTAATCGTTCTTCGATTAAATCTTGTGTAGTTTATGTATACTACTTTCTTTTCTTCTTTTTCTTTTGGCCGACCCGTCAACCATCTTTGGGAGGTAAATGGTACATTTTTTTTTATTGGTTGATGATTTCTCTCGGTTTTCTTGGGTAGCATTTTTAAAAGAGAAAGCTGATACGTTTGACTCTTTTCATGAGATTTGCCATCGTATTATGATTGAAAAGAATAAAAAGATCATTCGTGTTAGAAGTGATAGAGGTGGAGAATTCATAAATTCAAAATTCATTGATTTTTGCACTTCAAATGGCATTAAACATGAATTCTCGGCACCCTATACACCTCAGCAGAATGGTGTTGTTGAGCGCAAGAACAGGGTTGTTCAAGAGATGGCGCGTGTGATGCTTCATAGCCGGAACTTACCGCTACATTTTTGGGCTGAAGCCGTGAACACCGCTGTCTATGTCATTAATAGAGTTTACTTGCGCCCAGGAACTTTAAATACACCATATGAGCTGTGGTTTAGTAGAAAACCCAACATCAAATATTTTCGTGTCTTCGGGAGTCGATGTTACATTTTACGTGACCGTGAAAATCTTGGAAAGTTTGACTCTCGAAGTGATGAAGGGATCTTTTTGGGTTATTCTACGAATAGCAGAGCATATCGAGTATTTAACATTGAATCTAAGACGATCGTAGAATCTATAAATGTTAAAGTAGATGAAGCTTTTCACTTTGGATCTGGAAAATCTACCCTCGATATCTCTCTAGATGATGATTCTCCTGCTAATGCATCTTCTTATAATAATACTTCCAATATTAATGATGCATCTAATGGTTCTTCAAGTTTATCTGATGTGCAGGAATCATCTCATGTATCTCCGAGTACTCCGTTTTCAACAAACGTTACGAATCTCCAAGGATCATCCGGAATCGAATATTATTGGAGATCCACAAGAAGGAGTCAGAACTCGGAGGCAGTTGGTTTGTGGATTCGCTTGCTACGTATCTTTAATCGAACCAAAGAACATAGATGAAGCTCTTCAGGATGACTACTGGATTAAAGCAATGCAGGAAGAGCTCCATCAATTTGAGCGAAACAAAGTCTGGGAATTAACGAAGCCTCCAAAGCAACACAATGTGATAGGTACCAAATGGATCTTCAAGAACAAGAAAAATGAGGATGATACTATCATCAGGAACAAGGCACGATTAGTTGCTCAAGGCTACTCTCAAGTAGAAGGTATAGACTTTGACGAAACATTCGCCCCTGTAGCTAGACTCGAGTCCATTCGTATACTATTTGCTATTGCTTGTCATTTTAAAATCAAATTATTTCAAATGGACGTTAAGAGCGCATTTCTAAATGGGTTTTTAAATGAGGAAGTTTATGTGGCTCAACCGAAAGGTTTTGTAGATCATAAACAACCTAACCATGTTTTTCGTTTAAAAAAGGCTCTTTACGGTCTGAAACAAGCACCGCGAGCATGGTACGAAAGGTTAACAAAGCACCTTTTGGAGAAGGGCTATACTCGAGGGGGAGCTGATAGGACTCTCTTTGTGAAGCATTATCAAAGCAATTTCATTGTAGCACAAATCTATGTCGATGACATTGTATTTGGCGCAACAAGAGATAATGATGCTTCTAAATTCGCGGAGACCATGGAAAGCGAATTTGAGATGTCCATGATGGGCGAATTGACTTATTTCCTTGGATTGCAAATTAAACAAAATGATGAAGGTATTCACTTGAGTCAATCCAAGTATGCAATGGAGTTGGTCAAAAAGTTTGATCTAGAAAATTGTAAAGATTTTCCGACTCCAATGGGAACTAGCCACAAGGGACTTGGAAGTGAATCACATAGTGAGAATGTAGACGAGAAACTGTATCGAAGTATGATTGGAAGTCTACTTTACCTCACGGCTAGTCGCCCGGATATATCTTTTGGTGTTGGGATTTGCGCGAGATATCAATCAGCACCAAAGGAGGTTCACCTAAAAGCGGTGAAAAGGATCATCCGGTATATCAAAGGATCAATTAATTTCGGAATTTGGTATCCTATGGGAACAAGTTTGGATATTGTTGGATACTCAGATGCCGATTGGGCAGGATCAGTGGATGATCGGAAAAGCACGAGTGGTGCATGCTTCTATCTTGGCCATTGCCTTGTTGCATGGCACAGTAAAAAGCAGAACTGCATAGCACTCTCGACTGCCGAAGCGGAATACATTTCAGCTGGAAGTTGCTCAACTCAACTCATTTGGATGAAAAGCGTATTGAGCGACTTCCGCATTTCAGCATCTTCGGTAACAATTCTTTGTGACAACACAAGTGCAATTAACATTTCTAAAAACCCTGTGTTGCACTCTAGAACAAAACATATTGAACTTAGATATCATTTTCTGAGAGAGCTAGTTGAATCAAATACTCTTCAACTTTCATATATTTCAACTGAGGATCAATTAGCTGACATTCTAACAAAACCTTTGGATCAAAAACGTTTTATTCATTTACGAAAAGCAATTGGAATGCTTCCTTGAAATAAACTTCTTTTTGAAACCTTTGCTTAGGATAGGTTTTGTATTTGTTTTTGTTTTGTTCATTATCTATGTTTGTACATAGGACATTAATTGAGCATAGATCATAATTGACTTTAATTGCATCTTTTCGCACATTTAGAAATTTATTATGCTTTTGCCATCATAATATTTCACTGTTGCAATGATCATTTATGTTAATTAAATCATCTTCTAAGTGATCAAAGTCAATTTCTCTCTCTCTATGATCTCTTGGTATAGTCATTATCTTATTTGACTGCTTAGTCGAGTATGAAATCGAGATCAATATTTGGTTGAATACTTTATATCTTAAATAATTGATAGCCAATTGAGGGGGAGTCATAGAAAAAGTAAAATGCTCAAAAGATGTGGAAAGAGTTACATCCCAATGAGGAGTGTGAAAACTACCACCACATGAAGGAAAGAGCTACCACCTCGGTCGTCCGAGTATTGTGTGCAGCTACCACATGTATACCAAGCATGGTTGTTCAAATTTTTGATTAAGTAAAATGCATGTTGAAATACTTGACTCCGTCCAAATTTCAAGGTTGGTATAAGGTGGGTTTTTAAAGAAAGATGCTCAAAGAGCCACTCTCTTCAACAGATTGTCTAGATACATTATCTATTATATTGGGATTTCAAACATCTATTGATCTTTGTATTTCATTTTCTTTACTGAATTGATGATTTGATAAAGGCATTACTCATAAGATCAAGTTAGATGTAATTGAAGGTGTTCAACTTTAAGGGATTTAATTTGTGTAAATTTTCGTTTCATTTTGGATATTATTGATAGATTGGCATAATCTAATCTTGTTGTATGAAACGATGATTTTTGTTTAAAGTTGATACACATTTGTGCTTACCATCTTTTTCTGGTTTTTCTTGAATTTCTCTGAAATTTTCTAAAGAAAAAGTTGGAGCCGATCCGGATCGGGCAAGATGATCCGGATCCCGAACGCAGGAATTACTCTGCGGGCTGACGATCCGGATTGTATCTGCCGATCCGGATCCCGAACGCAGTTTCTCACTGCGGGTAGCCGATCCGGATCGCAGTTATGAACTGATCCGGATCGCGGCTAGGTTTTATAAAGAACAAAAGGGTTTTTGATTTCTTTTACTCCAATCTTTTGTTCCAAAGTTTCCAGAGCCTCTCTCTCTAGATTTCATCCTTCCTGGAAGCTTTCAACTCAAGTTCTTCAACTCCAAGTAAGTTTTATTGATCAAAATCTCGGTTTTTCACCGTTTTTCTCTCTTCTTCCACAACGTCATGAAATTCTTGGATCAACTTTGTTTGTGGATGGTTTTTGATCAAATTTCTTTTGAACTAAGAACTCTGGGTAGATTAGTTTTGATATATGCTAGGTATTCTCCTGATTAACGGATTGTTAGGCTTCGATTTCTAAAATTTCGGTTTTTAGGGCATATAATAAGGATTTTCGAAAATCATGCAATTGATCTATTTTTAAAAGTCCTTTTGCAAAAACTAATTTGATTCTTAGTCTCTCTACATGATTATGATTGTTTGGGTACAATTTTTCAAATCTTTGAAAATTAACAATTTTCTCATGTGTTCTTGAGTCGTTCCCACACAGGATTTCTTTTCTCAAAGAAACCATTAGCAATGGTGATCACTTGGATTGTTTTCCTACTTACTGCTATGGTACATACGAGAGACACTGCCAAGAGAGCTTAAAAGGATGAAGTTAACTGGGATGAGTTATCTGATGATGAAACACATCCTGAAGAATCGCCCACAGAACAACCTCTGTTGCATCAAAAGGGAAAGTCCATGCAGAACATCAACGGAAAGGCTCCGCTTACTGCTGCGGAAAAAGGAAAAGCACCGATGACTTCTTCATCCATTTTCCTAAAAGAAAAAGACTTGCTCGACGATCTGGACGAGCTCGAGGTATTGAAATAAATGAACCATGTCAAGAGAACCCAAGGAATATTTCTCAAATTGACACTGAATCAGAAGACGAAGAAGATTGGGACACATTTCTTGACGAAGTACAACAAGGCATTGATGAAAGAAAATAAGGTTTACCTAAAGAAAAAGAAGCTACTGAAGTCTTCCTCAATACTTAAGCAGCAAGCCATGAAAAAGAATGTGCCAAGCAATCCACCTTTTTGCCAAGACGATCTCCTCGGAATGAAGGTCAGACTGCTCCGTCAATCGTCACTCAACGTTCTTCAACTTCCAGAAGACTGACCAAAAGGGAAATCTAGAGTCTTCCATAAAACAAGAACAAGATAAAATGGCTCTAGAACTCAGAAAGATGTCCAAGGACATACATCAGATGAAGCAAGAGTGTACTACGATCTCGGGAATGCTTAAAGGAATTTTGAAAAAGCTGGGTTGTACGAGCTCTGAAGACTCCGCCTCGGTTGACTCAGATTCAGATGCCTGAATCATCTGACTAACAATTCTCTTATACAGGAACTTTTTATTCTTTTGCAGATTTTTTAATCTTTTGTGCAGGTTTTTCAGTTTTTAGGATTACTTTTAGTTCTAGTTCTTAAATTTCGGAACACTTTCGTTGATATTCTTTTTTAACCTCTCCTCAATTTTTTTTTTGGTAACTTTGGCTTTGTTTTGTGACAAAAAGGGGAGAGAGTTTAGAGAACTTGAACAATGATATTGTGAAAATTGTGATCTTGTATACATCAATGATGAACAATGATGATGCATCAAGGTACAATGATGATGTGAATGAACATCAAGGTAAGTGACATCAAGGGAACTTGAACAATGATGAAAATCTTGCTGATGAAGATTTTGTATACATCAAGGTAAGTATCACTTCAACTTCAACTTTGGTTTTATCTTGTGATTGTTTGCATGTCTCGACTAACTATTCGACTAACTATTTGGGCATGTAATATGACTAACAAGTTGATGTTGGACTAACATTTGTGACATTTGGTTTTTAATTGCATAGAAGATGTTGGTTTTTGACTATGATTCTCTTACATATCTGAATTCTCAAATGTCATGATGATCAGATAAACTCTATCTCTGTACTAGGTTTTGTATGCTAAATATTCTTGAGGTATCTAACGATCTCTTTTTGTCAAGAATGATTTCTTTGTGCAGAGAGTACAGATGTCTAAGTCTAGAGTCTGTTTTAGGAGTTTATCTCATGTTTTTAAAATTTTGGATCTCCATTGTAAATTTTTGTTGTATGGTGATAGCAACAAAAATATCTTTTTGAATTTTCTTTAGTGGATCTGTGTTTTGTCACGAAACCGCCAAAGGGGGAGATTGTTACGGAATTTGAGTTGGCGTAGTTTCGTGAAAGTCTCAAGTCTTGAAGATTGAAGGTGAAGAAAGTTGGATCATTTAACTCAATCTCAAGAAAGAAGAATTCAAAAGGATCAGGTATGTTTAACTAAGATTTTGTGTGATCCGAATACTTCTTGTAGTGTAGAAACACTTGGAAGAATCTTTCATTGCATAAAAATCAAAAACTGGACTTGGGACATGTTCAGGATCCGGATCAGGTTGTTCGATCCGGATCCCGAAGGTGGTTCGTTCATACACCAGTTCAATCCGGATCGTAGCCTCTCTTGATCCGGATCCCGAACACTGAGTTTACCATCTTCCTTGAACGATCCGGATCAGGCTTCGCAATCCGGATCCCGAACGTTGATGTTTGGTGAACTGTATGAACGATATGCACTTCGATCCGGATCCCGAACCTTCGTTTTTCTGGAATTGCCTGACTCGTTACGACGATCCGGATCACAGCTAATCCGATCCGGATCGCCGTCCGTAAAATCTCCAGAAATGTTAGGTTTTTGATTCTTATCTCCTTCCTAGGGTTTCTAACCTATAAATAGACCCTATGACTCTTTTTCTAGGGTTAATCCAGTGAGTCAAATAGCCGTCATTTTTATATCATCTTATACGGCTCTAGATCCACATATAGAGAAGAAAGGAAATCATTAGAGAATACTCTATGTTTCTTCATCTATATTGATTAGTTTGATTCTAGGTTTTCATACTCACATCTTGAGTTGAATCAAACTAATGAATACTTAGATGGTATTTCCGATCTATCTTTGATCTAAGTATTCGGCGGATCATCACACCCCCAAAAACAACGATTTACCCAAAAATCGCGCGCGTGGATTCGCGTGTCCTTGTGGATTCAAGGTTCAACCGCTCTCGTGGATTCGGAGCGAGGCACGTTCGTGGATTCGAAGGGTGCTATTGGGTGAAGACCGTGGATTCGGTCGGACGTCGTGGATTCGACGTTGGACGCCGTGGATTCGGCGTTGGGCGCAGATCGTGGATTCGAGAAGCGTCGCGGGAGCGAGCGGAGAAGATCCTCTAGGAGCGTATGGAAAAGGTTGAGTCGTAAGTGTGTACGGTAAATCACCTTGTACGTGTTTTAATTCTAGTGGATTTCTGCCGTGTTATCGGTCCCGTGGTTTTTTACTCCGGTGATGGAGTTTTCCACGTAAAAATCTTGCGTATTATTTTTTATTTCCGCATTGGGTTTTTATCGCAACGATTTTTGAGTGTTTATACGTTTACACCTATTCACCCCCTCTAGGTGTTTTTTTCCCTATTTAGATCCTTATTACATATAACCCAACAGTGACGCTTGCATGGACAAGGACCAGGGTGTGACATAACATTCTGTGAGGGACCAGCACAAAATACCTTGAGTTGGGGGGCTTTTAGCATCGGTTACATGTGTGTTAGAATAGCGTTAGGGTTAGCTGTAGCCCCTAAACCCAGAAACTTCTACCTAGCCGCCCACGCATTGAGCCGCATCTCCATCTGCATCGCTCCTCGGGTCGCCGGCCGCCGTCCTCCCATCGCCGGATAGGGACCAAGACAACCATTAAAGGAAGTCATCCTTTCGGTTGTGGGTGAGGGAGTGAGTTGGGAAGGTCCAGGTGGATCCAGAACTTCATCTAATGAAGTTTCCACTGGGTTGCAGACCACGAGCAACAAGGGTTCCCCGAAGGCCCTGCCCGCAGTACGCCGCACGGGGAGGTTGTCTTCTTCCTTTATTTTTCGGCAGGTGAGTTTATGGGAACTTTAAATTTTAATGGTCATAGTTGTATCATCCATGTTCATGACGTAGCATGGACCTTTTCGATGAAGTTGGGGGTGGTCGCCCGTCGTCCAATCGCCGGCGGGAGCTTCTGCCGCCGGAATTATCGTTTTTGCGATACTTGGCGACGGCCTTCATCCGGCCGGTGAACTCGAGATCAAAACCGTTGGATCTAATCCTCTCTGGTGACTGCAAGGAGCCAATCAGTTTGGTTCGCCATCGGTTGAAGATCCGCGCCGCACGGGGGAAGCCCTAGAATCGGGTTTTTCTTCTCGTGGCCGAGCTTCGCCGCCGCTCGCCCTCGTCGCCGGCCACACCCAGGCAAGCTGCGTAGGGACCAAGGGGAGGCTTTGGTCCAAGTTGCGCGGTACAGGAGCTGCCGGACCGGAATCCGCCATTTAGAGGCAGAAGTTTGGACGGCTCCGCCGCCGCGCGCCCGCCAGCGTTTCCACCGCCGGTAAGTTTGACGGTTGTGTCGTTTTAATCCTAGAAAGCTTTCCCAAACCGTGCATGGAGCTCTAACGTGTGATTCCTCTCTGCTGTGTTGCACCACTGGTACGCAATCCGAGGTTGAGCTCGGCCGCCGCCGTCGCCTCTGGTAGCCGGCTCACCACCCAGGTCAGTCCTAAACACCTCCTACGATACTTCCATCAAGTTGTTTTGAGCGAAGTGTCCTGTAACCGAGCTCACCATCTTGCACCCAAAGTGTCCAAACTTGGGTTTTCCGGCAGCCGTAGCCTCTGGCCGCCGTGCGATGGGCTCCGCAGGGACCAATCTTCTTCCGAGGACCCTATACCTAAATGGATGCTAACTTCGGTTTGGTTTGAGCAGGTGTTGTGGGACTTGGCCAAACGGTTAGTTCGCGTTTTTGTGGTTCCCGCGCATCCTCTAGGCCAGTTCCCCGGCAAGTTCAGGTGAGCACATTCACTACTAGTACGTCAGTGTACCCCATGCTCACGTTTAATCTCAGTTTTATCAAGTGTATCGGCATCAAGTAGAGTTGAGATGAGGCTGGCGAGCCAGGGTTATATAGCGGGGGTAGAGCGAACGAGAAAAAGGAGAGAAAGAAAGGGGGGCGAACCCTCCTCTCGTGGAGCAGCACGT